>CM023532.1:67293254-67348971 GCA_013350335.1 Chimonanthus salicifolius | reverse complement strand
TTGTCGATCGCTGGAAGAAACATTCATTTATTACCAAAATATCTCAAAATCATAATGTGTAAACTACATCCAAAACATAGCATGTAATCTATATATTACATTCCGACAAGCTAAGTTACTCAAATACTTCCAGATAAACATTAAATAACTAAGTAGCTCGCTTCCCAAGCTCCTAAGCTTGGCTCCCGTCGCGCCCTTCCGCTGCGCCATCTCCTGCGTCATCAGCTAGGGTAGAAGTAGGGCGTTAGACAACGCGCCCAGTAGGACTCCGAGTAGGGCTAAACATGGATTAGTGATAACAAGCATATAGATAATAATATAATGAAAACCATAAAATGAATGCTATGCCATGGGTGTCTGTGTTATGAATCCCACCCATCATGATGTCATATCCCCCTTGACGAAAAAACCTCGTCAAGATATACCCAATCATAAAATATCCCCCTTGACGGCAAGGCCTCGTCAAGGTGTCCCATGCCTGTTCTCAATCGCCTCGACGGAGCATGGACTCCGGTTATAGCCTATTAGGCTATCCCCATGCCTGTTCTCGGTCGCCCGACGGAGCATGGACTCCGGTATAGCCTATCAGGCTATCCCCATGCCTGTTCTCGGTCGCCCCGACGGAACATGGACTCCGATTCCTTTATTTCCAGCCCATGCCATGCATGAGATGTATGCATTATGCTATGTATATATAATCCATAGTCATAATATAGAATTCATAACTTACCATATAATTCACAACTTGCATTATGCCATATAAGATACATAAACCATGATTTAAAACTCATCATAAAATAAACCATAAAATTTCCCAAAATAAATCAACGAAACCATCACACAATCCATGGCTTACAAAAAAGTAGGAATTCTACCGAATACCGACTCGCGTTCTTCTTATTCGTTTCGTCCGATAATCCGGCTACCGACACTCGTACCGCTCGCGATATCCAATACCTTATTACATACACATAATCAGTCCATATTTACCTATTTCTAAGCCCATTAATCATTTCCAAGTCGATTGAAAAATCGGTCACTATTTAAGTTTTGTGGGTCCCATTTCATCCATTACATATTTTAATTACATGAGTCTAAAAATCAGCCTCCTAGGCTTTATTTAACCGTACATAAACTTATTACTTAGTGCCCCTAAATCCATGGTCCTCTCCCATGGAGTTCTTGAACTTGGCCATTAATTACGGTTTTGCCACTACCCCTTCTCCATGATTAATCACTCATTCACCCTTGCCTAACTAAGTTCATAATGATCATAAACTTGGATCCCTAACTTAGGTCCATTAATGACCCATTGAACCATGTCACATGACCATTAAAATTAGCCATTTAATTAATATAATCCCCATTAATTAATCACATACATACATCCTTCCTTAGCAATAAAAATGACTTACAATAAATCATCATTCTTAGCCACATTCTTGGGTCCATAATTGACCCACACCCATATCACAAGGCCACTTACATCAGCCATTTAATTTACCTAAAGTCCATAATTTAAACATATACCTACACATTAGTCTTGGCCAAAATGATCTACCATTGGGTTCATTAAAAATCAACCCCTTCTTAACCAAATCCCATTTTCCTTGGTCTTTGGTACATATTAGATTCATCATGAGTCCTTCCATTTAGAAAACCTAAACCATACATATGATTCATCATTCCTTAATCACATTTCCATCCCAACTATCAACATTAAGTTCACATTGGTCCATCAACACCACCAACATTCCCCATTTATTTTTCCATAATACATAACCATTAAATCCACCATTTGATCACCATAGGGTTCGGCCATACACCATGGCCGAACCCATGGTTCATGATCCACTCCCATTTACCATTTTTGGTCCTTAACATAATTCATACTTCCCATGCATTCTTCCTTTACAATGCCTTTAAAAATTACCCCATTCAAACATTAAAACCCTAATAATTATAATTCACCCTCCATAGCTTCCATTCTTTACAAAACCCTAACAATTAATCAATCACATAACCAATCACCTAATCACCCACCATGGGGTTCGGCCATGCTACATGGCCGAACCCTATGGCCCATAATTTTCTTCCAATTACATAATTCCATGCTTAATCCATTTAATTACATAACACCTTTAATCCTTTTATTTTTTTCTTCTTAACCCTAATTTACTCATTTAGGGTTTTTCCCATTTTCATCCTTCCATTTGATAGATTTAAGATCCAAGGCCATGATTTAGCTACCTCCAAATCCAAGAAATGGATTTCACAGCCTCTTAAACCCTAAGAAAATCCAAATCTCTTGTTTTAGAAAATACTTACAATCCGTCGTCTCCTCCGACTTTCTTCGCTCCTGTCGGACTCCTTGGCCTCCTTTCTTCTTCCTCTCCTTGTCTGATCGGCTAAGATGCTGATCATGGTGACAACCTCCAAACTTGGGTTCGGCCATAGTATGGTTTGTTTCAGAGAAGGAGAGGAGGAGATGATGAGAGGGAATATAGTAGACCTTGATCTTAGAGTGGTGGACTAAAATTGCAACTTATTTCTTCTCTCCTTTTCTTCTTTTATCCTTAGCTTTCTTTTTCCTTCTCTTTAGTGTGGGACGGCCAATGAGAGAGTGAAAGATGGGAAGAGAGTGAAATGGAAGAGAATGAGAGAAAACACATCTTAACCTAAGATGGCTTAACTTACACTTCACCATAAATTCCTCACCTACCAAGCATAAGATATTTTTTATGCTTTTTGTCTCAACAACATTATCTAACGTTTTTGGTGTCTTCCAATGGGTGGTTTTGGTCTTTCATTGACCATTTGACCACCATTTTAACTTAGCTTAATTAACTAATTAATTGGATCATTAAGTTAATTAATTTCATTCAACTTAACTCCACTGCTTAAATTCCCTTTATGCATACACCCATGGTTGACCAATTCAACCATGGTGGCCGGCCCCACCAAACCTTGGGTCCACACACCACCTCACTTGATGAGGTTTAGGTGGGCCCCATTCGGCCATGTCACTTAGGTCCAACTAACATTAACTTAGATGACTTGATTTCCAAATCAATCCATTCCTCTTATTGGATCACCATTGGGCCCATGGCCCAATTACATTTTCATCTTACCCATTCACCTTAGAGCTTACACAACTTGATCCATTGGGTCCCAAGTGGTTATTGGGCCAATTTGACCACCCTTGGCCCAATTGACCATCATTGACCCTTTAAATGAATTTAAATCCAATTTATAGTCATTGGGCCATACTTGGGCCTTTGTCCATATTTGATCCATTCACCATTCATTCCATCAAATTTCCAATTTCCACCCATTAAAATAAATACTTACACACATATATTGATTTACAAATTCTGGGCCATTACATAGAGTAGGTGGAGAGACACATCTCATGAGACCCAACACCAAGGCATACACGTTGGCATGGGAGTTTCATCTTATGGATGAAACCCCCATTTGGATCATTAATGGGAGGTAAGGAGTTTTTGTGTTTCAAATATCACTTCAAGTATACACGTTGGTAACATGGAGTTTCATCTCATGGATGAAACTCCATGTGTATCATGAATGGGAAGGTGGCTGTGTTTTGTGTTGTTTACACAATTCAAACAAGGATACACGTTGGAGGGGGAGTTTCACTCATGGATGAAACCCCCACATGGAGAAGTAATAAGGAGAGGAAAAGTTTTGGGAGTTACACAAGGGGTTCACACTTGGAGGTGGGAGTTTCATCTCATGGATGAAACCCCCAAATGAAAACTAAAGGGGAGATAGACGGTTTTATGTTGTTACCCAATTCAAACAAACGCACACCGTTGGAGCCTTGGGAGTTTCATCTCAAGGATGAAACCCCCAAATGGAACTTAAAGGAGGGAGGTAAATGGCATGGGAGTTACAAAAGGGTGTCACCAAGGACATCACCTTTGGCCGACCATATTGATCAAGAAGACTTGAGTTTCATCTCATTCTCTCCCTCTCCCAAGAACTCAAGGCCAAACTCTCTCTCTCTTTCTCTCAAGTCTGATTCTGGGCCAAAGAAGTAAGAAGGAATGAGGAAGAGGCTAAGGAAAGAAAGGATTGGAAGAACAAGTCGGAGAAAAGGAAAACCGGATGAGGTCTCGGAATCGGTAAGTCCTCAGGGAATTTTTATTAAAAAAATAGTGAAGGAAACATGGTCCAGCCATTGCAATGGCCAAACCCTAAGATTAATATGCATGGACCACCAAAGACGAAAAGGGGATGATGAGGTTCGGGCCATGATATATGGCCGACCCCATCAAAGAATATTAATCTTGACTATATGATTTAAAAAGGAATCAATGGACCATAGGGTTCGGCCTGTTGTATGGCCGAACCCCATGGGAGTTTGTTGGTAATGGTATAGTGATTTTGGAGGGATAAAAACCATGAACGACATTAGTTTATTTTAATGGATTTAAAAGATGAAAATCATAGATGTAGGTTTATGATTTTAAAGGGTTTTAAATGATGAATAGAATGAATGGGAACCATCAAAAGATCATCTTAAGTGTATGATTTATGACAGGGAAATGATGAACCATAGGGTTCGGCCCTGGTGTATGGCCGAACCCCATGGAAAGGATATTGTGGGTAATAAAGATTTTAAAGGGTTTAAATGGAAGGTTGTTGGTGAAGAACCTTAGACCATGGGTTCGTCTGGCGCCGAAATCCCATAAAGAATTATGGAATCATATTCATATAGTTAGATCATGGAAATGATGGTAAAGTTGTAAATATGGGCTAAAATGAAAGATCATGGGTTTCGGCCAATACAGGTCCTTTTTAGGACTTAAGTTGTTAACAATGTTAAACAATTGTGGTATGAGGTGATTACCTAAGGAAGAAGTGATGGCCAAAAGGAATGAAACTAAAGGACCATGGGTTCGGCCATGGTGTATGTAACGCCCTGCCCTTTTCTCACTCTACGCTTTCCGAAAATCAGAGTCTGTTTTTTTTTCATAAACAAAGATTGATAGAGAGCGGGACATCCGACGCGAGCTATGTCCGAACTTCTAAAGTCCAACCCTTAACTGGCCAACCCTATGTGTGCATAGACTAAATCCATGAAAACGGTTCACACATAACAATATAAACATGCAGATTAAAAACATAATTGCGGAATTATAATAAAACGTATGTCTAGTCCATTTTAGATAGCAAAGTACTCCAAGTCTTATCCATAATTAACATAATATAATTATCCAACTAAACATCCAACCATACCAAAATATCGAAATTATTACATGCCCGAAGTCTAGTTACTCAAATTACAAATTCATAAGTAACTTAATCAAAATAAAAACTAAAAGCATCCAAGCTCCTATGCTTGTCCTTTTTTGCGTTCATCATTCCCCTCGTTTCCTGTATCATCCACTAGGGTAGAAGTAGGGCGTTAGAACAACGCGCCCAGTAGGTATTCCAATTAGGGCTAACACATGGCTAGTACAAAACATATTTAATAATATCATAATGCCAAAAACCATATAAACCATGCCATGTCATGATGTCAAATGCAATGAGTCCCACCCATCACAAATACATACAAGTACACCCACATAGGTCTTTCGGATGCTCCGACGAAGTGTGGCCCCTTCGGTTTCTTCTTGATGGAAAAGCACATCAAGGTATCCCACATAGGTTTTTCGGACGCCCCGACGGAATGTGCCCCTTTGGTTATATATCCTTCACCCCATGCTATGCATGAGATGCTAATGAAACACATGTAATTTATATTGTAAACATAGCATTAAAACTCACATTGAAACATATCCTTACAACATAAATTCATCAAAATAAGAATAAAAGCTCGTACCTAACCCACGGTTTCAAGAGGTGGAATCCTACCAAAGACCACTAACGTGTCCTTGCGCTTTCGTCCGGTTAGACCGCTCACGATTGTACACACTTGTGAGGTCCGTTACCTTATAATATAACAATCAATTAAACTATGTCCCATTTGATTTACAATAATGTCCAAGTCCATAAACCCAACTTGTGGAGTTCGGCCATACACCGTGGCCGAAACCTCACTTCTTTGGTTTTAGTCCCTCCTTTGATTTATTTCAATTAATTCCACCAACCATGCCATCCTGATTCATAAAACCAAACACTTATAGATTAATCATCTAACCTTATCAAGTCCATAAAATCACTAAATCATTCCCCATAGGGGTTCGCCATAC
Organism: Chimonanthus salicifolius; assembly: GCA_013350335.1. Lineage (NCBI taxonomy): Eukaryota > Viridiplantae > Streptophyta > Magnoliopsida > Laurales > Calycanthaceae > Chimonanthus > Chimonanthus salicifolius. The sequence continues at coordinate 67,342,747 of CM023532.1, read as the reverse complement.
ACCATGGGCCGAACCCATGGTCTATCATTTCCACCTATTTACAATTTTGCCATTGGTCTAATCCTTAGTTAACATTTCATTCATTTTAATCTACCATACATAGACCCTAAGGTCCACCAATTAATTCCCCATGGGGTTCAGCCATGCCACATATCCGAACCCATGGGTCCAAAGTTCTTCACCATTTCCAATGTTTAAGGACTATTTAAGTCATTAACCTTCATCTATTATTTTCATCCATTAAAATTATTAAAACAGTCCACTTAAATTCAATATCTACAACCCTAAGTCCATATATACTCCTTGGTGGCGTTCGGCCATACCACATGCCCGAACCTCACCCTTTGGTTTTGTGCCCTTCGTATCCTTAGGTAATCACTCATACCACAATTGTTAACATGGTTAACAACTTAAATCCATAAAGACTTCATGGGGTTCGACGATACACCATGGCTGAAACCCAGATCTTTCATTTTGGCCTATAATTACAACTTTGCCCATCCTTTCCACTGATCTAAACTATACAAATATAATTCCATAATTCTTTATGGGGTCTTGCCATACCCCTTGGCCGAAACCCCATGGTCTAAGGTTCTTTACCAACAACCTTCCATTATAAACCCATTTTTAAAACCATACATATATTCCATGGTTTCCATCCCTCAAAAACCCATAAAAAATAACCAATGTTTTTTCATGGGTTCGGCCATACAACATGCCCGCAGCTTAGGTTCATTATTCCATTAAATTATCATAATCATTCCCTCAATTTTCCTCCATGGGGTTCGGCCATACACCATGGCGGACCCTATGGTTTGTCCTTCTTTAAACAAAATTATCGAAATTACTTACCGGTTCCGCGACTCGGTTTTCCTTCGCTCCGACTTGGTTCTTCCAAACCTTTTCTTCCTTAGCCTTTTCCTCCTTAGCCCTTCCCCCTTGTTTTATAAAACTTCCACTCGATTTCATCTTAGAAGGTGCCGAGCGTCCCTTGCAATTTAGCAATTGCCTTAGTGTCGTTCTCAACAAGGAAAGGACCTCCTTTTGGCACATGATTTGGATATGCATATCTCCTATACACGGCCTAAGTAATCTTTATTTTAATTTTAGACATCTTATTTATTTAGCATTCCCCCTTTTTAAAGATATCTAGCACATTCACGTGGGATGTGCATATCTTCATACACAGCCATGCAACTCCTAAAATCTTTCCATGTTCCCTCTATGCGCATGCCACTTATTCTAGATCACTTATTATAGATATATTGCATTACCATTTAATTCAGCCCCATTTAATTTAAATTGAACTCACTTGGTGGTCAACCAAGTTAACCAGTGACCCATTGGGTCCAAATTGGGCATTTTGGCCCAAATAACAACATTGACCCAATTAAATGTGCCTTAACCCATTTACTTTAAATTGAACCTTATACTATAACCGTTGGGGTCCTAATTGGGCCATTGACCCAACACCTTGCCCACGTAAGGTCCATAACTGTTAATTCACAATTAAAATGGCAAATTGCGTAAATATTTATCACATGGAATTCTGAAGTGTTATAGTGTATGGCTGAACCCCATGGATAATGTTTTTGAATCTAAGTTGGCATGAAGGTTATAAATGGTGAATGAATTATGTATGGATCACTCTTGGACTTGGGTAGTAACATGATGAAGCAATTTATGGATATTATGTCTATGCATATTTTAAATGAATGGAGGATTAATTGGAGGATGCAAGTATAGACTTATGTTTATGGACATAAGATGGTGAACCATTTAAAGGAGAAGTTAGAAATGAAACATCAAGGGTTCGGCCATGGTGTATGGCCAAACCCCATGAACTTGTTAATGGGTCATTTGTGGGTCTTTGTATAATTTAAATGAATGGTTTACCAAACCAAGGGATGAAGGGAATTATTAGGGCTTTATTTTATGATTATGAATCAATCATGAATCCATGTTATGGATCAGTTTTGGACCTAAACATAAGGTGTTGGAAACCATGGCAATATTGTAAATAAGTAAAATGAATGGACCATGGGTTCGGCCATGGTGTATGGCCGAACCCCATGGGGAATGTTTGGTGGACCTAGGGTTCATGTATGTTTGGTTAATGAATTAAAAACATTATGACTTAGACTTAAATTAAAGGATCAAAAGAGGGAACCAAAAATCAAGGGGGGTGAGTTCGGCCATGTTGTATGGCAAACCCCACAAGGTTGATTTATGGATTTACGTTAGAATGGAAATCAAATGGAACTTTAGTTTAACTTGTTGATATGTAACAAGGTGACGGACTCACAAGCGGTATACGATCGTGAGCGGATTGCAGATGAAAGCGTAAGGACACGTTAGTAGTCTTTGGTAGGATTCTACATTTTTGAAACCAAGGGTTATGTATGATGGTTTTGATCTTATTTTGATGAATTTTATGTTGTAAAAGAAATGTTTCCAAATGTGAGTTCTCATGCTATGTTTATAAAATAAAATAGCATGTGTTCATTAGCATCTCATGCATGACATGGGGTGAAGGATATGTAACCAAGGGGCTACACTCCGTCGGGGCGTCCGAAAAACCTATGTGGGATACCTTGATATGCATTTCCATCAAGAAGAAACGGAGGGGCCACACTCTGTCGGGGCATCTAAAGACCTATGTGGGGGTACTTTGATGATCAGGAATCCCATCCAAGAGGTTATATGTATTTGTGATGGGTGGGACTCATTGCATTGGCATCATGGCATAGCATGGTTTTATATGGTTTTGACATTATGTTATTATATTATGATTTGTACTAACCATGTGTAGACCCTAAATGGAATGCATACTGGACGCGTTGTTCTAAACGCCCTACTTCTACCCTAGTGGATGATGCAGGACCTGACGGGAACGATGAGCGTGATCGGAGCCAAGCATAGAAGCTTGAATGGATCTAAGTTATATTGTGTTAAGTTATTCATGGACTAATGTATTTGAATAGCTAGCATTCGGAATTGTAATAACGTAGGTATATTGCTATGGATTGGATGGTTAATGTTTGGATATTAAGTTATGATAGTTTATGGCTAAGTGTTGGACTACTTTGCTATTTAAATTGGAATAGGATTGTTATCATATTGTTATTCCGCATATGTGTTTTATTCTACAAGTTAACTTGAGTACGTGTGAACCAGTTTAGTGAACTTGGTCACGCACGCGTATGGTTGGCCAGTTAAGGGTAGGGCTTTGGAAGCTCGAACTTAGCTCGCGTCGTGACGTCTCGCTCTCTATCACTCTTTGTTTATAAAAAAAAAAAAAATAGACTCTGATTTTCGGAAAGCGAGTGAAAAAAGGGTGGGGCGTTACAGTTGGTATCAGAGCGAAACGGGAAGAATTGAATCTTTCGAAGTAAGATTAAGACGGTTTCATGTCTCACTGACAGATAAGAATCCCAACCGACCGACTCTTCGGAGTCCGCTGCACGGGGGCCGGATTAATTTACTTCGTTAGGCTCAGACTGAAACATTCAATCTGAGAACAACAAGGAATGATAGCAAAGGAAGTATAGTCAAAATAACTGGATTTATCAAACATAGCAAATTAGGAGATACTTCCCCGATATCCCCAAATGGAGAAAATGAATACTTGATACTTAGGAAGTTTCCCCTAAAACAGAGAAATACAAGGAGTACTTATTTGGCAATTTCCCAAGGACAAGAAACACAAGATGTTATTTGGAAATTTCCCCAAACAAGAGACATTATATGATACATAGGAAAGTTTCCCAAACAAGATACATTATGTGATACTTAGGAAACTCCCCAAAACAAGAAATACAAGATGATGATTAGGAAATTTCCCGAAACAAAGATTACTGTGATTTGAACTACGGTTATCATTGATATGCTTCTATTGTTGTGATACAGATATGTCGAGCAACATAGAGTACACCGAGTTGTGGGACAGAGGGACACCTAGCTGTCCGATAGATTTGGTTTCTTCTTCCGCCGATTCCAGCGTACCAAACTTCATCAATAAAGTTGTAACCAGTCAAGACATGGAAGTAGAATCGCCCGAGTACAATGTTGGGGTTGCTCCAGGCTTTGTACCTGAATGAGACAAGGAAGATGTCCCAAACTTAAAAGAATCCGTAGGGGAGATAGGCTCGCCCGAGTATACTCCGGCTACTCTGACTTCGGATGAGTTGACAGATTATATGTGCGAATTATGCCCTGACAACTTCTTCTATTTTGGTGATGATGCAGGGTCTTCTACGGAATATTAGGCTAAGGAGTAAGAGAATGTTGGGGAAAGGGGAAATTTTGTAAGGATGGTGGATACGTTTTGTTCTTTGAAGGGTTTTCCTAACCCTACCAACCCTTGTATTGTGATGGAAGTTGGAATTTTTTTAATAAAGTATGCAAACTTAAGAGTTTATGAGGACTTTGGCACTGAGATGTAGGTGAGGAGGTCACTTGATTATGTTGAGATGTGGTATGGGTGAGTCCGTCACGTAATATTGATGAGATAAGTATATAGATTCCATGAGTAGGGCTTAGAGTAACTATGAGACTGTGGGAACCTAGATATGAGATACGGAGACTTGGTTCCGTAGGGTTGCCGTTGAGGAGAGGGTCCCTCACAAGCTACGCGCTGGAGGGCTCTCTCACGGCTATTTTGCACACTTGAGGTGCGTGGATGCGCAGAGCTAGGTACTATTTTACCCCGTGGCGGTGGTACCAGCTTCGTCAGACGCGTTTCGACCGCCTTAGAGCTTGACTGAATCACCCTTGGGGTGAAGGGATGCAGGGCGAGGTAGACTTGATCACGTTAGACGTGGGTCTTCCGCTTAGTAAGTCATGGGCCTTAATTCTTGCTAGGGGTCGGGGTATATTTATGATTTGATATTGTTGCCACAATCATGTAGTGATTCATTCGAGTGTTGTTCCTACGAATAGAATATCTCATGGTAGATGATGTGCCCTGGATTAGTTATGCCCATGAATGGATTACACCCTGAGGGGGGTTATATTCATGGATGGTTATTAACCAGGGATAGATGATACTCACTAATAGAGAGATACCAGGGATGGATGTGTATGGCCGTGGATGATGGTTCCCATGGTGGTTTGGATTGATGTCATGTGTCAGTACCATGGTAGACATGTTGGTAGTGTGATGGACCTGTTGGTCCCATAGATGACGTATTGTTCTAGTGATTGGGATATGTTTCGATTTACATCCCACGTTATAAGAAAAAGGTGTTAGTCGTATTACGACTTGTATCACGGGAAAGTTAGTGTGGAGAGATACTCAGTATCATAGAAGTTTTGAACAGAAGGTGTTAGTCACATAGTGACTTATGTGCAAATGAAATTGTGCTTACTTTTGGAGATGTATTTAGTGGAAAAGTTAAGAGTCTAGTGAAACTTGAATGGGAAGCTATGGGCGACTGCCAAGTTAGACTGATCACCTGACTCTGTAGTTAGCTGATGGAGTTACAGGAGAGTGCAACTAGAAACCTAGTTAAAATGGAATCAGCGGAAGCCTTGAGCATAGGCTCGCATTGGCAGGCCACCTCACTAATTTCAATGAGGGGCAAGGTCATCAATAACCTCACACAGAGAGTAGACGAATGAACCTATTGAGCGAATACGTATGGAAAATATCATTTTAGCAAGTAAAGTGAAACAGAGTGCATTGATTTACATAAGGTCACAAATGGACACACGAGGAAAAGATATGACATGAGACAGAACAAAAGGATTACGGAACCGAGTGATTCAGCTTATCAAGATAGTATGGGATCGACATGGTAATGAGGAAGTTTGGGAATTTGAGTCGGAAATGAGAATAACTCATCCTGAGCTATTTATGTAAAGGTTTGAAATCCTACTTAGCTCGATTTTCGGGACTAAAATTTTAAAAAGAGGATTGTATTGTAACAACCTGGATTTCCAAGATATCAATATTTACGGAATTTGCAATTTAAATTGTGAATTAACTGATATGAACCTTAGATGGGTAAGGTGTTGGGTCAATTGGTCATTAAAGACCCAACGGATCATGGATAAGGTTCACTTGAAATAAATGGGTAAGACTTATTTAATTGGGTCAAAATGGTTAGTTGGGTCAAAATGCCCAATTGGGACCAATGGGTCGTGATTGACTTGGTTGACCACCAAGTGAGTTCAAGCTTACTAAATTGGGGCTGAATTAAGTTAGAATGGAATCAAGTGATTGAGTTGATTTTAAAGTGATGAGTTAAGTGATTTGAGTTAAAGTCAGGAGTTAAGTGAGTTGAGTGAAAGTGATGAGTTGAGTGGAAATTAATGGTGTAACGCCCCGCCCTTTTCACTTGCTTTTCGAAAATCAGAGTCTATTTTTTTTTAAAAAAAATAACAGAGTGAATAAGAGTGGGACGTCACGACGCGAGATAAGTCCGAACTTCTAAAGTCCGACCCTTAACTGGCCAACCCTATGTGTGCAAGGACTAAGTCTATGAATATGGTTCACACATAAAAATATATACAAGAGGATTAAATCATAAACTGCGAATTATAATAAAACGTATGTCTAGTCCATTTTAGATAGCAAAGTACTCCAAGTCTTATCCATAATTAACATAATATAATTATCTAAATAAACATCCAACCATAGCAAATTATCTAAATTATTACATGCCCGAAGTCCAGTTACTCAAATTACAAGTCCTTAAGTAACTTAATCAAAATATAAACTTAAACACAATCAAGCTTCTATGTTTGGCTCCGGTCACGATCCTCGTTCCCTTCGTTTCCTGTACCATCCACTAGGGTAGAAGTAAGGCGTTAGAACAACGGGCCCAATTGGAATTCCATTTAGGGACTACACATGGTTAGTACAAATCATATATAATAACGTAATGTCAAAACCATATAAAACAATACCATGTCATGATGTCAAATGCAATGAGTCCCACCCATCACAAGTACATATAACTTCTTGATGGGATTCTCATCATCAAGGTACCGCCACATAGGTCTTTCGGACGCCCCGATGGAAGGTGGCCCCTCCGGTTACTTCTTGATGGGATTCTCATCATCAAGGTACCCCCACATTGGTTTTTCGGACGCCCCAACGGAGTGTGGCCCCTCCGGTTATATATCCTTCACCCCATGCCATGCATGAGATACAAATGAAAACACATGCTATTTTATCTTATAAACATAGCATTAAAACTCACATTTCGAACATATCTTTTACAACATAAATTCATCGAAATAGGATAAAAACCATCATACATAAACCATGTTTTCAAAAAGGTAGAATCCTACCAAAGACCACTAAAGTGTCCTTGCTTCTTAAACCGGCAACCGCTCACGATCGCGCATCGTTTGTGAGGTCCCGTCACCTTGTTACATATCAACGAGTCAAACCAATATCCCATTTGATTTCCAACTAAATTTAAGTTCATCAGCACAACCCTTATGGGGTTCGGCCATATACTATGGCTGAACCTCACCCACTTGAATTGGGTCCCTTTTTGGTTTTAACCAATCACTTTCAAGTAATCATTTTAAAAACCCTAAGTCCAACAATATAATTTTGTGGGGTTCGGCCATACACTATGGCCGAACCTCACTTATTTTGTTTTAGTCCCTCCTTTGAGTTCTTAAGTCCAATCACACAATCCATTAATCTAACCATTCATACATTAACCATCTAACACATAACAACCTAGTCCCTTCTTCAAGTCCTTTGATTCACTAGTCTCATAAAAATATTCCCCATGGGGTTCGACCATACACCATGGCCGAACCCATGTTCCCTTATTTTTGCCTATTTACCTCCTTGCCATTATCCTATCATGGCTAATCATTTAGCTTAATCCTCCATTCATTTAAACATGCATAATACTCCAAATAACCTTTTCAAATGATCCATCAAATAGTTCATGGGGTTCGGCCATACACTATGGCCGAACCCATGTCCATCATTTTCACCTATTTACATTTTTTGCCATTACCTCCATCACCTTATGTTTAGGTTCCAAAACATAGGTCCATTCATTTATTTAATCATGCATAGCATAAAACCCTAATAGATCCCTCCATTCTTTAATTTGATCCTTCATTCATTTTGACATATTAGGTCCATAATTGACCCATAAAATTGGTTCATGGGGTTCGGCCATACACCATGGTCGAACCCTATGATGTCTAACTTTCCAATTTCTCCATTGCATCCATTACCATTTTCAAGTCCATAAAATAAACCCTAGTGGGGTTCGGCCATACACCATGGCCGAACCTCACTCATTTGACTTTGGTCCCCCTTTTAATCCTTGATCTTCCACCTATTCCATACATGGTTCATGCTTAGCATCTTAGCCATAATAAAATTAGGGTTCGGCCATGCAATGGGTGGGACTCATTACATTGGTCATCATTGTATGTCATCGTTTTATATGGTTTTGGACATTATGATCTTATATATGTTCTGTACTAACCATCTGTTAGCCCTAATTGGAATACCTACTGTGCGCGTTGTTCTAACACCCTACTTCTACCTTAGTGGATGACACAAGAAATCAGGGGAACGATGAACGCAAGGAGAGCCAGGCATAGGTGCTTGGATGATTTAGTTTTATTTTGAATAAAGTTACTTATGGACATGTATTTGAGTAACTAGTTTCCGGGCATGTAATAACTTAGATGGTTGGATGTTTATTTGGATAATTATGATATTTTAATTATGATTAAGGGCTTGACGTACTTTGCTATCTGAATGGAATAGAACTTGGTTCTATTATTATTCCACATGTTTATGATTCTGCATGTTTATGATTCCGCAGTTATGATGTTATTCCGCATGTTGATATTGTATGTCTGAACTGTTTTCGTGGATTTAGTCCATGCACACATAGGGTTGGCCAGTTAAGGGTCGGATTTTAGAAGTTCGGACTTAGCTCGCGTTGTGACGTCCCGCTCTCTATCACTTTTCATTTATAAAAAGAGAAAATAGACTCCGATTTTCGAAAAGGGAAAGCGAGTGAAAAAGGGCGGGGCGTTACAACAAAGGGGTGTCACCAAAGGACACCACCTTTGGCTGACCATATTGATCAAGAAGACTTGAGTCTTCATCTCATTCTCTCCCTCTCACAAGAGCTCAAGGCCGAACTCTCTCTCTCTCTCAAGTCTCATTCTCGGCCAAAAAAGTAAGAAGGAAGGAGGAAGAGGCTAAGGAAAGAAAGGATTGGAAGAACAAGTCGAAGCGAAGGAAAATCGGAGGAGTCGTGGAATCGGCAAGTCCTCAAGGAATTTTTATTAAAAAAATGGTGAAGGAAACATGGTCCGGCCATTGCATGGCCAAACCTTAAGATTAATATGCATGGACCACCAAGGACGAAAAGGGGAGGATGAGGTTCGGCCATGATATATGGCCGAACCCCATCAAAGAATATTAATCTTGACTATATGATTTGAAAAGGAATTAATGGACCATAGGGTTCGGCCATGTTGTATGGCCAAACCACATGGGAGTTTGTTGGTAATGGTATATGATTTTTGGAGGGATGAAAACCGTGAAGGACATTAGTTATTTTAATGGATTTGAAAGATGAAAATCATAGACATAGGTTTATGATTTTAAAGGGTTTAAATGGATGAATGAATGGGAACCATCAAAAGATCAATCTTAAATGTATGATTTTATGAAGGGAAATGATGAACCATAGGGTTTGGCCATGGTGTATGGCCGAACCCCATGGAAAGGATATTGGTGGGTAATAAAGATGTTAAAGGGTTTAAATGGAAGGTTGTTGGTGAAGAACCTTACACCATGGGTTCAGCCAACCGAACCCCATAAAGAATTATGGAATTATATTCATATAGTTAGATCATGGAAATGATGGCAAAGTTGTAAATATAGGCTAAAATGAAAGATCATGGGTTCGGCCATAATGCATGGCTGAACCCCATGAGGTCTTTTTATGGACTTAAGTTGTTAACAATGTTAAACAATTGTGGTATGAGTGATTATCTAAGGAAAGAAGTGATGGCCAAAGGGATGAAACTAAAGGACCATGGGTTCGGCCATGGTGTATGGCTGAACCCCATGGATAGTGTTTTTGAATCTAAGTTGGCATGAAGGTTGTAAATGGTGAATCAATTATGTATGGATCACTCTTGGACTTGGGGTAGTAAATGATGAAGCAATTTTATGGATATTATGTCTATGCATGTTTTAAATGAATGGAGGATTAATTGGAGGGTGCAAATATAGACTTTTGTTTATGGACCTAAGATGGTGAACCATTTAAAGGAGAAGTTAGAAATGAAACATCGAGGGTTCGGCCATGGTGTATGGCCGAACCCCATGAACTTGTTAATGGGTCATTTGTGGGTCTTTGTATAATTTAAATGAATGGTTTACCAAACCAAGGGATGAAGGGAATTATTAGGGCTTTATTTTATGATTTATGAATCAATCATGAATCCATGTTATGGATCAGTTTTGGACCTAAACATAAGGTGATGGAAACAATGGCAATATTGTAAATAAGTAAAATTAATGGACCATGGTTCGGCCATGGTGTATGGACAAACCTCATGGGGAATGTTTGGTGGACCTAGGGTTTATGTTTGTTAGGTTAATGAATTAAAAACATTATGATCTTGAACTTAAATTAAAGGATCAAAAGAGGGACCAAAAATCAAGGGGGGTGAGGTTCGGCCATGTTGTATGGCCGAACCCCACAAAGGTTGATTTATGGATTTACGTTTAGAATGGAAATCAAATGAGACTTTAGTTTGACTTGTTGATATGTAGCAAGGTGACGGACCTCACAAGCGGTATACGATCGTAAGCGGTTTCCGGACGAAAGCGCAAGGACATGTTAGTGGTCTTTGATAGGATTCTACCTTTTTGAAACCATGGGTTATGTATGATGGTTTTGATCTTATTTTGATGAATTTTATGTTGTAAAAGATATGTTCCAAATGTGAGTTCTCATGCTATGTTTATAAAATAAAATAGCATGTGTTTCATTAGTATCTCATGCATGGCATGGGGTGAAGGATATGTAACCGGAGGGGCCACACTTCGTCGGGGTGTCCGAAAAACCTATGTGGGATAACTTGATGTGCATTTCAATCAAGAAGAAACTGGAGGGGTCACACTCCTTAGGAGCGTCCGAAAGACCTATGTGGGGGTACCTTGATGATGAGAATCCCATCAAGAGGTTATATGTATTTGTGATGGGTGGGACTCATTGCATATGACATCATGACATAGCATGGTTTTATATGGTTTTGACATTATGTTATTATATTATGATTTGTACTAACCATGTGTAGACCCTAAATGGAATACCTACTGGGCGCGTTGTTCTAACGCCCTACATCTACCCTAGTGGATGATATAGGAAATGAAGGGAACGATGAGCGTGATCGAAGCCAAGTATAGAAGCTTGAATAGATTTAAGTTATATTTTGTTTAAGTTATTCATGGACTATGTATTTGAATAGCTAGCATTCAGAATTGTAAGAACGTAGGTATATTTGCTATGGATTGGATGGTTAATGTTTGGATATTTAAGTTATGATAGTTATGGTTAAGTATTGGACTACTTTGCTATCTAAATTGGAATAGGGTTGTTATCCTATTGTTATTCTGTATATATGTTTTATTCCGCAAGTTAACTTGAGTACGTGTGAACCATTTTAGTGGACTTGGTCCACGCACACGTATGGTTGGCCAGTTAAGGGTCGGGCTTTGGAAGCTCGGACTTAGCTCGCGTTGTGACGTCCCGCTCTCTATCACTCTTTGTTTATAAAAAAAAAAAATAAACTCTGATTTTCAGAAAGCGAGTGAAAAAAGGCGGGGCGTTACAAGAATGATGAATGGACGTCTATCCAAAATGAATTTATTGAAAATATTTGCATGTATGATTCAATGTAAGGCTTCACCTCTTGTAACAAATTGGAGAATCATGAGAGAAGTGAAAATGTAAATTTTAAATGTTTGGTTGCTTCCATTGTTCATGACCAAGAGGGATCCTCTAGTGAAGAGGAGGATGGTGATGAGGATCTTGATGAGGATGATGACCTCAAAGACTATTACAATGCTCTGTATCTAGAAAGTGAGAAGTTGGCTAAGAAGGTAGACATGTTTAAATCTGAAAAATTTAACCTTACAAACCAACTGGAAGTCTTGAGGAAAGACTATGAGTCTCTCACTTTAGAGCTGAAATTTTCAAATGAATAAGTTTTGAAGATTAAGGAAAATGAAGTATATCTTCAAGAGACATTAAAAAGACAAAGGGATGACATCAAGATGTTGAGTGATGTCAAGAAAGATCTTTAAGATCATGTTATGGAATTGTCTCTAGAATTACAAGATTTGAAAAATCATAAAGATAAGTTACCCAAGGGGAAGAAATATTGGAAAAACTCTTAAGTATGAGTAAAAAATCTAGCGATAGGTCGGGTCTTAGTTCCTTATTCGAAACCAATGGACCTTTTGGCCAAAGGGTGTTTGTTAAGGGAGATGTTCCTAAAACCCCCAAGGATAAGTGTTTTTATTGCCATGAGGTTGGACATTACAAGATGGAATGCAACCTTAGAAAAGGGTACATGGAGGATAAAGCCCAAAACCAAGCCCCAAATCTTAATGTTAAAAGACACCCACAAAATCCTAAGGTAAAGCCTAAAAGTTACACCAAGGCCTAATAGAAGGATACTCCCAATGAAGGTGAACCCAAAGAATGACTCCTTGTTAAGACAAGTCGACCAAGTCTTGAAGGACTTGAGATATCCAATACTTAGACCTCCAAGGTATGCCCAAAGGAATGTGTATGAGAGACCTAACTCAACCATTTGGGGTCCTAGGAGATAGACCATCATCTAATCATGTGTTGCTATGGTTCTAGACTCAAATTCATATCTTAAAACCTTAGCACACTGAACTCTAGTGATATGAAGAGTTCAAATAGCCCAAGTGCTATGACATGAAAGAGAAATTTTGGTGACTACTAACTTAGACTATGTATTTCCTGGCTATTGCACTAGTATTTCTTGGAAAACCATACATGCTATGGAAATACAACTTCAAAGTGCAAAACTTCAGTCTAAATCTGCTAAACATGTTTGTTTGTTTGCATGTTTGAATGGGGGTGTGTCTCTGTAGCTTATTCTTGCATAAATTTGATCATAGTGTGCTTAACTTGATATATGGATTTCAATTTGATCACTTGCAAGAGGTTTTTATAATATATATATTGTGTTTATCATGATAAATATGATGTATGTATATCATGCTGGTGTTGAAAATCAAATGGGGTTTGAAAAACAAAAAATTTGAATTGTTGAAAGAAAATTTTGTTTGTGCTTTGGAGACCGATCGCCGGATGACAATCAATCGGCTATGAGACCGATCGCCAGGATGACTAATCGTTTGTGTCGGGGAACTAGGTTAAGTTAAAACCCAGTTCGTGTTTTGGGATTATTTTATTCATCCTTTCCACGACTTTTCTCATCTTTCCTCTGAAAAGCAGCGATTGGGTTGTGCCCTACACCTCCAGAGACAATCGTTCAAACGACGATTCATGGTCTTGATCCAGAAAAAGGTTTCCCCCACCTCCGGCAACCATTCCCCTCGTAGATTCCAATGTATTTTTCGTTCGGGTAAGTCCCATTCTCTGTCCATTTCGTTTTTGGTATAGTATTCGTGAAGGGTAGAGAGGAAATGGCAAGAACCAAGCACCCAGAGAACTTTGAGACTACAGAAATCGAGGTTTAACCCATTGATTCCTCTCCTCTAGCCAAAAGAGCTGAACCCAAGGAGGTGCGAGCAAAGCCGAGACCCAAGCCCTCTAAAATTTCCTTTGAGGACACAGTCACCCCTCGAAGTCAACAGAGCCCTAAGGTTCGATTCAAGCAAAACGCCAAGAAAACTTCCTCTCCACAATTTTTTTTCCAAACTAACCCCTAGAAGGCCAAGTGGAGTGACCATTAGGGAGCCTACCACTCTAGTTAGGCTCATGTAGAAGAAGTAAGTGTAACGCCCCGCCCTGTTTCACTATGCCGAAAATCAAAGTCTATTTTTTTTGTTTTTTAAATGAAAGAGTGAGAGAGAGCAGGACGTCATGACGCGAGCTAAGTCCGAGCTTCCAAAGCCCGGCCCTTAATTGGCCAACCATACGTGTGCGTGGAACTAAGTCCACGAGAACGGTTCACACGTAATAAGTTAAGCTTGCAGAATGTAAAGTTAATGCAGAATTATAATAGAGGTCTATCCTATCAATTATTAAATAGCAAGGAAGTATATCACTTTATTAATAAATACCTTAACTTAGAATGTCCAAAAGTAAAGTCCATGTAACGCCCGCCCCATTTTCACCGAAAATCAGAGTTTATTTTTTTTTTTTTTATTTTTTTTAAAGTGACAAAGGGCACAGACGTTACCACGCGAGTTAAGTTCTGAGCTTCTAAAGCCCGGCCCTTAACTGGGCAACCCTACGTGTGCTTGGAACCAAGTCCACGAGTACGGTTCACACGTAGAAAGTAAGCTCGCGGATTATAAAAATAAATGCAGATGATAATAAAACTATCCTACTCGTTTTCAGATAGCAGGGAAGAAATATCCATTAAATTACTAAAATGCCCTCATACTGTACTGTCCAAAATAACTTATAAAACATAGCAAGCCATCTAAGTTATTACATTTCCGATAAGCTAAATTATACAAATACACATTTTCCAAAATAAACTTAAACACAATAATTAGTCCGCCTTTCCAAGCTCCTAAGCTTGGCTCCCATCCCGTCCTTCCGTTCTACCATCTCCTGCATCGTCAGCTAGGGTAGAAGTAGGGCGTTAGAACACGCGCCCAGTAGGACTCCGAGTAGGGCTAGCACGTGGATTAGTAATAATAACATACAGATAATAACACAATGAAAACTGATAAACCATCATATAATGAAAATATAACATGATGCCATGCCATGGGTGTCTATGTTATGCATCCCACCCATCATCCAAACCATATAATATCATATCCCTCTTGACGGAACAAAACCTCATCAAGGTGTCCCCATGCCTGTTCTCGGTCACCCCGACGGAGCATGGACTCCGGTTATCAAAATATCCCCATGCCTGCTTTTCGGTCGCCCCGACGGAACATGGACTCCAGTTCCATTATTTTCCCGCCCATGCCGTGCATGAGATGTAATGCATTATGCTATGTTATATATATATCTCATAACTCTAGTATATCATACATAGCCTTGGCATATAATGCATCATCTTAAAATATAAATCATAGTATTAAACATAACATTCATAATCGTGAAAACCCATCATAAAATAAATCCCGTAGTCCACAAAATAAGATAAAGATACCATCACATATCCATGGCTTACAAGGAGGTAGGAATCCTACCAAATACCGACTCGCGTCCTTTTACGGTTTCGCCCGATAATCCGGCTACCGACACGCGTACTGCTCGCGATATGCAATACCCTATTACATACACATAATCAGTTCACATTTTAACTATTTCTAAGTCCATTCACATTTCTAAGTCCATATGAAAAACCGGTCCCTATTTAGGTTTTGTGGGTCCCATTTCATCTATTAAAACTTTTAATCCCATAAGTCTTAAAAATTGGCCACCTTAGGCTTTATCAATCACTTATAAGGTTATTACATTAAAGCCCCTAAGTCCATGATCAATCTCCATGGAATTCTTGAATTTGGCCATTAATTACAGTTTTGCCACTACTTCATTTTCCATGATTAATCACTCATTTATCCAAGTATGATTAAATCCCTAATTAATCATAAACTTAGATCCCTAACTTAGGTCCATTAATGACCCATTGAACCATGTCATAACATCATTAAAATTAGCTTTTTTATTAACCTAACCCTTATTCATTTAAACCCATACAACACCCCACATTTAATCACCATTTCATCACCATAGGGTTCGGCCATATGGCCGAACCCATGGTTCAAGGTTCATTCCATCCATGCATTTCAAAGCCATAAAACTCCATTACATTTTTATCATAAAACCATTTTTAAACTTACCCACACTCACTCATTTAAAACCCTAATTTTCATTAGCTACAAACCCTCATTGTCTTCCATCCATAAAACCCTAACCAATTAAACCAACCACCAAATCACCCACCATGGGGTTCGGCCATACTACATGGCCGAACCCTATGGCCCATGATTCTTATTCCAAGCACCCCATTCCATGCTCAATTCCATAAATTATACAATGCACATACTACATTTACTTATTTCTTTTCCCTAACCCTAATTCACCCATTTGGGGTTTTCTCCATCTTCCACCCTTCCATTTGATGGATCTAAATTCCATAGCATAAAATTATCTATCCACCATTTATTTCACAAAAATAAATTCCAATTCTTAAACCCTAAAAATCCAAAATTTCTTGTTTAAGAAACACTTACAATCCGTCGTCTCCTCCGATTTTCGTCACTCCCGTCGGTCTCCGTAGCCTCCTCTCTCCTTCCTCTTGAGCTTTGATAGGTCAAGATTCTTGATTAATGGTGGCAATCCCCAACCCTAGAATCGGCCAAGGTAAGTTTAAATTGAAAGAGGGAAGAGGAAAGGATGATGAGAGGGGAGATAATCACCTTGACCTTAGAGTGATTTTGTGTAAATTTCCACTTCTTTCTTCTCTCCTTCTCTTCTTAGCTTCCTTTCCTTAATTTTTTTCTTCTCTTCTCCTTCCTAGTGTGGGACGGCCATGGAGAATGACAATGGAGAGAGTTGAAAAGAGGATAAGAAAATGGAAAAGAACTCAAGACTTACCCCCCATTTGGTGACTTAAACTTACCCTTTACATTAACTACTCTCACCAACCAAAGCAAGATATTTTAAAGATCTTTTATTTGCTTTATGGTTGTGGTTATCTAAACCACCACCAAGCCCAACGTGTTTAACCTTGGAGGTGGGGTAGCTTGGTCTCCATTTGACTAATTTTAACCCATTTAGCCACCAATTTAATAATTTAATTATTTAATTAATTTGATAATTTCCTTAGGTTAATTCATTTGTACTTAACCTAATTCCCATTATTCCACCCATGGTTGACCAAATCAACCATGGTGGCCGGCCCCACCAATCATTGGCCCACACGCCACCTCACTTGATGAGGTGGAGGTGGGTCCTACTTGGCCACATCAACTTAGTTTAATTCCAAATAGCTTAGGTGATTTAAATTTCATTCCATTCATTCTAAATGGATCACCATTAGGCCCATGGCCCATTTACATTTCCATCTTACCCATTTAACCCTCATTGACCATTTAAATAAACTTAAATCCAAACCATAGTCTATTGGGCCATACTTGGGCCTTTGTCTAAATTTTGGCCCATTTACCATTCATTCCACCAATTTTCTAATTTCTATCCTTAAAATAAATAATATTCACATATATATTAATTTAAAAATTCCGGGCCATTACAGTCCAAACCATAGCAAATAGTCTAAATTATTACGCTCCAACGAGCTAATTACTCAAATTGCATTCCCATAAATAAAACTTAAATAAATCAATCTAGCTCTTCCAAACTCCTAAGCTTGGCTCCGATCACGTCCTTCGCTTTGTCCATTTCCTGTGTCATCATCTAAGGTAGAAGTAGGGCGTTAGACAACGCACCGAGTAGGTACTCCGAGTCGGGTCAACACATGGATTAGTATAACAAAAACACATAGATATAATTAATATCAAAACCATGCAGTAAATGCCAAGCCATGGGTGTCATATGCCATGAGTCCCACCCATCATCCATATCACAATCACATAGTATCCCCCTTAATGGAAATTCCTCATCAAGATATCTCAATCACATAGTATCCCTCTTGATGGATGATGCACATCAAGGTATCCCCAAGAATGCCTTACGGACGCCCCGACGGAGCATGGAACTCCGTTTACAATTCAATCATACATCCCTCTTGATGGATAATGCACATCAAGGTATCCCCACGAATGCCTTACGGATGTCCCGACAGAGCGTGGATCTCTGGTTACATTTCAAACATACATCCCTCTTGATGGATAATGCACATCAAGGTATCCCCACGAATGCCTTACGGACGCCACAAAGGAGCATGGATCTCCTGTTACATTTCATCCCTCCCATGCCATGCATGAGATGCAAGTGCAAACATGCTATGTAATAATACAAATCATAGCATTAAAATCCCATTATTAAGACATATCATTTGATACAAAAATAATTCAAGTAAAACTTTCACATATACATATTCCATGGTTTTCAATAAGGTAGGAATCCTACCAATGACCAACTAATGTGTCTTTGCGTTTTCGTCCGAAAGCCGCTCACCGATCATACACCGCTTGTGAGATCTCGTTACCTTACTACATATCAACAAATCAAACCAACGCTCTATTTGATTTCCAACCATGTTCAAGTCCACCAACATGCCTTAGTGGGGTTCGGCCATACAACATGGCCGAACCTCACTCACTTGGTTTTGGGTCCCTCTTTTTAGTCCTTGATCTTTTAATTAAATTTGGGTCCAAGATCATGCCATCCTTTGATTCATTAATCCAAACATACATAAACTAATCATTTACCATTAATAAAACCCTAAGTCCACAAAAACATTCTCCATGGGGTTCGGCCATACACCATGGCCGAACCCATGGTCTTTCATTTTAAGCATATTTACCATGGCCGAACCCATGGTCTTTCATTTGAACCATATTTACCTCTTAGCCATTATTCTTTCCATAGCTACTCACTTAGCTTATTTATACATGACTTAGGTCCATAAATCAGTCATTAACATAACATAGATCCATGACTAAATCCCTCCATTTCATAGCTTGATGATTCATCTCTTAATCATGCATGGATCTACCAAATGATCCATCAATGGTCCATAAATGGTTCATGGGGTTCGGCCATACAACATGGCCGAACCCATGATGTCATTTTTCATCATCTTTCTTATATCATTTACAACATTAGATCCATAACCAAAGTCCCTCCATGGGGGGGTTTAATCATACACATAGGTTCATCATTTTAGATCATCATTTACCACATTTAAAACCTATTAAAATTACCAACATTCCCCCATCATTTTCATGGTCCAAATGCATCTAAGTCCATCAATATCCCTCCATAGGGTTTGGCCATACAACATGGCCGAACCCATGGTCCATGGTTCTTCACCATTTACAACATTAGAGACCATTTAAAATCATTAACATTCCTCCATTATTTCCCTCCTTTAAAACCCCTTAAAATCACTAACATACATCCATTTAAAACCTTTTAAAATTACTAACATACATCTATGATTTTCATCCTTTAAAACTCAGTACAAATCACCAATATCCTTCCATGGGGTTCGGCCATACAACATGACGGAACCCTATCGTTCATTATTTTCTCTTATCCATCAAATACCAATGGTTAGATCACTTGATAGGGTTCGGCCATGCACCATGGCCGAACCTCATCCAATCCCTTTCTAGTCCTCAATGGTCCATGCATAACAATCTAGGGTTTGGCCATGTAAGGGCCAAACCATGATCCTTGATCATATACCTTATCTTAGACATGGATGAGGTCCTTTCCATATATACATAATAATTAGGGTTCGGCCCTTGCTGATTCTTGACCATTCTTCATGTTTAAGCCATGCATGCATACATAAACCATATATACATAGTGTCCTAAGTAATCCATCTTACCCATTAGGGTTTTGTCCATCTTCTCCATCTCATTTCTTGGATGAATTTTAAATCCATGGCCCATAATATTTTGGCCATCACTCCAATCCAAAAATGGGATGTTCCTTTAACCTATTTTCTTAATTAATGAAATCCTATTAAGTACTTACCGATTCCGCGACTCTCCGGTTTCTTTCACTCCTTCTTGCTCCTCCAATCTTTTCCTTCCTTAGCGTCTTCTTCCTTCCTTCTTGATCTTCGGCCAAAGTGTGCTTGAGAGGGAGAGGGTTTAAGATGAAGATCCCAACGAGATGGTTCGGCCTTGTGAATGTTTGAGAGAGGGAGAGGAGGAGAGAATGTAAAATCCCTTAGTCTTTTCTTGCTCAATGAGAGGGTCGGCTTTGAGTGAGAGGGAGAGAAGCTTGAGATGAAAAATACTCTAAGTGTTTCTCATCTTGAGAGGGGGATCGGCCAAGAGAGAGAGGGAGAGAGTGAGATGGGATGAATGAGATCAAAAGCCCTATTTCCAACTTGTCTAGGGTTTTCTTGGGTTAGACTCCACCCTCATCAATGTGGAGTCTTCCCCGTGAGTCCATTGACCAAACAAGTGAGTGCATGCCCTCCACATGGCACATACCACTCCCATCCCCAACGGTTTTGGCTTGGTTTCCTCTTGGTGGTTTGGTGGTTTCCATGAGATGGAACCACCACCTCTCCTTTGACCAATGCATGCCCTCCACCTAAGCTCTTTGTCTAGCCAAGGGGGTGCATGCCCTCCAAATGGCACACACCACCCCCATCTCCAACAGGTTTGGCTTGGTTGTTTCCTTTGGTGGTTTGGTGGTTTCCATGAGATTGAACAACCACCTCTCCTTTGACCAATGTATGCCCTCCACCTAAGCTCTTTGTCTAGCCAAGGGGGTGCATGCCCTCCACATGGCACACACCACCCTCATCCCAACGGTTTTGGTGGAGTGGTTTCCATGAGATGAAACCACCCTCTTGACTCACTCCATCTTTTGATCTTTTATGTGACTCACTCCCCATTTGACTCACTTTATTTTAATGTAACTCAACTGCCAACTCATGGATTGATTTTATTTCTATCTAACTTAGGTGATTCAATTAAATAATTTAATTCCACTTATTTCACTTGATTCATTTTAATTCATCTATAACTCACCCATGGTTGACCAAGTCAACCATGTGGTCGGCCCCACATGTGCCTTAGCCCACACGCCACCTCACTTGATGAGGTGGAGTAGGGTCCCACTTGGCTATGTCACTTGGATTTCCACTCCTACACTTGCCACCTCACTTGATGAGGTGGACCCCATGCCTTTGATCACAATTGGATCCATGACCCAATTAAATCCATTTCTTACCCATTTACCCTAATGCTCAATCCATCTTGACCCATTGGGACCCAATTGACCATCATTGACCCAATTAATTGGAAATAATCCACTCCATGGTCCATTACCCCAACTTTTATCCATCTAACATCCATTTCATCAAAAATTCTTAATTTCAAAAATTAAAATAAATAATAGCCAATATATTTCTTGATTTAAAAATCTGGGCTATTACAGTAAGTGGTAAAGGGAAATCTCAAAAGGAATCCACTCCTCTAGTAGAATCAAGCAGTGATGAAGATACACCTATTAAGAGACTTGCTACTGGTGAGGGAAGTCGAAGAGAAGAAAAAGAAGTACACGAGGAATAAGGAGTTCATGCTAAAAAAGATATTGGGGCTGAAATTGTCAGCATGGGTGACCAAGATGAGGAATTTGATGACAGTGAAGAAGAAGATGAGGTAAATCCAAGGGATCAAGGTGTTAGGTCTAAATATGAAGATGTAAATGAAGAAGAGGAAGATGAAGCTGATTATGATGCCCCCTTTTATTGCCACTCAAGCGTTATTCCTCCTTCACGAAACTTAACATAGAAATGGCAGCTAATGCAGAGCTGTTTGATAAACTTAGTGTTCTCAAACACCTCAGAAAGGTAGGATGGGAAAACCTTCTGAAGTTGGGTGGAATATTGAATCCCAAGATGGCCAAGAGGATGTACTGCTCAATCGAAGCTCATAAAGAAAAACAAATTGGTTTTGGCTCTACTTCCAAAACCAGAAGAACGTAGAATTTGGTCCCCCATTGGTGGCTCAACTGATTGGAATACCCATGGCTAAGAATCCCTTCGTACCAATCATCCATTGCAAGTTTGAGACAAGGATGAGAGACAAGCAGAAATATGTAAACAAGTTCTACGAGAAAGAATAGACAATTGTCTAGAGGAAAAGGATTTGGCTCATGAAAGTTGATATGCTTCCAGAATATAGGTTGCTGCATCTATTTTTCTATTCCAATCTCTATCCCAGGCATGGGAACAAGGGTGATTTGAATCAATCCATGCTGGCTCACATGTACGCAATTGTGAGTGGGAAGAAGCTATGTCTACCCACCATCATGTGCCAGACCGTTCTAAAGTACATCAATACTTCCATGGCCAGTTATCCTCCACTTTTCTACCTCATGTATAGGATAACACTACATTTTGGAGTAATCCCATCTAGGGAGGATAAGCTCCAGTCAACTCGGCCTCTGGATACCATTGCAATCAGTAAGTCTTTGGGAAAGACTTTATATGAGCAGTTTCAAGGTGCTGCCTCTATACCCTCTCCCATTCCTGGCCTATACTCTTCCATAGCCCCTGCAATAGAAACTGAAGCAGAAGAGGACACAGATGAAGAACCTAGAGTCGACATTGTCAATCGAAGGTTCATCGAGGATCGCTTTCAAGCTCTTGAAGATAGGCAGTCTACAAGGCACAATGTCTTGGAAGCCAGATTGGAAGCCAAGTTTGATGCCTTGGCAACTTATGTAAAGGTATCCATCCAGAGCTTCATATCAACCATGTCGTGTAGCAAGGATGACAGTACTCCTAGTTGCTCCTCCTCCCCACCAAGTAACCCTACTTAGGATAGTTTTTCTTATATGTTTTTGAAAAACTAAGTGTTTCACTTATACTTATTAAAATCTTTTTGCATGGAATGATTTTGTGAATCAATACAATGATTTGTTTAACCTCTCTCTCCTTGTTATGTGATGCCATGGTTATTACCTGCAGCTATCATGTGTATTGAATGGTTTGTTTTCAATATGAATGCATGAGTGCTTTGATGGTTTGAATGGCATGTATTTTTGTCAATTGTTGACAAAATGGGGGTGAAAGTGGTAGAAGCTAGAGGCTTATGGGGGAGTAGGATGATGGAGAAACTATTGCAAGCTTTGGAAGCTTGATGTATGGGGGAAATGCATTGTAATGAATTGAAGTTTGGACTTCAAACTCAAGGAGATTGGGGAAGAGAAAGTGAAAAGAAAAGGATGAGTTATGAATAAAATATTTAATCCATGGATACATGTTTATGTTTGGACTAACACCACTAATGATTTTCAAATCCTTGTAGCTTGCTTGTGTATTTACAGGTACAAGAATATGAAGCGAAGACATATTCCTTGTGTCATTTGAATGTAATCGAAAAATTTGTATAATTTTTGTGTCAAATGATGTATATTTGGGAATTGATGATTATTGAGTCTGTATTTGTTTAGTTTCTAGTTTTTGTCACGAATAGACAAATGGGGAGACTGTTAGTGCCCCGGCTTGCCGAGTCACGTGTTTGTCAAGTTCGTGACTTAGGAGAAGGCTTGCCTTGAAGAGAGAAGCTCAAGACTCAAAACTCAAGTGTTGGTTGAAGTATGGAGACTCAATGGATCAACACATGTATGGCAATCATGGAAGGTAATTGGCCATAGATGACCTTAGGTGGAACCCAAACCTTAGGTGGACCATCCCTAGGCTTAGACATCATATCTGGAAAAGTAACCAAGCCTAAAAAGTATTTGACATGAAGAGGAACCCATCTTGGAAATCTGTAAACAAACTGTCAGGGATAACACATTGTCTAGGCAACCAGCCGCCATTGACAGAGTACGATTGATGGTGGTCATACGACTCCTCGGCGACATGTCCAATGACCCATCGGTCACAACGACCTGTCGGCGGGACTCAGCCATGATCTGGACTGTCATTCACAGTCAGGTTCAGGACGATCAAATCGTCTAGCGGCGACCCTTTGTGTGGTCTCACGAGCTGTCGGTCATATGACCAATCGCTAGGACAGAGAAATATCACATCAGGCACACGACCTGTCGCCCTGGGTTTGGGTGAGGTCTGTCTTGACAAAGAACTTTCATGATAGGATAGCCTCAGGCTGATTCGACCACAAACCCACGATTTGTTACTTGAAACTCGGACTATCAATCGTGTACAGACCGATTGCGTGGTTACAGTTATTGTGTCATTGAAGTGCATTTAATGCACAACGGTCGGGTTGGTGAACATGAATTTAAACACTGATGATCAATTGTATGGTTTTGCTTCTCGAAAATTCTGCATTTGCCTATAAATACTTCATTTGTTGGTGAGTTTAGGTGATACCTTTAGCGCATAAAAGTAACACATTCTCAAGATAAAACTCCCAATGATCAAAGGAAAATCATCCAGGCTTATTCTCTCTTGGTAAATCATAAGCAAATCATTCAAGTATCCAATCTATTTGAGATTGAGATTAAGAGAAAAGGATTAAGCACATTTAACTAGGATAGATATTGGACGGCCCAATTTCCTAGTCACTGAAGGACTATGATTGCTCTACACGACTAGTCTACAAGGAGGAATGTCGGGATTGTGCAAGCACACATTAGGTGGATCTTCAAGGAGCCTACTTCATCGGAATAGAGCTTCAAGGCAAGTGTTTATTGGTTTTTAATTCTTTTAAAAAAAACCATATCAGTGTAAAGTGGATTAAGGAGGCTTGGCTCCAGAACCACTATAAAAAATCTAGAGCGTAGTCTCTGGCACACGTGGTGGGTGGAATTCCCAGCCAATCGAGTAAGTTAGAATTCCTACTCTACATGTGGTGGGTGAAATTCCCGACCAATTGAGTACGGTGGAAGTCCTGCTCTAATAGAGAGGGTGTAAGTCCCCACTTAGTGGATTTGGAGATAGCTCAAGATTGAGCTCATCCTAACAGTGGATGTAGGTTGACTAACCGAACCACTATACATCGTGTGCATTGTCTCTTTGTGTGATTGATTGATTATTATCTTGCACACCCCCAAAATCACACACTTGATTAACTAAGATTTAATTTCGTATAATTTCTCATTAATGAAGAAAATTTTGAAAAGACCATTAACATTGGGATTGATTTATTCAACACCTCTCCAACCCACATCTAGTCAATCCTTTCTAGGACATTGGGACTTTTAGTATGTGATATATACAAAATTAAAGGCTGATTAGTCCAAATAACATAGGTAAAAATGTCAATTTTCATGTGTCAACAAATACCCCCAAAATAAGATTTTTCTAGTCCTCGAGAAAAACTACCTAAAAACTAAGGATGGAAATTTAAAACCCTAATCTATTATGAAAACTACAACACTTTCGCTGGTTCTCTCTCGTGCATTTAACATATGCAACAAGCCTTTAAACCCCTAGTGGATGAGTTATAGTCTCGTGAGGATTTGGAGTGATGATACCCACAAACATCAGCATCTTTAATAAAAACGCATAGATAAAAGATCGAAGCATCATATAACTCTAAAATTCATTTTGCAAAACTTATACCGAGAGTGTAGTGTATGATAACCAACATTAAGATAGGTTTCATTTTCCAAATACGAACAAGCCTTGTAACCACCTTTGAAAAATGCGCTTTGACTTCAAACCTCACTAATATATTTCTCAGAAAGACTAACACTCAGAGGTTTGGGTTTATTTTCTCTCAAAGGTATATGTGAGTAGAGTTTATATATTCAAATAAAATTATCTCACATATGTATTTAGAAAAGACGACACAAATCAAAGAAAACAAATAGATCTCATGAATGGATGCTATTTTCCTAAGAACGTTGAGTCAAACATTATCATTTTCCTTCCTCTATTCTCCACATGAAATACTGAAAGTTCCCAAACTTCAATGTGCTAGAACAACATGATTGACCCTAGAAAGGGGGGAAGGGGGGGGGGGGGGGTGAATCCTATTTTTAATGGTGTTTACAAATTTCTTGATTACTTAAAATGCAGCGGAAAGTTCATCAAGAGATTTGTTTTAGTGTTATAATTTTATTGAACGATCACACTAAGATTATAACCCTTTACATATATTTTGATTATCGATGCTTGTGCACAATGTGCAAAATAAAATAATCAATATGCAAAGTGATGTGTGCTAAGAAGAGTACTTAAATACTTGTAACACCCCGGATTTTCATTACTGATAATTATATTGGATTGGTCCATTTGAATTGCAAATTAATTGAATTTAACATTAAATAGTTTAAATGGACCTTAGATGGGTAAGGAATCGGACCAATTACACAATTAAGACTCAATCGGTCATAGATGAGCTAAATTTAAAGTAATTGGGTAAGATTAAAGTAAATGGGTAAAAGGTAATTGGGTCATCTACCCAATTAGGATCCAAGGCATTAAGCCCACCTCATCAAGTGAGGTGGCATATATGTGATGTGGCATGCATGGAAGCCAACTAGACAAGGAGGCCACATCATCAAGTGATATGGCCAAGGTGGGATCCAAATGCCATGTGGTGACCAAGTCACCACATGCATGGGCCGGCCATGTCATGGTTGACTTGGTCAACCATGAGTGAGTCCAATTGAGTTTAGTTAATATATGAGTTAAGATGGGAAGTTGTTGAAGTCAAGAGTCTCCTTGGTTAAGCCAAGGGACACATTAGTTAAGATGAAACCATTATGATGAAGTGAAAGGGTCTGAGTTGTTACTTAAAAGACACCAACCAAGGGGCATTCCACACCCCTTGGCCGATCATTTATCCTTTAGCACACAAGTATTCTCCTCCTCTCCTCTTCTCTCTCTCTACACCACTACACTTGGAGAATTGCTGAAGAACAAAGAAAGGAGCGAAGGATTAAGGAAGGAATGCAGATAAAAAAAAAAAAGGAAACGAAGGAGACGGGAAAGAAGGTATGTTCTAACTTGGAAAACAATACGGGACTAAGACTAAGGGAAACCATAGTTTTGGCCATGGTGTGGCCGAACCTATGGGTTCCACAATTGGTTGGAATGGATGGCCAGATTATGTTAGGGCCATGGAATTAGTAATCCATTCAAGGAATGGATATGTGTTGAAAAAAAACAACCAAATGATTGAATACAAAACCATGTTATAATCGTACAAGATTGAATGGATTAGAGAAAAGATTCTAGCTTTGGCTAGTGGATATAGTAAGTACACTAAGACCAATATGGAAGATGAAATCTATGTTTAAATTGTATTAGGAGTGGATTTCATGAAGACGATATTTACATCATAAGCAAATAGAGAAGACTGACATACAGTCAGTTGACTGAATCTAGGATTCAGTCGATTGAACTGGTGCTGGCCGAAACAGACATGGTTTCTGGGAGTTTCAGCAGACTAAATCTTATGATTCAGTCGACTGAACATAGACTGGATTAAAATATATGGGGTTTATTAGTGTTTCAGCCGACTGAATCGTAGATTCAGTCGACTGAACATAGACGTTTCAAATAAGAAAGGGATCTGGTGCGTTTCAGCCGACTAAATCTATGATTCAGTCGATTGAAGGTATGATTATCGAACACGTAAAGGGTTGGTTGATAATTCAGTCGACTGAATCTTTGATTCAGTTGACTAAATGTATACTGGCCTAAGACACAACTGATCTAATCCAAAGTCAGCGGACTGAAATGGTATTGACCGAGAACACAGAAGGGTTTGACCTTAAGTCAGCCGACTGAATCCATGATTCAGCCGACTGAAAGGATACGGGTCAAGTATATACAGTGATTAGTTGTGTTTCAGCCGACTGAATATGTATTTCAGTCGACAGAAAGGCTGCGAGTAAGGCATAGAACAGTAACTGGGCATGATTTAGTCGACTGAATTGAAAAGTTTTAATTTTAAATAATTTACCAGATGTTTCAGTCTATCTAGAAGAATGTAAGGGATGATGAAAATTAAATGGATAATCAATTGATATATATATATGGTTGAACTTGTTAAGGTAAGGAGGTTCTATTCGTTTTCACACGATTGTTAGCGTTGTTTGTGTGAAATAAGAAAACAACAGTAAATCAGACATTGGTAGGATTCTTACCTCATTGAGATACATATGGATCTAATATATATGTTACTGGCTTTTATTTCCAAACATGATGATTTACTTTGGTTAAACAAATGGTATAAGTTTTATGAACTAATTTTCAATGATAACATGTGATTTGAAATGAAATGACATATTTGCATACATTATCTCATGCATGACATGGGAGGGAATACATGGGACAGCTAGCCAAGTTATGAGCTGTCCGGACATGACTTGGGACTTGAGACTAGCTTGTATGAAGCTATGTGAACTATTGATATTTTGTCCTTGTCCGGGATTGCTAGGAATGGGTACGACATAATCTAAGCCAAATAACTCTTAGGTATATAGTCTTGAAACCCTGCGTAGAGGGAGGAGTCCACACTCCATCAGTAATTCCGATTAACATATGTAGGGAGGTATAACAGTGACCTGGTGGTGCCATCACAAAGCACTGTGGACGTAATTGGCCAAGGGAACACCTTGATAAGATGATTTATCAAGGAAACTATTTATATATGATGTGATTGGATATGGATTTGGGTGAGTGATCATTTGGCATTGGCACCCATGACATATTACATAAGTAAGCATGATTTGATATGGATATCATGCATGGTTTATTTTACTACTTATGGGATGTTTTACAAACATGATTTGATGTTTCTATATTGATTTTATATTGATCCTATGTGTACATAACCCTACTTGGAATTCCTAGTGGGCGTGTTGACTAACACCCTACTTCTACCCTATAGATGATAGAACAGGGTGTGACAAAGATATGGGACATGAAGGGAGCCAACCGTAGGAGCTTGGGCAGATTTATGCTTATATTACTTAGCTTGATTTTGGAATGACGTATTGAGAGAACTGGTATTTTTTTGGGGATTACAATAACTTAGAATTATTTTGCTATGGTTTGATATTAATTAAGTTTCAGTTAATTATATGGTGTTGGCTTCCTTGCTTATTGATGTCATGTAGATGAATGGTATCATATTCATATGTCAATTCCGCAATTATTTGTAAAGCATGTGAAATGTTTAAATAGACTTAGTCCACGCACACGTAAGGGTGGCTAGTTAAGGGTCAGATTTTGGAAACTCGAACTTAGCTCGCGTCGTGACGTGTAACGCCCCGCCCTTTTTCACTAGCTTTTTTTTCCGAAAATTAGAGTCTATTTTTTTTTATAAACAAAGAGTGATAAAGAGAGGGACGTCACGACGCGAGCTAAGTCCGAACTTCTAAAGTTCGACCCTTAACTGGCCAAACCTATGTTTGCATGGACTAAGTCCATGGAAACGGTTCACACATAACAATATAAGGATGCGGAATTAAAATCATAACATGCGGAATTATAATAGAACCTAGTTCTATCCCATTTCAGATAGCAAAGTACGTCAAGTCTTTAATCATAATTAAAGTTAACTCAATTATCCAAATAAACATCCAACCATAGGAAATCATCTAAGTATCTACATGTCCAAAGTCTAGTTACTCAAATACAAGTCCATAAGTAACTTAATCAAAATATAATTCCACATCTTTATATTGTTATGTGTGTACGGGGGCCGGATTAATTTACTCCGAAAGATTCAATCTTTCTGGTTCTCTCTGATACCAACTATAACGTCCCGCCCTTTTTCACTCGCTTTCTTTTCCAAAAATCAAAGTCTATTTTTTTTTTATAAACAAAGAGTGATAGAGAACGGGACTTCACGACGCGAGTTAGTTCGAACTTCTAAAGTCCGACACTTAACTGGCCAACCCTATGTGTGCATGGACTAAGGCCATGGAAACGGTTCACACATAACAATATAAAGATGCGGAATTATATTTTGATTAAGTTACTTATGGACTTGTATTTGAGTAACTAGACTTTGGACATGTAAATACTTGGATGATTTCCTATGGTTGGATGCTTATTTGGATAATTGAGTTAACTTTAATTATGATTAAAGACTTGACGTACTTTGCCATCTGAAATGGGATAGAACTAGGTTCTATTATAATTCCACATGTTATGATTTTAATTCCGCATCTTTATATTGTTATGTGTGAACTGTTTCCATGGACTTAGTCCATGCACACAAGGGTTGGCCAGTTAAGGGTCGGACTTTAGAAGTTTAGACTTAGCTAGCGTCGTGACGTCCCGCTCTCTATCACTCCTTGTTGATAAAAAAAAAAATAGACTCTGATTTTCGGAAAAGAAAGCGAGTGAAAAAAGGTGGGGCGTTACATGACGTTCCCACTCTCTCTCACTCTTATATGTAAAAAAATATACTCTGATTTGTGGCGATGAAAAAGGGTGGGGCATTACAATACTAAATACAAACACACATAGATCAAACACCATAAAACCAATTTAAAGTGGTTCGGTTAGCCAACCTACATCCATTGTTAGGACTTGCTGAACCTTGAGCTATCCCCAAAATCCACTAAGTGAGGACTTACACCCTCACAATTAGAGTAGGAATTCCACCTCACTCAATCGGATGGGAATTTCACCCACCACTGTCGAATAGGAATTCCGATTATCCATTTGGCTGGGAATTCCACCCCCCGTTGTGCCAAAGACATCCCTCTAGAGTTTTTTATAGTGGTTCCGGGTACCTCCCCTTAATCCACTTTCGGAACAAAGGTTTTAAAGAAAATTAAAACCAATAAGCACTTGCCTTTGAAGCTCTGTCTCTTGATGTGTTTGATTCTTCAAGATCCTACCCATGTATGCCAGCGCTCTGCCTCGTAGCCGTCGTTTTAGCAATCACAGTCCAGGGTGTCAAGGAAACTGGTTCTACCAATGGTTTCCTGGTTTAGGGTTCTCTCCTTCTCAGTTTCTAACTCAATCCTCAGGTTGGTTGTTTATGACCTTTTTATCCTCTTTCTCTCTCACAACTCAATACCTCTAATTAGTTGTATTTGATTCCCTAGTGTAAGCACGAGAGAGAGAGTGATCTTTCTGTTTGCCCTTGTTTAAGTTCACTGGTGAAGATGAGGGTCCAACTGATCCTACCGAATGATGCCAACTGGTTGCATAAAGATTGGTTTATATAGCAAAGGCAACCAGTTGTAGTCACGGTAATGTACCGACAGGTCAGTCGCATCGAGGGTTCGGTGACTAAAAATGTTACTGTTACAATTCTAACTGTTGTGCATTAAGTGCACTCCCAACAGTAATATTCTTTCTTGGTCGACATGTCGTTATCGCCGATGGGTCGACACTTATGGTACCAAGAGGTCGGTCCATACGAGAGACTCGTTCTAGTGTAAAACATGCTTGACAGTAGTTTCTGTAACGCCCCGCCCTTTCCGAGAATTTCAGAGTCTATTTTTTTTTAAAGTAATAATAAAACATCGGAAGAGAGCGGGCGGCGTCACGATGCGAGTTAAGTTCAGACTACTCAAGTCTGAACCTTAATTGGCCACCCATGTGTACATGGACTAGACCATGATAATGAATCACACATGGAACTAACATCATCATGCGGAATAACTTAGATTAACTGCGGAATAGAAAGACTAGATAGCAAGTAACAGTCTCAAACATTAATTAACATAAATCATCCATCCAACGTTATTAACCTAATCAAACCATAGCAAGTAATAACTTATTACATGTCCAACAAAATATAGTTCGAATGACAGTAATATAAAGAAGTCCCGTCCAACATTCAAGCGCTTAGGCTTGGCTCCCCTCCCGATCAACGACCTTTCCTTTCCCTTTACTTGTACCTGCATTCTCCTCTGAGGATAGAATTAGGGCGTTAGATCAACACGCCCTGTAGGTTCCCGAATCAGGGCTACCACATGTTAGCATATAAAACATGCATATATATATATATATATATATATATATATATATATATATATATATATATATATATCATATTACATGATCAACCAAAACAGGTAAAACAATGCTATGAAGTATGCACATGCAATGAGCCTCCCCCATCATGTACCTTCATAGCCATCACTTGACGTGCCTTGCACCGTCAAGGTAAATTACAATACAACTTCCATCTCTTCATCATTGACTGATTCATATCACGTATTAGTCCTCCTGGTGGGACTCTCATCGCCTAAGGAGACCAATGTGACTATGATCATCATGTTACTCCTCTTGGCGTGACTTGCACCACCGAGGCGGGACGTAACCTATAAATTGAAACACTGTAGAACCTCATTCATAATCCCATGTCTATGCATGAGATGCCAATGCCTGTATGCCATTTGTTAATGCATAATATATCATTTTGAAACACATAACATAAAACAAGAATCTCATAAGAAAACTGGGTAAAACTGTGGTTACAAGTAGGTAGGAAACCTACTGAAGAATCACTTCAGCGTCCGTTCTTTTTTAGGCTTTAACCGGTCACGACTCGTTCGTCGTTCAACTTTCGGTACCTTATTATGCAACAATAAGTAAACCATACTCTTATTTACATGTTCATTCACATATGAGACCTAAAACATCTTATAAGTCCTTTTGATCAATCTCTTCATTTGGCTTGTATTCACAGATTTGCCATTGGTCTGTCCAATCTTTAATCCACCAAACTTACTCCATGGGGTTCGGCCATACCTTTGGCCGAAGCCAATGGTTCATTTATCCATTACTACATGGTTCTCCATTAGGGTATTTTAAACCTTTTAAATCAACATAGAACCATTACCAACTACTACTTATAAGCTTAGGCTATTTAACCCATTCATTATGAATTAGCATAAAGTCCAATTCTCCTAATGACCTTTCATCATTTATCATACGTCTTAGCCATAAAAACAACAACCATAATTCTATTTAAAATCCCATAGAAATCTCCCAAAAACAGTCCACAAAGGTCTATGGTTTCCATGTTTTCCAACATGAAAACCAACATTCTTTTACATGGGGTTCGGCCCTCCATAGTGGCCGAACCCAATGGTTATGTTTACTGTTTTTAAACCTCAGATAATCATGTATAAACAGTATATTAATATCAGGTTTTAACTTTCAAAGAAACCATCCAAAACAGTCCATAAAAAGTCTATGGTTTACATGTTTTTCCAGCATGAAAACCAACATTCTTTTACATGGGGTTCGGCCCTCCATGGTGGCCGAACCCAATGGTTATGTTTACTGTTTTTAAACCTCAGATAATCATGTAATAACAGTATATTAAAATCAGGTTTTACCTTTCAAACAAACATCCAAAAATTAGCCCAATTTCATAGGGTTCGGCCATGCTCATTGGTCGAACACCATGACCTTTGGTTTTGAACATTTAACCCTTAATCTTGGGTCTGAAACCAACACCCAAATCCATGTTTTAACCTCCTTAAAACATGCATTTTAAATCCAACAATAACATCTAATATCAGTCCCAAATCATATGGTTTTAATTTCCAAAAACTATCAAAAACAACCACTTGTTTCCATGGGGTAAGTGGCCGAACCCAATGGTCCATTTCCATCTTTTAATCCACTGATTTTAGACCATATAAACTTCAGTCCCTATGTCATTCAGATCCATGTTTTTAACCATTCTAAAACATGTATTTAAATCTTAAATCAAAATCCAAAAACAGTCCACAAAATCCATGGTTTTCATGTTTCAAAACATGAAAACCAAGCCATCTCTTACATGGGGTTCGGCCTTTCATGGTGGCCGAACCCAATGGTTATCTTCACCATTTTAAATCCTCTATAATCAAGGTTAAACATTGGTATATTCGGCCATGACCATGGCCCAATACATACCCTACTTGTTTTATGTTTTTAAACCAAAATATCATAAAGATACTTACCGAATTTTCCAAACTTCCTCCTTGTCTTTGATCCTTGTTTTCTCCCTTTTATTTCTTCTTTTCTTTTGCTGTTTTGTGCTTGATCTACTAGTGTAAAATCCTCTGATGTTCCAGCTTGGAAGAACAACGAATTGGAGAGAGGAGAGAGGGAGAGAGAGATGAGGAAAATCTTAGGCTTTGCAATGATAAATCGGCCAAGTGATGGTATTCATTGGTTTTGTATTTCAGCCACCATAACCCCTCCACTTCCTCATCAATCCATGCACAAAAAGATGGGCATTGGGTGCCCTCCAAGGCACCCCTTGGCAGCTACCCATGCAGCCATTCAGATCCCCAAGCAACTCATCTCAAAACCCATGTTTTTCCATTAATCATACACCATTGAACTCACCAAAACAAGTCCCCAACGTGTGGGACTTGTTTCGGTTGGTTTGAGACTAGCCAACCTCTTCAAATTCCCATTAAACTCACTGATTTACAGTCCCATGGATTTCCATTTTGACTCACCCAACTCAAGATATTTTTATTCCAACTCACTCCAGTCCCACTCAACTGATTTAACTCGTGTTTTAGCTCCCTTGAGGGTCCAAACGGTCAACCATAGTCAACTCGACCCGTTGGGTCCACCTTTAGCTCCTTGACCCTTTTTTTTGACTCCATGACCCCATTATGGGTATTTTGGTCATTTGTAATTGGTTTTTACATGGGGATCAAGCCTACCCATTTTTCCTCCACTTGATTTCCAATGAAATCAGCCTAACCCCATTTAATTTAAATTCACAAAACGGTCAAATAATCTGGTAAGACCCGATGGGTCCCATTTAGGCCCTTTGACCCATTTAGCCATTTTTGACCCAATTGATGTAAATTACCCATCCAATCAAACTTAACATTCATAATATGCTCATATGATTTTAATTTGAACAATGGGCCCCACCATTTCCTTATTTGACATCACAAAATAATTAATTAAACAACTCAGGGACATTTTCGTAATTTTCCACTTCATTGAGAAATTGGGGTGTTACAGTTTCAACTCTTGAAACCTGTTAACCAGAACGACCTATCACCCTTTACCGAGGGGTCGGTCCTGGTACTCTCTATCGGTCTTTGATTACCGATATGTCTGTTTGTTCGAGAGTCCACATGAGTTCAAGTTTTTAGAACTCAAGATCATGATCGGGGAGTCGCTGACCAAGAGGGTCGTTTTAGCCTTTCGCCGAGGGATCGGTGCATACAAGACTCTCGATCAGAGGCATACACAGAATGACAGTTCAATGTTCTAGAACCTATGTCAATCTAGCCGACCAATCCTTTACCACGATGGGTCGATCCTGTCTCTTCCGAGGGGTCGGTGAGAACGACTGGTTGAGCTCACAGTGAAACCAAATACATATTTCCAAGTTGGGTTCCAATTCACTGTCAACCTTCCTTCTAGGCTTTTTATGGTTTAACCATTTGTTCCACTAATCCTATGGATAGTCCTCTCTAAGGTGTGGGTACCTCCTAAAGTCATCTATGGCCATTT
Source organism: Chimonanthus salicifolius (assembly GCA_013350335.1). Lineage (NCBI taxonomy): Eukaryota > Viridiplantae > Streptophyta > Magnoliopsida > Laurales > Calycanthaceae > Chimonanthus > Chimonanthus salicifolius. The sequence continues at coordinate 67,307,481 of CM023532.1, read as the reverse complement.
TACATGTTTTATGATTGCCATAACGATGAGCTTCAATCCGGTGGAACATGATCTTTTCTATTGATCATATTGGGTCTTCAAACTTCTAGCAAGTGCTTCTTTCCGAGTCATGGAATTAACGAACATAGGGACTTGGCCAAGCCGAGGCACTAACAAACACCATATTGCAACTTAAGATCAATATGACTTTTTTATAGGACGAAACATGTCTTGGGATCAGGTCATATCAAAGAAAGGTATTAAGACTCTAAAAATTAAATACTTTGAATCCGAAAAGGTTAGAGGTCTTCATGATGTTGAATGAGATATTTTCCTCTATTTTTCTTTCAACAATTTTTAAAATATTCTTCGTTTTCTTTTCTTTTCTTTTTCTCATCCTTCTTTGTTGTCTGGATGTTCCCTGTATCTTTTTCTTTTTCTTTTTCTGATGTTATATATTTTTCTTTTTGTCTTTCTACACCATTCATTTTTCCTTCTTTTTCAAGTGCCAGTATTTTTCAGAGTACCATCCCAATTTTTCATTTCTAACTTTTCCTGAGCCCTAGAATAGGTCACAAATGTTTTAATGAGGCTCAAACTCCACAACCGGAGTTGGGTATGGTAAACATGAGTAATCAATAAAATAAATTATTATAAGGCTTAACTGGAGAACTATCAAGATAGACTGACCAAAATAAGTAGGCTTGAAGGCTCAAATGATTTAAAAATGGCCTATATCATATTTTAAGCTTCAGACGGTGATTTCATTTCCTCAAATAAATTTAGAAAAATTTCAAGTGTAAACCAAAATTTGATGGCATTCTCAGTAATATGACCAAGACAAGAATAATGAGATCAACAACGACTTAATGCGCTTATCAAAGAAAATTGGAATGACTTATAACCCTCAAAAGGATAGAATGGCTCTAAAGCTTACTGTGTTTAAGTCTCTACTGGTATTCCTCTAGTGATGACTCGACTCGTGAACATTTTTTTTTCTCAGACTAATCTTAACTAATGACACTGTGTTGCTCTTCTTCTAGAACACAATGACGAATGACTTGATCCGCACAATGTTTGAACAAATGTGGGTCATCCTAGATAAATTTTCGGACCTCTATCAGAAATTTTGACTTATCTTGCTTAGTCCAATGTGGAGGCATTTGACTAGTGACAAGATAATTCACAATGTCTGCAAACCATGGTACTTGGGAGATTGACATGAGTTTCTCATCAGGGAATGACTCAGTAATAGGAGTGTCATGATCAACTACTACATTTTTTGAACCTTTCTTGTCCCGGATTTCTATGTCAAATTCTTGTAGTAAGAGTATCCATCTGATCAAGCGTGACTTAGCATCTTTCTTGGAAAGACGATATTTAAGTGTTGCATGATCAGAATAGATAATGATTTTCGAACCTATGAGGTAATTACGAAACTTGTCTAGGGCAAAGACTACAGTCAGTAGTTCATTTTTCATAGTGAAATAATGGAGTTGCGCATCGTTCAAGGTTTTATTGGCATAGTAGATAACATGGGGTAATTTATTCACTTGTTGACCTAAAATTGCTCCTACGGCATAGTATAAGGCATAACACATGATTTCTAAGGGCACAAACCAATCAGGTGGATGTATGACTAGAGCGGAGGTCAAAGCAATTTTCAATTTTTCAAAGGTTGTAACACACTTCTCATCAAAATTGAATACAAGGTCCTTGGTCAGGAGTCTACAAAGAGGTCTAGATATTTCACTGAAATCTTTAATAAATCTTCTGTAAAATCCAACATGACTTAGGAAAGACCTGATCTCTTTCACAGGTAGAGGTTTAGGCAGATTAGAGATCAAGTTGACCTTAGCTTTATCTACTTCGATTCCCTTTTTAGATATGATGTGTCCCAGGACTATTCCCTGTTTTACCATGAAATGATATTTTTCTCAATTTAACACTAGGTTCTTTTCTTTGCATCTGACTAAGACAAGAGTCAGATGATGCAGGCATTGGTCAAAGGTAGATCCAAATAAGGAGAAGTCATCCATGAAAACTTCCAGGAAACATTCGACCATGTCAGAAAAGATGCTGATTATGCACCGTTGAAAGGTGACAGGTGCATTGCATAGCCCAAAAGGCATACGACGATCGGCAAATGTACTGAATGGACATGTTAATGTGATCTTCTCCTGATCCTCAGGAGTGACATAGATTTGGTTATAGCTGGAGTAACCATTAAGAAAGCATTAAATATGACCGACTAAATGCTCAGGCATCGGATCAGTGAAAGGGAGAGGGAAGTGATCCTTTCGAGTAACAATATTTAGCTTTCGGTAGTCAATACAGACTCTCCAACCCATTTGGACGCGTGTTGACACCAACTCATTATCCTCATTCTTGACTACCGTCACACCGACTTCTTAGGTGCAACCTGTATCATACTCACCCATGCACTGTTAGAGATAGGGCAGATTATACCCGCCTCAAGAAGTTTTAAAATTTGGTTCTCACCACTTCCTGCATCGCCGGATTTAGTCGTCTTTGTCGTTCTCTAGTTGTCTTGGAGTTTTCTTCCAAGTGAATCTTATGCATGACCACAGAGGGGCTAATTCCTTTAAGATCGGCGATGGACCATCCTATATCTTCTCGGTGTTCTTTAAAAATAGAGAGGAGTCTAGACTCCTGCTCAGAAGTTAAATCAGAAGCTATAATAACCGGTAAGGTATTGGATGATCCTAGATAAGAATATTTCAAGTTCTCAGATTTGTCGCTCTTTCAAGATATGGGGATTTTTCAAGTAGAGTGCTCACCATTTGCTCACCATTTTCATTGAAATTCGTACCAAAAGTGGACAAAGATTTCTCAAATAGATCGTCACAAATAAAGTGAAGAAAAGATTCTTCAATAGAACTATGAATAGAGTTAATCTCGTACAGGTCATCTCTACATGGAGGTTGCTTACACAGGTTAAAAGCATAGAGTTCTGTGGTCAGATTTCCGAATGATAATCTAAGCATACCATTTCGGCAATTAATAACAGCTTTAACGGTGGCCAAAAATGGTCGTCCAAGAATAACTGGGATTGTCCCTCTCGTTCTCCATCGGCTGGGTATCCATCACAACAAAATCTACCGGGAAGTATTATTTGTTGACTTCGACAAGAACGTCTTCTATCACACCTCTAAGGATTTTCACAGAGTGATCAGCTAACTGAAGGGGTCGTTGGTTTGACTAATTTATATGTAATAAGGTAACGAGGTCTCCCAAGGGGTGTACGATCGGCTAGACGCGATCGGTTAGCGGTTTCGGACAAAAACGCAAATGACATACTAGTTGATCATAGTAGGTTTCCTACATCATTGATACCATGGAATATGTATGATAGTTTTAATTCCTGTTTTGGATGAGTTATTTTGTATAAATGATATGTTTTAGATATGAGATTTTAAATGCTATGATTTGTATAATTGCATAGTATGTGGACATTTGCTTCACATGCATGGCATGGGAGGGATGATATGTAACCGGAGGCCACACTTCGACGGGGCATCCGTAAGACCATTGTGGGGATACCTTGATGTGCATTATCCCATCAAGAGGTAACCGGAGGCCACACTCCGATGGGGCGTCCGTAAGACCACTGTGGGGATATCTTGATGCGCATTATCCCATCAAGAGGTAACCGGAGGCCACACTCCAACGGGGCGTCCGTAAGACCACTGTGGGGATACCTTGATGAGGAGTTTTCCATCAAGAGGATATCATGTGTTTGTGATGGGTGGGACTCATTGCATATGATAGCATGGCATGGCATTGAATCGGCATGATTATGATCTTTCTTATCATGCAAGGTATCTGGTTTTTATCTGTATGATTGGATCTCTATTATCATACATTGTTTTGGATACGATGCTTTACAAGTATGGTATGATATATTATATTTGGATTTTTTGGTACTAACCCATGTGTTAACCCTAATTGGAATACCTACTGGGCGCATTGTCTAACGCCCTACTTCTACCCTAGATGGTGACATAGGAAATGGACAGAACGAAGGATGTGATCGGAGCCAAGCTTAGGAGCTTGGATGATTAAGTTCCATTTTGTTTAAGTTACTCATGGATAATGTATTTGAGTAATTAGTTCAGTCGGGAATGTAATAATGTAGATATATTTGCTATGGTTTCGATGGTTGATTTTGGATATTTAACTTAAAGTAATTATTATTAAGTGTTGGACTACTTTGCTATCTAAAATGGAATAGGATTGTTATCCTATTGTAATTCCGCAATTATGATTTATTCCGCATGTTAACTTGAGTACGTGTGAACCATTTTAATGGACTTGGTCCATGCACACGTATGGTTGGGCAGTTAAGGGTCGCGCTTTGGAAACTCGGACTTATCTTGCGTCGTGATGTCCCGATCTCTTTCACTCTTCTATTTACAAAAAAAAATAGACTCTGATTTTCGGAAAGCAAGTGAAAAGGGGCGGGGCGTTACAGTTGGTATCAGAGCGAAACGGGAAGGTTGAATCTTCCGAAGTAAGATTAAGACGGTTTCATGTCTCACTGACAGATAAGAATCCCAACTGACCGACTCTTCGGAGTCCGCTGCACGGGGGCCGGATTAATTTACTTCGTTAGACTCAGACTGAAACACTCAATCTGAGAACAACAAGGAATGATAGCAAAGGAAGGACAGTCACTATAAATTGGATTATCAAACATAGCAAATTAGGAGATACTTCCCCAATATCCCAAGATTGAAAAACAAACACTTGATACATAGGAAGTTTCCCAACTACAAAGAAATACAAAGAGTGCTTATTTGGCAATTTTCCTAAACAAGAGACATTATGTGATACATAGGGAAATTCCCCAAAACAAAGATTAGTTCATTAGAACTGCGGTTGTCATTGATATATTTCGGTTGTTATGATACAGATATGTCGAGCAACAAAGAGTATATAGAGTTGTGGGACAAAGGAACTCCTAGCTGTGCTATAGATCTGATTTCTTCTTCCAACAACTTCAACAGACCTGACTGTGTAACGCCCAGCCCTTTTTCACTCGCTTTCTCTTCCGAAAATCAGAGTCTACTTTTATTTTTATAAACGAAGAGTGATAGAGAGTGGGACATCACGACGCGAGCTAAGTTCGAACTTCTAAAGTCCGACCCTTAACTGACCAACCCTATGTGTGCATGGACTAAGTCCATGAAAATAGTTCACATATAACAATATCAACATGCAGAATAACATCATAACTCCGGAATCATAACATGCAGAATAATAATAAAACCAAGCTCTATTCCATTCAGATAGTAAAGTACGTCAAGTTCTTAATCATAATTAAAATATCATAATTATCCAAATAAACATCCGACCATCTAAGTTATTACATGCCCGGAAACTAGTTACTCAAATACATGTCCATAAGTAACTTTATTCAAAATATAAACTAAATCATCCAAGCTCCTATGCTTGGCCCTCTTTGCGTTCATCGTTCCCCTAATTTCCTGTGTCATCCACTAGGGCAGAAGTAGGGCGTTAGAACAACACGCCCAGTAGGTATTCCAATTAGGGCTAACACATGGTTAGTACAAATCATATATAATATCATAATGTCCAAAACCATATAAAACGATGTCATGAAATGATGACAAATGCAATGAGTCCCACCCATCACATGTACATAAATGTAATAGCCCGGAATTTTTAAATCAATAAAAATGTGGCTATTATTTATTTTAATGATGGAAATTGGAAGTTGATGGAATAAATGGCCAATGGATCAAAATATGGACAAAGGCCCAAGTATGGCCCAATGGACTATGGATTGGATTTAAATTCATTTAAAGGGTCAATGATGGTCAATTGGGCCAAGGATGGTCAAATTGGGCCCAATGCACATCCGGGACCCAATGGGTCAAAGTGATTTAAGCTCTAAGGTAAATGGGTAGGAGGTGAATGTAATTGGGCCATGGGCCCAATGGTGATCCAAGTAGTTGAAAATGGATTAAATTAAATTACCTAAGTTAGTGATGAGTTAACCAAGGTGACATGGCTGATTGGGACCCACCTCCACCTCACCAAGTGAGGTGGCGTGGTGTAACGCCCGCCCCTTTTCCCGAAATCAGAGTCTATTTCTTTTTTTTTTAAAAGGAAAAGTGACAAAGGGCGCGGACGTCACGACGCGAGTTAAGTCCGAGCTTCTAAAGCCCAGCCCTTAACTTGCCAACCCTACGTGTGGGTGGAGTGAAGTCCACGGAGAACGGTTCACACGTAGAAGTAAGCATCGGGGAACATTTAAACCAATTGCGAAAATTATAAAAGAGTCTAACCTACAAATTCTTAGATAGCAGGGAAGTTACATTCATTCAATCACCAAACATCCTTAAAATCATAATGTCCAAAGTAATTTCCAAAACACGGCAAGTAATCTAAATTATTACATTTCTGACAGGCTAAGTTACTTCAAATACATATTTCCCAAAATAAACTTAAATAAAATAATTAGTCCGCCTTCCCAAGCTCCTAAGCTTGGCTCCCGTCCCTTCCTTCTGCTCTGTCATTTCCTGCATCATCAGCTAGGGTAGAAGTAGGGCGTTAGACCACGCGCCCAGTAGGACTCCGAGTAGGGCTAGCACATGGATTAGTAATAACAGCATGCAGATAATATCATAGTAAAACCATGCACTTTGGGCAATGTCATGCAATGGTGTTCTATGTCATGAATCCCACCCATCAATCTCATCCTCATTGTACAATGTCCCTTTTTCAACCATACATAGTGTTCCAAATAAAATCCATACCATCATCGTGCCATGACCCTCTTGATGGAAAAGCCTCATCAAGATGCGATCCACATTAGGCATTCCCCTTGATGGAAGAACCATCATCAAGGGATCATAATTACAAAGGTCCCCCTTGATGGCAAAGCCTCATCAAGGTATGATAATACATACATGAAATGTCCCCATGCTTGTTTATCAGTCGCCCCGACGGAGCATGGATTCCGGTTTCATTTCATTCTTCCCCTGTCATATCCCTCCCATGCCATGCATGAGATGTAGACGCCATATTCATGTAATATATGTAATTCAATAGTAATAAAACCCATCTTAAAACAATTACATGCTTACCAAATAAATCAAAGGGAAACCATCCCATAATACCAAATCCAAAACCCATCTTAAAACATTCACATGATTTCCAAAATAATTTAAAGGAAAACATCATCACATAATACATAATCCCAAAACTCATCTTAAATACAACCACATAATTTCCAAAATAAATTAAAGAAAACATCACTCAATCCATGGCTTACAAAAAGGTAGGAATCCTACCGAATACCGACTAGCGTCTTCATTTCGTTTTCGTCCGATAGTCCGGCTACCGTCACGCGTACTGCCCGCGATATCCAATACCTTATTAAATTTCCAAATCAGTTCAAGTTTTAACCATTCCTAAGCCCATATGAAAAACCGGTCACTATTTAGGTTTTGTGGGTCCCATGTCATCTATTAAACCTTTTAATCCTATAAGTCTTAAAATTTGGCCACCCTAGGCTTTATTAATCACTTATAAGGTTATTACATTAGATCCCCTAAGTCCATGATCAATTTCCATGGAATTCTTGAATTTGGCCACTAATTACGGTTTTGCCACTACCTCATTTTCCATGATTAAACACTCGTTTATCCATGCATGATTTAATCCATAATTGATCATAGACTTAGATCCCTAACTTAGGTCCATTAATGACCCATTGAACCATGTCATAACATCATTAAAATTAGTTTTTTTATTAATTTCACCATTATTCATTTAAACCCTTCCATAACCCCATACTTAACCCTTTAAATGGTTCACCAATGGCCATGGGTTCAAAATACTTAATTCATCAACTCTTCCCATGGGATTTACCTCATGTATTTAACTTCAATGAGTCCATTACTCATTAATTTCCTTTGGAGGCCACACACCATTCATCATCCAATTTAACCCACCAAAATGGATCACAATTGGGCCATGGGTTCGGCCATCCACCATGGCCGAACCCATGGTGTCCTTTCCCCATTTTTCTTGGATCTATTTACACCATTTAGATCCAAAATAAATCCTTCCTTGAGGTCGTTTAAATCACATTTTTAAACAACCACTCTTAGCCCCATTTGGATCACTACATTTGTTCATTTGAAACCCTAACTCATTAACACATTAATCCATCTTTTCCATCCTTTAAACCCATCATTTGATCACCATTGCATCACCATAGGGTTCGGCCATTTACCATGGCCGAACCCATGTTTCATGATCCACCATTCATTGCTCCAAAATACCTACATTCACCAAAATATTAATTTCATCAATCTCCCCATTTTTCCATGGCTTCATACCCTAAAACCATAATTAACTTCACACACAACAACCTAGGGTTCGGCCATACACCATGGCCGAACCCATGGTTCATAATTCATTCTCTTTTATACCTTCCAATTCCATAAAATCCACTTGCATTTTCATCATAAAACCATTTTAAAAACTTACCCAATGCACATAATCCATTTATTTATTTTCTTACCCTAACCCTAATTTACCCATTTAGGGTTTCCTCCATCTTCCACCCTCTCATTTGATGGGTTTAACATCCATGGCATAAATTTATGTAACCACCATTAAATTCTACAAAAATAAATCCCAAATCTTAAACCCTAAAAATCCAAAATTTCTTATTTAAGAAATACTCACAATCCGTCGTCTCCTCCGACTTCCGCAGCTCCCGTCGGTTCCCTTAGCCTCCTCTCTCCTTTTTCTTGATCTTTGATAGGTCAAGATGCTTGATCAATAGTGACAACCCCCAACCTTAGGATTGGCCAAGGTAGGGTTTGAATTGAGAGAAGGAAGAGGATGGAGATGGGAAAAATGTCTCAAGATCTTTACCTTGAGATGGTGGTCCAACCTTTTCTTCCTCTCCTTGAGCTCTTCTCTTTTCTTTCTTAATTTTCTTCTCCTCTTTTCCTTGCTAATGTGGGACAGCAATGGAAGAATGGGAGAGATGGAGAGAGTGAGTTGAGGGTAAAATGAAAAGATAAGGTGTAAACCCATCTTTATCTCTTTGGTTATTTAACCTTCACTTTACATTAACTCTCTCCACCCACCCACAAGATATTTATTTTGCTTTATGGCTTATGACTCCACCCCCCTAAGTCCCAACGTGTTTTATTTTTTTGAGTTTGGGATGAGGTGATTTGGCTTTCACCTTTTGACCCCACTTTGACCACCTCATTTGGATAATTTTAATCATTTAATATTTAGATATTTTGGTTACTTTAATTCTCATTTACTTAAATTACCTTATACATCCACCCATGGTTGACCAATTCAACCATGGTGGTTGGCCCCACCAAACCTTGGGTCCACACGCCACCTCACTTGGTGAGGTGGAGGTGGGTCCCACTTGGCCACATCACCTTGGTTTAATTCCAAATAACTTAGGTAATTTAAATTTCATTACATTCATTCTAAATGAATCACCATTGGGCCCATGGCCCAATTACACTTCCATCTTACCCATTTACCTTAGAGCTTAACCATCTTGACCCATTGGGTCCCAAATGGGTATTTGACCCAATTTGACCATTCTTGACCCTGACCATTCTTGACCCATTTAACCCTCATTGCCCCTTTAAATGAATTTAAATCAACTCCATAACATTGGGCCATACTTGGGCCTTTGCCCACACTTTGGCCCATTTACCATCTAATCCACAAATTTTCTAATTTCCATCACTAAAATAAATATTATCCACATTTATATTAATTTAAAAATTCCGGGCCATTACACGTGGGGACCAACGATTGGTGGGGCCGGCCACCATGGTTGACTTGATCAACCATGGTTGGAATAATGGAATTAATTTAAGTGGGAATTGATTAACCTAAGGTAATTAATTAATTAATTAAATGATTAAATTATTCAAAAGGTGGTCAAATGGTCAAATGGGAAGACCAAACCACCTTATCTTAGCACCAAAAACGTTGGCTAGGGTGGTGGTTTGTTACAACCACCACCATAAAGCATGAAAAATATCTCATATGGGTTGGTGGAGGAATTAAATGGTGGAGTAAAGTTTAAGAAATCAAAAGGTGTTGGTTTTTATCTTATCTCTCAAATTCCATTCTTATCTCATTTTTTTCCTCTTTGCTCTCCACCACCGTCCCACACCAAGGAAAGAAAGAAGAAAAAACTAAGGAGAAAAGAAAAAGAAGACTTAGAGAAGAGGAGTGCAAGCAAAAGCTACCACTTCAAGACCAAGATCTAGGGCTTTCTTTCTCACCATCCTCTCTCACTCTCTCAAACACACCCCATCTTAGCCGACCCAAGCCTTGATGTTTTTCATTGGGTCAAGCAATCTTGACCGACCAATCAAGGAGAAGAAGAGAAGAGAAGGCCAAGGAACCCGAGAGGAGAAAGAAAAGCCGGAGGAGTCGTCGGATTGTAAGTATTTCTAAAATAAGAAGTTATTTTTTTTAGGGTTAAGGAGAGAGCATGGAATCCATTTCTTGGATTGGTTAGTGGCCAAAATATTATGGGCCTTGGATCTCAAATCCATCCCATGGAAGGATGAAAAATGGACAAAACCCTAATGGGTAAATTATGGTTAAGAAAAATAAATGGATTAAGGACATTATGTAATTAAATTATTTAAGCAATGGATGTATGGAATTTTTGGAAGGAATCATGGTGAGTAATTAAGTAATTTGGAATGGGGTTTTTAAGGTCAAAACCCCATGGTGGGTGTTTAAGTGATTTTATTAGGGTTGTAAAGAATGAAAGCCATGGAAAGATGATTATGATTTTTAGAGTTTTTATGATCAAATGTAGTGATTTTTGAAAGGGTTTTAAATGAAGAAATTCATAAAAATGTAAATGGTTTATGGCCTTGAAAGGCATAGATGGGAGTGAACCATGAACCCTAGGGTTATGTGTTTGTAAATTTGAAGGGTGTAAAAATAGGGAAAAATGGTTGAGAATGGTGATAGTTTAAAATGGATTTTAAGTGTGGGAAATAATGTTCTAAAAATAAAACCATGGGGAGATTTTAGGGATGGAATGTTTTTTTTTAAATCCTATGGTGATGTAATGGTGGTTTTTAAATGGGTTTAGAAGGATGGAAGATATGGAGTAATGCATTAATAATTTGGAGGTTTAAAAAGGGTCAAATGTTTGTAAATTTTAAAGGGAGCTTAATGAAGAAAACCATGGTAGGTAATTAAGGATTTTTAATGGAGTTTTAGGGTTAGAATCATGAAGGGATGATTAATGAATTTTTTTTTTTTTTAATGATTGAATGTAATAATTTTATAGGGATTTTAAATGAGGAAATGCATGGTGTGAACCTTCTCATAGTGTTAGAATTTTAATGGATTTAGAGAATGGAGGCTATGAAAAGGGGTTAATGATTATAAAGGTTTTACATGAATGGGTATTAGTGATTTTTAAAAGGGGTGGAAACAATGATAAAAACCATGGAGAGTGATTGGTGAATTTAGAAGTACTTAGGACCATAGTAAGGATGAAGAATGTTGGCAACTTCAATGGATTTTAAATGTATTTAATAATGATCAAAATTGATGATTTAAATGCATGATGTAAACCTCCTCATGGGAGGGCTTATTGTGGATCTAAATGTGGTAAGAAAGACCCAAGGAAAAATGGGGATTAGGTTGAATTAAGGGGCTGATTTAATAAAACACATGACCCAATTTATGAGCCATTTGATGGGCTAAACTTGGGATTATGTATGTGGTTAGATGAATGGAAAAATTAGGCTAAGTTAAGGGACTAATTTTGTTAATGTGCATATCATGGTTGATGGAACATTAATGGATCTAGTGTATCGATCAATTATGAACAAAAATGTACATGGATTAAGTGAATGAGTAACCATGTAAGCGTAGTGGCAAAACCGTAAATATTGGCCAAAATGAAGAAACCCCATGGGAGGTGACCATGGACTTAGGTGTTTTTAAGATGACCTTATGTATGGTTAAATAAAGCCTAGGGTGGCTGGTTCTAGACTCATGTAATAAAATAATAATATGGTTCAGGGATTAAATGGGACCCACGAACCTAACTAGTAGGGTTCGGCCATGGTGTATGGCCGAACCCCACTAAGGATTAGATATGGACTTAGGCGTGATTTAAAACAGAATCTAATTGATAATATGTAATAAGGTACTGGACATCGGCAAGCGGTGGAGCGATCGGCGACCGGATTCGTGAACGGAAGCGTAAAGGGACGCTAGTCGGTATTCGGTAGGATTCCTACCTTTTTGTAAGCCATGGATTATGTGTTATGTATGGTGTTTCCTTGATTTATTTTGGTAAGCATATCATTGTTTTAAGATGGATTTTAAGGCTATGATGTGTATATGATGCTTTGCTTGATCTATTTGTGATAATCAAATTACATGTTTATTGATGGGGCTTTAAATGCCATGGTTTGCTGCTATCATATATATTACATGGCATATGGCATCTACATCTCATGCATGACATGGGAGGGATATGGCATGGGGAAGGATGGAATGAAACCGGAGTCCATGCTCCGTCGGGGCGACCGAGAAGTAAGCATGGGGATATCTTGATGTATTTCATCCATCAAAAGGGATCTTATGAGCTATAACCGGAGTCCTGCCCCGTCGGGGTGGCCGAGAAACAAACATGGGGACACCTTGACGAGGTTTTGCTGTCAAGGGGATTATTTGGATTTTTTATCTTGACGAGGTTTACCATCAAGAGTGATGATTTGTGATTGTTTCACCTTGACGAGGTTTGCCGTCAAGGGGGATGATTTGTGATTGTTTATATCTTGACGAGGCTTTGCTGTCAAGGGAGTTGATTTGTGATTGTTTATATCTTGACGAGGTTTTTCCGTCAAGGGGGATATGGCAGTATGATGGTATGGATGATGGTGGACTCATTCATTTTGTTTTCATTATATTATTATCTGTATGCTTGTTATCACAAATCCATGTGTTAGCCCTACTCGGAGTCCTACTGGGAGCATTGTCTAACGCCCTACTTCTACCCTAGCTGATGACGCAGAAGATGGCGGACACGAAGGACGAGATGGAGGCCAAGCTTAGGAGTTTGGGAAGACGGACTACTTAGTTTATTTAATTTTTTTGGAAATGTAATTCGAATAGCTTAACTCGTCGGAATGTAATAATGTAAATTTCTTACTATGATTTGATCTTTACTTTGGACATTATCAATTTGAGATATAATTATAAATTTAGGGGTATTTTAGTAATTTAAGCACCGTACTTCCTTGCTATCTAAAACTGGTAGGATAGTCTCTATTATAATGTTCTGCATTAAGTTATATTCCGCGAGCTTACGTCTACATGTGAACCATTCTCGTGGACTTCGTTCCATGCGCACGTAGGGTTGGCCAGTTAAGGGCCGGGCTTTAGAAGCTTGGACTTAACTCGCGTCGTGCCGTCTGCGCCCTTTGTCACTCTGCATTAAAAAAAAAAAAAAATAGACTCTGATTTCGGTGAAAAGGGGCGGGCGTTACAATAAAAGTACCCACCACATAGGTCTTTCGGACGCCCCGACAGAGTGTGGACCCTCCGACTTCTTCTGTAAGGGCCCGGAATTTTTAAATTAATAAAAATGTGGATATAAGTTAATTTAATGATGAAATTGGGAATTGGTGGATAAAAGGTAACGGGCCAAAATTTGGACAAAGGCCCATGTGGCCCAATAGACTAATGTTTGGATTTAAATTTATTTAAATGGTTAATGAGGGTTAAATGGGTCAAGAATGGTCAAATTGGGTCAAATACCCATTTGGGACCCAATGGGTCAAGATGGTTAAGCTCTAAGGTAAATGGGCTAGATGGAATGTAATTGGGCCATGGGCCCAATGGGGATCCATTTAGAATGAATGGAATGAAATTTAAATCATCTAAGTCATTTGGAAGTAAACCAAGGTAATGTGGCCAAGTGGACCCGCCTTCACCTCATCAAGTGAGGTGGCGTGTGGGTCAATGTTTGGTGGGGCCGACCACCATGGTTGATTTGGTCACCATGGTGGAATAATGGAATTAGGTTAAGTATAATGAGTTAACTAAGGTGATTAAATAAATAAATGGGAATTAAAGGAACTAAAATATCTAAATATTAAATGATTAAATTATAAAAATAAAGTGGTCAAATAGGAGACCAAGCTACCCA
>CM023532.1:67031704-67293154 GCA_013350335.1 Chimonanthus salicifolius | reverse complement strand
ACCATGGCCCAATACACACCCCATTGTTCCATGTTATTAAACCAAAATAACACCAATACTTACCAATTTTCCAAACTTCCTTCTTGCCTTTGATCCTTGATTTCTCCCTTTTATTTCTTCTTTATTCATTAGTTCTTTGGGTTTGTGCTTGAATAACTGGTGCCAAAACCCCTGCTGTTTCAGCCAGGAAAAAACGAATTGGAGAGAGGGGAGAGAGAGATGGGAATTCTTGGATTTCCAAAGTAAAAATCGGCCAAGTATGGTAATGTTTTCCTTTTGTAGTTTCAGCCCCCAACTCCCATTCATCCTCCCTCTTTACTCTTGCCAAAAACGAAGGGATGTTGGGTGTCAACCAAGACACCCCTTGGTGCCAAACGTTGCGCCCATTGGGAAATGAAACAATGCATCCATTCAATGGATGGGCGCCGCCCAACCTTGGTCTCTCTTGGCTTTGCCAAGGCACCTCTTCATACCAACGGTTGAGATTGATTCTGATCAAGTGTTGTGTGAGATTACAACTCATTTCCATCTCCTCTTGACTCACTTAACTCAGGATATTTTTATTCTAAACCAACTCATCCAATTCATCACATTTAATGTTCCATATTTGAGTCAACCCTTTTCTTAAATCAAACTCACTTCAAATCATTCCAACGCAAGCTGAATTAACTCACACTTGAGTTCAATTTGAGGGCCCACACAGTCATCCGTGGTCAACCAAGTCAACCCGACCCATTGGGTCCCCAATCAGCCCCTTGACCCGTTTTGACAACATGACCCATTCATGGGCTGATTTTGCCATTTCTAGTTGGTTTTCACTTGTGTTTCAAGCCTACCCATTTTTGCTATACCTGATTTCCAATCAGTTCAGCTTGACCCCATTTAATTTGAGCTTATACAATGGTCAAATCATCCATTTTGACCCATTGGGTCCAATTGGGCCCTTTGACCCATTTAGCCATTTTCGACCCAATTGATGTTCATTACCCATCCAATCAAACTTGACATTTATAATGTGCTCATATGACCTTAATTTGAGCAATGGGCCCCACCATTTCCTTATTTGACATCTCAAAATAATTAATTTAACAAACCAGGGGCATTTTCATAATTATCCACTTCATTGAGAAATCGGGGTGTTACAATATAACCCTCTTTTTAAAATTTTCGTCCCGAAAATCGAGTGAAGTAGGGTTCTCAAATTAAATTACATAAATAATGCGGGGTGAGCTGTTCTCATCTCCGATTCAAGTTCCCATGTGGCCTCTTCATCACCATGTCGGTCCCATACCACTTTTACGAACTGAATCGCTCTATTTCGCAACACCCTTTGTTCGGTTTCCACTATCCTGACCGGCTTCTCGACGTACGTCACGTCGCTTTGTACTTCAATATCTTGGACATTTAAAACATGCGACGGATCCGGATTATATTTCCTTAACATCGACACATGAAACACATCATGTAGAGCTGTTAATTGTGATGGGAGTGCTATCTGATAAGCCACCTCCCCCACTCTTCTCATGATGGAAAACGGTCCCACAAATCTTGGTGACAATTTTCCTTTCTTTCCAAACCTCATATGTCCTTTCCGTGGCGAGACGTTTAGAAATACCATGTCTCCCACTTCAAATTCCAGAAATCTTCTTCTTTTGTCAGCATAGCTCTTCTGCCGACTCTGTGCAGTCAATAAGTGTTGACGAATCAACTTAATTTGTGCGGTAGTCTCTGCAACTAGTTCCAGTCCAATCAATACAAGTTCATCAGCCTTTGTCCAGCATACTGGTGACCTACATGGTCTACCATATAAAGCCTCGTATGGAGCCATCTGAAGGCTTGCCTGATAGCTGTTGTTATACGAGAACTCTACCAGTGGTAAGAGGTCCTCCCATCCACCCTTGAAATATAACATACATGCTCTCAGCATGTGTTCCAAGGTTTGTATCGTCCTTTCTGACTGACCATCAGTCTGTGGATGGAAAGCGGTGCTAATCAATAAATCTGTCCCCATGGCTGACTGCATGCTTTGCCATACTCTGCCGGTAAAACGGCCATCTCTGTCTGATACTATCGTTCAAGGAATGCCATGTATTCAAATGATCTCTTTAATATACCGCCGACCCACCGTCTCTGATGAATCTGTCATCTTGATAGGAATGAAATGTGCGAACTTGGTCAGCCGGTCGACTACGACCCATATGGCGTCATTGCCCTTTGAAGACCTCGACAACCCCGATACAAAGTCCATGGAAATGTGTTCCTATTTCCATTCTGGTACTGCTAAGGGTTTGAGTAACCCTAGTGGCTTTTGGTGTTCAGTCTTAACTTGCTGACAAGTTAGACAATGTGCCACGAATTCCTCCACATCCCTTCTTAGTCCATGCCACCAATAATGCCTCTTTAGATCATGGTACATTTTGGTGCTACCCGAATGAACAGAGAGCTTGGACTGATGTGCCTCAATCAGTAGCTCTTTCCTGCAACTCTTTGGCACATATGTTCTTCCCCGGAATATAAGACCTTGTGCTGGTCGTAATTCCCATTCCGGTATGTCTACGCCAGTGGACATCTTGGCCCATATGTCCTCCACTTCCGGGTCTGCTCTTTGTTCTTGTTCAATCCTGGTGACCATGTTAGATTGTATAACTAGATTGTATATGGTCCCAAGGTTGTTGTAATAAAGTTTAAATTCTCGGATGGTATTTAACATCTCCCATTCCGATCTGATCAAACATGCCATGGATGCATGTGGTATACGGCTGAGGGCATCCGCTACTTTGTTTGCCTTGCCTAGATGATCTCTAAGCGCAAACTCATAATCCGCCAGATACTCCATCCATCTTCGTTGCCTGAGGTTGAGCTCCTTCTGATCAAAAAGATATTTTAAGCTCTTATGATCAGAAAATACCTCAAATTTCTCGCCGTAGAGGTAGTGTCTCTTGAGGGCGAAAACCACTGCAGCTAATTCCAAATCATGTGTGGGGTAAAGACGTTCATGTATTTTTAACTGCCTTGAACCATACGCCACCACACAATTACTCGGACTGAGTGTACAACCCAGTCCCTCTCCCGAGGCATCGCAATATACCTCGTAACACTTGCCACTTACCAGCAAAACTAAAATAGGGGCAATGGTGAGTCTTGTCTTCAGCTCTTCAAACCTTTGATTACATAGATCTGTCCACTCGTACTTGACTCCTTTCTGTGTGAGTCGAGTCAATGGAGATGCTATTTTTACAAAATCCATGACAAATCTTCTATAATAACCAGCCAATCCCAAGAAGCTACGAATTTTAGTTACATTCTTGGGTGCTTTCCAATCTTTCACTGCTGCCACCTTAGCCGGATCCACGGCTATACCTCCCTCAGATATAACATGTCCCACGAAATTGACCTCGGATAGCCAGAATTCACATTTACTGGCCTTGGCATACAGCTTATGCTGCCTCAAAGTATTCAAAACTATCTGTAAGTGCTCTGCATGTTCTTCCTGACTCTTGGAATATATCAGAATATCGTCAATGAATACGATTACAAACTGGTCTAGATACGGACCGAAGATTCTGTTCATTAAATCCATGAACACCACCGGTGCATTTGTGAGTCCAAATGGCATGACTACAAACTCGTATAGTCCATACCGCGTCCGGAAGGTCGTCTTCTCTATATTTTCCTCCACAACCCGTATCTGATGATAACCGGACATCAGATCTATCTTCGAAAAATGGCTAGAACCCTTCAATTGATCGAATAAATCATCAATTCTGGGTAGAGGGTACTTGTTCCGGACTGTTAGCTGATTCAGCTTCCGGTAGTCCACGCACATCTGTAGTGAACCGTCCTTCTTCTTCACAAACAGCACTGGTGCTCCCCATGATGATGTACTGTTCCGGATGCAACCCAGCCTAAGCAATTCATCAATCTACTTCTTTAGCTCTGATATCTCTGCTGGTGCCATCCGATAGTGTGGTAACGACACTGGTGCTGTGCTAGGGTACAACTTGATTTCAAAGTTAATCTCCCTCATAGGTGGTAAACCAGGGAGTTCCTTTGGAAATACATCTGCAAATTCTTATACAATTGCTGGAAGTTCAGTAACTGGAGCTTTATTTATGGTGATATTATTCAATACCATGTGATTTAACCCTTCCTGCAATCCACTCTGTTTATCTGCACGAACTACGTATTGCTTGCTCTCGGTGACATAAATGTCACTCTTCGGCAATAACAGTCGATGTTGGCATGAAACTTAGCAAACCAATCCATGCCAAATATTATGTCATATTCAGACATGTCAAGCACCAGGTAATTGAACTCAAATCTGAGTCCAGCTAATTCAGTGTTAACCGCCGTACATATAAGTCTCAATGCCGAATCTCCGACAGGGGATACAATAGTAAGTGTTGTGGCTAATCTTTGAACTAATGTACCGGTAGCAGTAATAAATGATGCAGCTATGAAGGAGTGTGATGCTCCAGAATCAAATAGTGCATATGCATAAGAACTACTCACTACCGCCATACCTTGTATCACAGCATGTTCCTCTTCTTCCGGAGAAGTCAGAGTAAATAATCGTCCAGCCCCAGTAGGGTTAGATCCTCGACCTCCCCGACTTTGCATTCTGCCTCCTCTGGAGTTTACCGGTCCAGCTAGCGGACGAAATGATCCTCTGGAGTATGACAGCGTGTTGAGTTTTGGGCAGTCCTTTTTGTAGTGACCTGGTTTATCACAGTGATAGCAGGTGTTTACTCTTCTAGTAGCTTGAGAGACTGCTACAGATTGAGTGGGCTGGTTGGGGTGAAAGCCCCCACTAGATCCAATAGACGGCAAGGGTCTGCTGAAGTTCGATCTGAACTTCTTGTTGGGTTGATACGCACCCCTCCCACTCGGAGCTCGGCGGTTGTCCACTCTTGCAAATTTCGCCATTTCTTGTTCCACAATGGTAACCCTGCTGACCACTTCCGCCAGCGTGGCTGCTTTGAACACGGTTACTTTGGCCCTAATGTTTGGCCGTAAACCACGTTCGAACTTGCGAGCCCTCCGATATTCCGTGTCCGCAACATAAACTGCATAAATTGATAGGCTGAGGAATTCTTGGTGATACTCAGCCACCGTCATTGAGCCTTGCACTAATGTCATAAAGGCCTGAATTTGACGTTCTCTCTCTTCCTCAGGAAAGTAGCGCTCTAAGAATGTCGCTGAGAATTGCTCCCAGGTCATAACAATTCTTTCTCTTTCTGGCACAAGTGCCCGCTGTTTCTCCACTGTTTTCCACCATTTGGCAGCGTCATCTATCAGCTGTGAAGTGGCCAATAGAATTTTATGAGCATGACTCTTGATATTCAACAGAGTCAATATATGAGAAATCTTCTCCAACCAGTTCTCGGCTTCGACAGACCCTTCTCTGCCCTTGAAGTAAGGTGGGCGCTGTTGTTGAAAATCTCTGACCATGTTATGGTCATTATTTTCACTGGTGTTTCCCCCTCCATTCATATGTTGTTGGAGGACAGATGTTACTACAGCTTGCACCAAGCTGTGCAGTTCAGGAGGCACATAGGGTACAGTCAGGTTGCTGTTCTCTTCCTCCTCTCGTCGATATAACGAGTCATATTCCTCCTCCTCGTCCTGTTGATACGTAGGGTCACTCTCCTCCTCTTCCCGCCGAGAATGATGAGACTCTTCCTCATTGCGAGATCGTTCATGAACTGATCTCTCTTCGTCATGAACGGACAACTCTTCGTCATGTACCGATGGTACCTTATCATGTACCACCTTCTTGCGTTGAGGTACCACCTTCCCTTGTGGTGTGATTATGAACACCTCATCTTTCTTTTTACCGTCCTAACGGGTCCTTCTCTTTGATGCCCCCTCACCTAATCCGATTTGCAAAACTTTTTCCTTTCCATTCGGATTCTTTATAACCTTTTTCTGTGGCGCCATTTATTCCTAATTCATGGAAACATCATAGACTTAGTTTCCATTATCAATATGCATTAAATGCCATAAATACTCATAAAATCATAAAATCGCATACTTTATATTAATTCATAATTCATTTTCTTTTGTATAAGGGCGGATAGGGTTAAACTAAACCCTATAAATAACAAAATGCACCCTTACAAAATAACCCTTTTTTTAATACCCCTTCATATTACTTCCTACCCTAGTCTTCCGTAGAAGACTCCGCATCATCAGCGAAATTGAAACGGTTATCAGGACACGTCATCGCCATGTGCCCCAATACTTCACAAGTCGTGCAGGGTATTAATCCAGGTCATCCAATATATGGACAATTAGTCCTCGCCTGCCCATGCCCATGTAATGTAACGCCCGCCCCTTTTTCACTCGCTTTTCGAAAATCCGACTCTATTTTTTTTTTTTTTTGAAATGGAGAGTGAGAGAAGGCGCGGACATCACGAAGGGAGTTAAGTCCGAGCTTCTAAAACCCGACCCATAACTGGCCAACCCCACACGTGCGCGAGATTAAGTCCACGGGAACGGTTCACGCGTAGGAAGTAAGCTCGCGGAATATAATTACGTGCGGAATGTTATAATAGAGACTATCCTACCGGTTTTTAGATAGAAGAGAAGATACAACATTAAATTACCAAAATACCCCTATATTCACATTTATGCCTCAAAACGATATTGTCCATAATGCAGTCCAAACCATAGCAAGAAATATAAATTATACAGTCCGACGAGCTAAGCTACTTTAAATTACATCTCCAAAATGAAACTTAAATAAAACTAGATATCCGCTTCACAAGCTCCTAAGCTTGGCTCCTGGCGTGTCCACCGTTTCCACCATCTCCTGCGTCATCAGCTAGGGTAGAAGTAGGGCGTTAGTCAACGTGCCCTGTAGGACTCCGAGTAGGGCTAGCACATGGGTCAGTGATAACATGCATACCGACAATAATATAATAAACATATGATGAATGCCATGCCATGGGTGCCTATGTCATGTGTCCCACCCATCCACCGTATCATCATAAAATATTGTATCCCCCTTGACGGCAAAGCCTGGTCAAGGTGTCCCCATGTTTGCTTCTCGGTCGCCCCAACGGAGCATGGACTCCGGTTATAGCATAAGAGCTATCCCCATGTCTGATTCTCGGTCGCCCCGACGGAGCATGGACTCCGGTTATAGCCCTTCGGGCTATCCCCATGTTTGCTTCTCGGTCGCCCCGACAGAGCATGGACTCCGGTTTCAATATTTTCCCGCCCATGCCATGCATGAGATGTAAGTGCATTATGCTATGCAATATACATATATATCTCATAAACTTAATATCTCATACATAGCCATATAATGCATACATTAAAAATATAAACCATAGTATGAATATATAATTCATAAATCAAAAGCCCATCATAATACAAATCACATAATTATCAAAATAAATTAAAATAACCATCACATATCCACGGCTTACAAAGAGGTAGGAATGTTACCGAATACCGCTTAGCGTCCCGTTACGTTTCCGTTCGATAAACCGGTCGCCGATCGCGCACCGTTTTGCGACGTCCCGATACCTTATTACATATTTTCCGAATTAGTCTGTATTTCATTTCATGATTAAATCCCTAACTGATTACAACCTTAGATTCCTAATTACGTTACACGTTTATCAAAATCAGCCCCTAACTTAGCCACATTTGCCATTGGCTTAACCATATGCATAATTCCCATTTTGCCCATTTTAAATATTCCGATTTGCGAGCCTAAAACGCAGCAACTATCCGTTTCATTTACTCATTCATAATATATCCATTTTCATGTCCAACCACATAGGGTTCGGCCATGTACCATGGTCGAACCCATGGTTCTTCAAGGTGGCTACACCTTACGGTTTTGCCACTCCTCTTCCATGCACATTTTAAATTCATATTTGACCCATAAGCTTGGGCCCATTTGTGATTCCCTAACCATGGCCTCATGTACTTAAAATCAGCCACCTATTTAATTAATTTTGAAAAGCATTTAATCCCATATATCATTCCATATTTGGCCCAAAATGTGGCCCACAAAAAGGGGTCATGGGTTCGGCCATACACCATGGCCGACCCATGATGTCCATTTTCCAATTTCTTGGGTCCATCTAACCTCAACATCATTAACCCTTCTCCATAATTTTAGACCTCAAACCCTAATTAAAAATCATCCATCATTTACCATGGGGTTCGGCCATGCTACATCGCCGAACCCAATGGCCCATCAATCCATTAAAATTTCTATTTTTCCATGCTTAATCCATTCATTTTATTTTTTTTCTTTAAACCATCTCTTCCATCTCATCCATTTCTTATCCTACCGTTGGATGGATCTTAGATCCATGGCCCACAACAATTTTGGGCATATTTAGTCTAAGAAATTGATTCCATATCTTATCTTAAAAAAATATATATAAACTCTTGTTTTAAGAATTCTTACGACCCGACGACTCCTCCGGTCCTTCTTTGCTTCTCCTCTTGCTCTCCTTAGCCTTCTCTTCTCTTCTTCTCCTTGATGTACGGTCAAGATGAGCTTGATCAAATGGTGAGGCCCTCTAAGCTTAGGGTTGGCCAAGATTGAGTGGGTTTGCTTGAGAGAGAGAGAGAGAGAGGAGGAGGAGGGGATAGAAAATGTCTAGCTTCCTTGGTCTTGAAGTGATAATGGTTTGGCCAAGCTTAATCTTTCTTTCCTTCTCTTCTTCTTCTCTTCTAATTTTTTCTTTTCTTATTTTCTCTTGGTGTAGGACGGTGGAGAGGTGGTGAGAATGAGAGAGTGAAATGAGAGGGATGAGATGGAAAACCCATCAAATTTCTTTGGTCTTACTTGGACCATGCTCCACCATGATGGCCTCACCAACCAAAGTATGGGCTACCTTGACTTTGGTGGTGGTGGTTGAGACAAAACCACCACTAGCCAATGGTTTTGGGTGTTTGAATTTGGTGGTTTAGTCTTCCCATGTTGACCCCTTGACCAACCTAATTAATTAAATTAAATCCTCACTTAGGCTAATTAATTTCCATCCAATTTAATTTCATAAAATTTATTTATCTAAGAAATCCACCCATGGTTGACTAAGTCAACCATGGTGGACGGCCCCCACCTATACCTACCCCACTCACCACCTCACTTAATGAGGTGGAGGTGGGCCCCACTTGGCAATGTCACTTTAATTCCATTAATATTAAATTAGATAATTTTACAATAATTTTAATCAATTTAATTCTCCTCAATCCACCTTAGTCCTCTCAAAGTCAACCATGATGGTTGGCCCCACCTTTGCCTTGTTCCACACGCCACCTCACTTGGTGAGGTGGAGGTGGGCCCCACTTGGTCATGCCATTTCATTTCATTACTAACTTAGAGGGTTTAATTCCAATTCACCCTTTTTAAATTAATTGGCCCACCATTGGGCCCACGGCCCAACCAAATTATTTTCTACCCCTTTACCTTAGAGTTTGGACCAATTTTGATCCATTGGGTCCCACATGGTGATCGGGCCCACTTTGACCATCGTTGACCCTTCCGACGAATTCCATTCACTCTATGGTCCATTGGGTCCTTCTTGGGCCTTTGTCCCAAAATTTGATCCATTTGGCATTCCATCACATCAAAATTCAAATTAAAGTAAATAAATGCCAATTATATATTGATTTAAAATTTCGGGCTATTACAATAGAATCCTCTTTTGAAATTTTCGTCCCGAAAATTCGAGCGAAGTAGGGGTTCAAAACAACTCATGCGAAGAGCTCCGGATAAGCGGTTTTCATCTCCGACTCAAGTTCCCAGGTGGTTTCTTCCCTGCCATGTCGTTCCCATACCACCTTGACGAACTGAATGGCGCGGTTCCGCAGTAACCTTTGTTCACTCTCGATCACTCTAGCCGGCTTCTCCCCATACGTCACATCGCTTTGTACATCGATGTCTTGAACATTCAACACATGAGAAGGATCGGGATTGTACTTTCTTAACATGGATACATGGAATACATCATGTAGAGATGATAATTGTGGAGGGAGCGCCAACTGATAAGCTACTCTCCCACCCTCTTCAGGATTGGAAATGGCCCCACGAATCTAGGCGACTGTTTCCCCTTCTTCCCGAACCTCATGTGCCCTTTCCGTGGCGAGACTTTTAAGAACACTAAGTCTCCCACCTCAAACTCGAGGAACCTTCTCCTCTTGTCGGCATAGCTCTTCTGACGGCTCTGTGCAGTGAGTAGATGTTGCCGTATCAACTTAATCTGTGTTGTAGTCTCCGCAACCAAATCCGGCCCAATCAATGCAGGCTCACCGGCCTCTGTCCAGCACACTGGCGATCTACACAGCCTACCATACAAGGCCTCAAACAGGGGCCATTTGGAGGCTTGCCTAGTAGTTGTTATTGTAAGAGAACTCCACCAGTGGCAAATGATCTTCCCATCCGCCCTTAAAGTCTAGCATGCATGCTCTCAGCATATCCTCCAGTGTCTGTATAGTCCTCTCTGACTGTCCATCAGTCTGTGGATGAAATACGGTGCTAGTCAATACGTCGGTCCCCATAGCCGACTGCATACCCTGCCATACTCTGCCGGTGAATCAACCATCCTTGTCGGACACAATAGACCTGGGAATACCATGTAGCCTGATGATCTCTCGGATGTACCGTCAACCCAAAGTTTCTGATGAATCTGTCATTTTGATGGGAAGGAAATGTGCAGACTTGGTCAACCGGTCCACTATGACCCATATCGCATCATTGCCCTTTGATGTCCTTGGCAACCCTGTTACAAAGTCCATGGATATGTGCTCCCATTTCCATTCTGGTACCGGTAAGGGTGCGAGTAAGCTCGGTGGTTTCCGATGTTCTACCTTAACCTGCTGACAAGTTAAGCAACGAACAACAAACTCTGCCACATCTTTCTTAGGTCCATGCCACCAATAGTGCCTCTTAAGATCATGATACATCTTGGTGCTGCCCGGGTGGATAGAGAGTTTGGTTTGGTGTGCTTCAATCAACAACTCTCTTCTGCAATTCTTAGGCACATATGTCCTGCCTCGGAACATAAGACCCTGCCCTGGTCGTAACTCCCACTCCGGTATAACTTCGCCGGTAGACATCTTAGCCCAAATCTCCTCCACCTCTGGATCTGTCCGTTGCTCCCGTTCAATCTCGGAGACCATGTTGGATCGTATGATCAAATTATATATGGTCCCATGATTATTGAGGTAGAGTTTAAATTCTCTGATGGTATTCAGTACCTCCCATTCCGTCCTGATCATGCTGGCTACTGTCGCATGTGACAAGCGGCTGAGGGCATCCGCCACTTTGTTCGCCTTGCCAGGATGATACCGAAGTGCGAACTCATAATCCGCCAGATATTCCATCCATCTGCGCTGTCTCATATTGAGTTCCTTTTGATCAAATAAATACTTCAGACTCTTGTGATCCGAGAATACCTCAAACTTTTCACCATAGAGGTAGTGTCTCCAGCTTTTGAGAGCGAAGACCACCGCTGCTAGTTCTAGATCATGTGTGGGATAATGGCGTTCATGAATTTTCAACTGTCTTGATCCGTACGCCACCCGCACGATTACTTTGACTGAGTGTACACCCCAATTCCTCACCGGAGGCATTACAGTACACCTCATAATTTCTGCCTCTTTCTGGCAAGATCAGAATAGGAACGGTCGTAAGCCTCTCCTTTAGCTCCTCAAATCTCTGGTTGCATAGATCTGACCACTGAAATTTGACTCCTTTCTGAGTGAGTCGGGTAAGTGGAGCTGCAATCTTGGAGAAGTCCATGATGAATTTCTGATAGTAACCGGCCAATCCCAGAAAACTGCGGATCTCGGTCACATTTGTCGGCGCTTTCCATTCCTTGACTGCTGCTACCTTAGCCGGGTCCACGGCTATACCTTCCTCTGATATGATGTGCCCCAAGAAGTTGACTTCAGATAGCCAAAATTCACACTTGCTGGCTTTGGCATACAATTGGTTCTTCCTCAAGGTGTCTAGGACTATTCGCAGGTGCTCGGCATGTTCCTTCTGACTTTTGGAGTAGATCAGAATATCATCGATGAATACGATCACAAATTGATCTAAGTATGGACGGAATATCCTATTCATCAAGTCCATGAACACCGCTGGTGCATTAGTAAGTCCAAACGGCATGACTACATACTCATATAGACCATATCGTGTCCTGAAAGTTGTCTTCTCTATGTCCTCCTCCCTAACCCGGATTTGATGGTACCCGGACATTAGATCAATCTTGGAGAAGTGAGAGGAACCCCTAAGTTGATCAAACAAATCGTCAATCCGGGGTAGGGGATACTAACAGTCAGCTGGTTCATCTTTCTATAATCCACACACATTCGCAGGGTACCGTCTTTCTTCTTCACAAATAATACCGGGGCTCCCCATACGGATGTGTTGTTCCGAATAAAACCCAGTCTGAGTAGTTCATCAATCTGCTTCTTCAACTCAGTCATCTCAGCTGGTGCCATTCTATAATGGGGTAACGATATTGTAGCGGAGCCGGGGTATAACTTGATTTCAAAGTCTATCTCCCTCATGGGTGGTAAACAAGGGAGCTCTGTTGGGAATACCTCGGCATAATCTGCTACTACTGCCGGAAGTTCAGTTACTGGTGCCCTATCTAATCTGAGACTGTTCAAGGCAAGATGGTTCAATTTTTCCTGCAGCCTTCTAGGAATGCCCTGCCTGTCAGCGTGTACCACGTACCGCTTTCCCTCGGGTGACCAAAATATCACCCTATGAAAGTGGCAATCAATATGGGCCTGATATGTAGTTAACCAGTCCATGCCAAATATAACATCGTATTCAGCCATATCAATTACTAAGTAGTTGAACTCGAATCTGAATCCTGCGAGTTCAGTGTTCAATGCCGTACATAGGAGTCCTAATGATGTGTCTCCGACAGGGGATACAATGGTGAGTGATGTGGACATGTTTTGTACTAATGTGCCCGTAGTAGATATGAATGCAGCAGATATAAATGAATGTGAAGCTCCAGAGTCAAATAATGTAACAGCATAGGAACTACCAATTACAGCCATACCTTTCATCACCGAGCGATCCACTGCTACTAGAGTCGGTATGGTGAAAAGTCGTCCAGATCCGGTAGGGGTTGGTGCCCGTCCTACCTGATTATATGTTCTACCTCCTCGCGACTGAGTCGGTCTAGATGGAGGGTGGAAGGCACCCCTGGAGTTGGAGGGTCGGCTGATCTGGGGACATTCTCTCTTGAAGTGGCCCTGTTGGCCACACTGATAACATGTGTTCCCACCCCGAGAAACCTCTGTGACTGATGTTGATGAGGAGGGTTGATTGGGGCGAAAGCCCCCCGTAGATCCTGTGGAGAGTGAGGGTCTGCTAGAATTTGGGCGGAACTTCTTGTTGGGTTCAAATGCACCCTGCCCACTTTGCCTTCGGCGGTTGTCAAACCGCACAATTTCGTTCAACTCCCGTTCTGCTATGGTGGCCCTGTTGACCACCCTTGCCAATGTGGGTTCCTTGAAGATTGTCACCCTGGCTCTGATGATTGGTCGAAGGACCCGTTCAAACTTACGGGCCCTTCGGTGCTCAGTATCCACCATGTAGAATGCATAGACGGACAGCTTAAGGAATTCTCTGTGGTATTCTGCCACCATCATGCTGCCTTGTATCAATGAAAGGAAGGCTTGAGTCTGGCTCTCTCTTTCCTCCTCTGGAAAATATTGCTCTAGGAAGGTGGCTGAGAACCATTCCCATGTCATGATGGTCCTTTCCCCTTCTGGCACCAGTGCTTGTTGCTTTTCCACAATTTCCCACCAACTATTGGCGTCCTCGATCAGTTGGGAAGTGGCCAACAAGATTTTATCAGCAGGATTGAAAATTTGGAGCAGATTAAAGATCTGATTGATCCTTTTTAACCAATGTTCTGCTCCGATAGCCCCTTCTGTTCCCCTGAAATAGGGAGGGTGTTGTTGTTGAAAATCCTTGACCATCTTCCGTTTACTGGAGTCGCTGGTAGTCGCATTTTCGCTTGAGTGTTGTTGAAGAGCGGAAGCGACTACCGCTTGAACTACGTCTCTTAGCTCGGGAGGTACACCTTGTATGTTTATACTATTCTGTCCCTCAGCTGGGTGAGGTGGTGGCACCTCCTCTTGATGCGGTGGGTGTACTTCCTCTTGATGAGGTGGCGGTACCTCCTCTTCTTGTCGAGGGGGTGTTACCTCTTTCTCTACTCGTGGGTTGCGACGGGTTCTTCTTTTTGGTGGCATTTTTCCTAAGTCGTAAAAAAAAAAACATTTACTGACTTAGTTCCTTCATAATGTTGGCGCGTTCATATACATTTAGTTTTTGGGAAAATTTGCCAATATAGACATACTTAGTTTTTGAGGGGATAATTCCTAAGTATTACGTATTGTCTCTCATATTGGGGAAAATTGCCAAATATGCATACTTGGTTTGGGGAAAACTTCCCAAATAGCTATGTTTGTCCATTTTGGTGAAATCAGGGAAATTTTCTTATGTTCGATTAATCCATCAAGGTTATAATGATTGTACTTCCCTTACTATCATTTTCTTACGTCAAATGTGGTGCTCAGATTGAATGTTTCAGTCTGAGTCAATCAAAGTAGATTAATCCGGCCCCCGTGTAGCGGACTCCGAAGAGTCGGTCAGTTGGGATTCTTATCCGTTAGTGAGAGTGAAACCGTCTTAATCATACTTCGAGAGATTCATTCTTCCGATTGCGCTCTGATACCAACTGTAACGCCCGCCCCTTTTTCACTCGCTTTTCGAAAATCCGACTCTATTTTTTTTTTTGAAATGGAGAGTGAGAGAGGGCGCAGACGTCACGACGCGAGTTAAGTCCGAGCTTTAAAAGCCCGACCCTTAACTGGCCAACCCCACGCGTGCGCGAGACTAAGTCCACGGGAACAGTTCACGCGTAGGAAGTAAGCTCGCGGAATATAATTACGTGCGGAATGTTATAATAGAGACTATCCTACCGGTTTTTAGATAGAAGGGAAAATACAACATTAAATTACCAAAATACCCCTATATTCACATTTATGCCTCAAAACGATATTGTCCATAATGCAGTCCAAACCATAGCAAGAAATATAAATTATACAGTCCGACGAGCTAAGCTACTTTAAATTACATCTCCAAAATGAAACTTAAATAAAACTAGATATCCGTTTCACAAGCTCCTAAGCTTGGCTCCCGGCGTGTCCACCGTTTCCGCCATCTCCTGCGTCATCAGTTAGGGTAGAAGTAGGGCGTTAGTCAATGCGCCTAGTAGGACTCCGAGTAGGGCTAGCACATGGGCTGTGATAGCATGCATACCGACAATAATATAATAAACATATGATGAATGCCATGCCATGGGTGCCTATGTCATGTGTCCCACCCATCCACCGTATCATCATAAAATATCGTATCCCCCTTGACGGCAAAGCCTCGTCAAGGTGTCCCCATGTTTGCTTCTCGGTCGCCCCAATGGAGCATGGACTCCGGTTATAGCATAAGAGCTATCCCCATGTCTGATTCTCGGTCTCCCCGACGGAGCATGGACTTTGGTTATAGCCCCTCAGGCTATCCCCATGTTTGCTTCTCGGTCGCCCCGACGGAGCATGGACTCCGGTTTCATTATTTTCCCACCCATGCCATGCATGAGATGTAAGTGCATTATGCTATGTAATATACATATATATCTCATAAACTTAATATATCATACATAGCCATATAATGCATAACATTAAAAATATAAACCATAGTATGAATATATAATTCATAAATCAAAAGCCCATCATAATACAAATCACATAATTATCAAAATAGATTAAAATAACCATCACATATCCACGGCTTACAAAGAGGTAGGAATCCTACCAAATACCGCTTAGCGTCCCGTTACGTTTCCGTTCGATAAACCGGTCGCCGATCGCACACCGTTTTGCGACGTCCCGATACCTTATTACATATTTTCCGAATTAGTCCGTATTTCATTTCATGATTAAATCCCTAACTGATTACAACCTTAGATTCCTAATTACGTTACCCGTTTATCAAAATCAGCCCCTAACTTAGCCACATTTGCCATTGGCTTAACCATATGCATAATTCCCATTTTGCCCATTTTAAATATTCCGATTTGCGAGCCTAAAACGCAGCAACTATCCGTTTCATTTACTCATTCATAATATATCCATTTTCATGTCCAACCACATAGGGTTCGGCCATGTACCATGGTCGAACCCATGGTTCTTCAAGGTGGCTACACCTTACGGTTTTGCCACTCCTCTTCCATGCACATTTTAAATTCATATTTGACCCATAAGCTTGGGCCCATTTGTGATTCCCAAACCATGACATCATGTACATAAAATCAGCCACCTATTTAATTAATTTTGAAAAACATTTAATCCCATATATCATTCCATATTTGGCCCAAAATGTGGCCAACAAAAAGGGGTCATGGGTTCGGCCATACACCATGGCTGAACCCATGATGTCCATTTTCCAATTTCTTGGGTCCATCTTGCCTCATTTAATGCTATCACAATTGAATTTAAATCATTCGTTGAACTCCCCATTTTCATCTCATTTAAAGTATTAGCTACCATACTTACAAATCCATTTAAATTTTTTATCCATCTCCATCCTTTTCCATTCATTAAAATCACTAATCACCACCATAGGGTTCGGCCATACACCATGGCCGAACCCATGGCTCATGGTCCATCTTATCCATGCCATTTTTAAAACCAAAATACCTATTAACATTCCTCATGGTTTTCTCATTAAAACTCCTTAAAAATCACCAACTTTTTAATCACTTAAAAACCTCAACATCATTAACCCTTCTCCATAATTTTAGACCTCAAACCCTAATTAAAAATCATCCATCATTTACCATGGGGTTCGGCCATGCTACATGGCCGAACCCTATGGCCCATCAATCCATTAAAATTTCTATTTTTCCATGCTTAATCCATTCATTTTATTTTTTTCCTTAAACCATCTCTTCCATCTCATCCATTTCTTATCCTACCGTTGGATGGATCTTAGATCCATGGCCCACAACATTTTTGGCCATATTTAGTCTAAGAAATGGATTCCATATCTTATCTTAAAAAAAATATATAAACTCTTGTTTTAAGAATTCTTACCACCGGACGACTCCTCCGGTCCTTCTTTGCTTCTCCCTTGCTCTCCTTAGCCTTCTCTTCTCTTCTTCTCCTTGATGTATGGTCAAGATGAGCTTGATCAAATGGTGAGGCCCTCTAAGCTTGGGGTCGGCCAAGATTGAGTGGGTTTGCTTGAGATAGAGAGAGAGAGAGAGAGAGGAGGGGACAAAAAATGTCTAGCTTCCTTGGTCTTGAAGTGATAATGGTTTGTCCAAGCTTAATCTTTCTTTCCTTCTCTTCTTCTTCTCTTCTAATTTTTTTCTTTCTTATTTTCTCTTGGTGTAGGACGGTTGAGAGGTGGTGAGAATGAGAGAGTGAAATGAGAGGGATGAGATGGAAAACCCATCTCATTTCTTTGGTCTTACTTGGACCATGCTCCTCCATGATGGCCTCCCCAACCAAAGTATGGGCTACCTTGACTTTGGTGGTGGTGGTTGAGACAAAACCACCACTAGCCAATGGTTTTGGGTGTTTGAATTTGGTGGTTTGGTCTTCCCATTTGACCCCTTGACCAACCTAATTAATTAAATTAAATCCTCACTTAGGTTAATTAATTTCCATCCAATTTAATTTCATAAAATTTATGTATCTAAGAAATCCACCCATGGTTGACCAAGTCAACCATGGTGGACGGCCCCCACCTATACCTACCCCACTCACCACCTCACTTGACGAGGTGGAGGTGGGCCCCACTTGGCCATGTCACTTTAATTCCATTAATTTTAAATTAGATAATTTTACAATAATTTTAATCAATTTAATTCTCCTCAATCCACCTTAGTCCTCTCAATTTATCCATGGTTGACCAAGTCAACCATGATGGTTGGCCCCACCTTTGCCTTGTTCCACACGCCACCTCACTTGGTGAGGTGGAGGTGGGCCCCACTTGGTCATGCCATTTCATTTCATTACTAACTTAGAGGGTTTAATTCCAATTCACCCTTTTTAAATTAATTGGCCCACCATTGGGCCCACGGCCCAACCAAATTATTTTCTACCCCTTTACATTAGAGTTTGGACCAATTTTGATCCATTGGGTCCCACATGGTGATCGGGCTCACTTTGACCATCGTTGACCCTTCCGACGAATTCCATTCACTCTATGGTCCATTGGGTCCTTCTTGGGCCTTTGTCCCAAAATTTGATCCATTTGGCATTCCATCACATCAAAATTCAAATTAAAGTAAATAAATGCCAAATATATATTGATTTAAAATTTCGGGCTATTACATGTAATCCACAAAACGAGCAGACAATGCCTAGTGGGTGAGGACAATACATACAGTTGTGCCCGTCCTGGTTGCACAACTCACACGTGTCATAGGGATCTATCTCCCCAAGTGATTCCAATATAATAGGAACATCTGCAACTGGATCCTCCAGAAAAGGTGCTAGATCCTCTTCTTCTTCCTCAGGAGGTCCCATTAACCAAGGAATATCTTCCATATGATACTCCGGTAATGGTGCTAGGTTCACCTCCTCCAGTGGTGCTAAATTCCATTCCTCCTCCTCGGGAGGTCCCTCTTGAAGGTCCACATTGACTTCCATGCTGATACTGTTGGAAGTCGATACCAAATCTACCGGACAACTAGGTGTCCCTTTATCCCATAACTCAGTGTATTCCTCGTTGCTCGACATATCTGTGCCACAACAATTAAAACACAAGAATATTCAACAGCAATTCTAAATAAACCACTCTTGGTTTTCAGGGGATTTGATCATGCATAATATCATGTACTTTGTTTGGAAAGATTGCCAAATCAACACTCTTTGTTTTCTTTTGTTTCTGGGGAAATCTCTAAATTCCTGTGGTTTGTTTTTCAGTGTGGGAGTTTCAGGGGAGCGCATCCTACTTGCTATGTTTGACATATCCAATTATGATGACTGTACTTTACTTTGCTATCTTTCATTGTCGTTCTCAGATTGATTGTTCAGTCTGAGTCACTCGAAGTAAATTAATCTGGCCCCCAGTCAGCGGACTCCGAAAAGTCGGTCAGTTGGGATTCTTATCCGTCAGTGAGACATGAAACCGTCTTAATCTTACTTCGATGATTCAACTTCCCGTTTCGCTCTGATACCAACTGTAACGTCCCGCCCTTTTCCACCCTTCCGAAAATCAGAGTCTGAAAATTTCTTTTGAAAGAAACACTGAGTGAAAGAGAGCGGCCGTCGTCACGACGCGAGTTAAGTTTAGACTACTCAAGTCTGAACATTAACTGGCCACCCATGTGTACATGGACTAGACCATGATAATAAATCACACATGGAACTAACATCAACTTGCGGAATAAACTAGACTATTTGCGGAATAGAATAACTAGATAGCAAGTAACAGTCTCAAATATTAATTAACATAAATCAACCATCCAAAGTTAATGACCTAATCAAACCATTTTAACGCCCGCCCCTTTTCACTGAAATTCAGAGTCTATATATTTTTTTTTTTTTACATAAAAGAAAAGTGAAAAAGGACGCGGATGTCACGACGCGAGTTAAGTCCGAGCTTCTAAAGCCCGGCCCTTAACTGGCCAAACCTACGCGTGCGTGGAGCCAAGTTCACGAGTACAGTTCACGCGTAGACGCATGCTCAAGGAATATTACTTCTCAGTGCGGAATTAACAACAAAGACTATCCTAAAGATTTGAGATAGCAGGGAAGATAACATTCATTTAAATTTCTATAATACTTCAAAACCATAATGTCCATAATAAAATCCCAAAACATAGCCAGTAATCTAATTTATTACATTCCGACAAGCTAAGCTACTCAAATTACATTTTTCCAACATAAACTTAAACAACATAATTAACCTGCCTTGCCAAGCTCCTAAGCTTGACTTCCGTCCCGTCCTTCCGTTTCGCCACCTCCTGCGTCATCAGCTAGGGTAGAAGTAGGGCGTTAGACCATGCGTCCAGTAGGACTCAGAGTAAGGCTAGCACATGGATTAGTAATAACAGCATGCAGATAATATTATAGCAAAACCATGCACTTTGGGCAATGTTATGCAATGGGTGTTCTATGTCATGAACCCCACCCATCCATCTCATCCTCATCGTATAATGTCCCTTTTTCAACCATACACAGTTTTCCAAATAAAATCCATACCATCATCGTGCCATGATCCTCTTGATGGAAAAGCCTCATCAAGACGCGATCCACACTAGGCATCCCCCTTGATGGAAGAACCATCATCAATGTATAACAATAAATACAACATCCCCCTTGATGGAAAACCATCATCAAGGTATAATAATACATAATGAAACATCCCCATGCATTTATCGGTCGCCCTGACGGAGCATGGACTCCGGTTTCATTTCATCCTTCCCCTGTCATATCCCTCCCATGCCATGCATGAGATGTAGGTGCCATGTGCCATGTAATATATGTAGTTCAATAGTAACACAAAAACCCATCTTAAAACAATTACTTGATTATCAAATAAATCAAAGGGAAAAACATCCTATAATATTTAATCCAAAACCCAGCTTAAGACATTCACATGATTTCCAAAATAATTTAAAGGAAAACATCAGAAGATACTTAATCCAAAACTCATCTTAAAGGCAACCACATGCTTTCCAAAATAAATTAAAGAAAACATCACCCAATCCATGGCTTACAAAAATGTAGGAATCTTACCGAATACCGACTCGCGTCCTTTTACGTTTTCGATTCGATAAACCCGGTTGCCGATCGCGCACCGCCTACGATGTCCAGTACCTTATTACACATTCATCATTAGTCCATGTTTTAACCATTTCTAAGCCCATATGAAAAACCGGTCACTATTTAGGCTCTGTGGGTCCCGTCCCATGTCATCTATTAAACCTTTTACTCCCATAAGTCTTAAAATTTGGCCACCCTAGGCTTGATCAACCACTTATAAGGTTATTACATTAGAGCCCCTCATTCCATGATCGATCTCCATGGAATTCTTGAATTTGGCATTTAATTACGATTTTGCCACTACCTCATTTTCCATGGTTAATCACCCATTTATCCATGCATGATTAAGTCCAAAAATTGATCCACAACCTAGGTCCATTAATGATCCCTAACCACGTTACAAGATCATTAAAAATCAGCCCTTAACTTAGCCTCATTTCCATTGATTTAAACACATGATAATTCCAAATTTTAGCCCTTTAAGTATTCTAATTCATGAAACTAAACTGCATCAACCCCAAGCTTAATTTAATCATTCATAAGGTCATCTTAATGCACCCAAGTTCATGTCCAACATACATGGGGTTCGGCCATGGTTCTTCATTGTGGCCCATAATTACGGTTATGCCACTAAACTTCCATGGTTTAATATCTCCTCTATTCATGTATATTTTAAGTCTAAAATTCATCCATAACTTAGATCCATTAAAGCTTCACTAACCATGACTCAACATGAAACACAATCAGCCATCTCATTTAATAATATTCTCCATCATCTAAACACAAACATGGACCCAACCTTAGCTCATACAATGACCTACAAAATGGGTCATGGGTTTGGCCACACACCATGGCCGAACCGATGATGTCTTGTTCCCCATTTTTTCTTGGGTCCATTGTTACATTTTAGATCCACTAATAATCTCTCCTTGAGGGGTTTACATCATGCAAATAAACCATAGTCTTAGCCCCATTTGGATCATTACTTTTGTTCATTTGAAACCCAAAATTCATCAACACATTATCCTTTAAACCCCACCATTTAATCATCATTTCATCGCCATAGGGTTCGGCCATATACCATGGCCGAACCCATGGTTCATGATTCATCATTCATTGCTCCATAATACCTATATTCACCCAAAATATTAAATCCACCCATCTTCCCATTTTCCATGGCTTTTTAAACCCTACAACCCTAGCTAATTTCACACATAACAACCTAGGGTTCGGCGATGCACCATGGCCGAACCCATGGTTCACAATTCCTTCTCTTTTATGCCTTCTTAATGCCATAAAATCCCATTGCATTTTTCATCATAAACCCATTTTAATACTCATCCACATTCATTCATTACAACCCAAAAGTCCATTAGCCACCTTCATTATCTTCCATTCATTAACCCTAACCATTTTACATCAAATGGCTAATCACCCACCATGGGGTTTGGCCATGCTACGTGGC
Source organism: Chimonanthus salicifolius (assembly GCA_013350335.1). Classification (NCBI taxonomy): domain Eukaryota; kingdom Viridiplantae; phylum Streptophyta; class Magnoliopsida; order Laurales; family Calycanthaceae; genus Chimonanthus; species Chimonanthus salicifolius. The sequence continues at coordinate 67,270,845 of CM023532.1, read as the reverse complement.
CGAACACTATGGCCAATAATTTTTCTTCCAATCATCCCATTCTATGCTTAATCTCATAATTTACGTAATGAACATAACCCATTTATTCATTTTCTTTCCCTAACCCTAATTTACCCATTTAGGGTTTCCTCCATCTTCCACCCTCTCATTTGATGGGTTTAACATCCATGACACACATTTATGTACCCACCATTAAATTCTACAAAAATAAATTCCAATTCTTAAATCCTAAGCATCCAAAATTTCTTGTTTAAGAAATACTCACAATCCGACGTCTCTTCCGATTTCCGCCGCTCCCGTCGGTCTCCTTAGCCTCCTCTCTCCTTCCTCTTGATCTTTGATAGGTCAAGACTCTTGATTAATGGTGGCAATACACAACCCTAGAATCGGCCATGGTAGGGTTTGTGTGAGAGAGAGAGAGGGAAAAATCATGAGAGGAGAGATGTTAAACCCTAACCTTAGAGTGATTTCCCTCCAATTTCCACTTCTTTCTTCTCTCCTTCTCTTCTCTTCTCCTTAACTCTCTTCCTCTCCTTCCTTAGAGCATGGGACGGCAATGGAGAATGGGAGGGTTGGAGTTTGTGAAGAAAAAATGAGAATGAAATAACCAATAAGACTTATCTCCATTTTTCACTTTAATTTAATGATCCCACCAACCTTAAGATATTTTTTTATTTTAGATATTTTATTTGCTTTATGGTGGTGGTTATCCAAACCACCACCCAAGCCCAACGTTTTTTCTCAGTTGAAGTGGGGTAGCTTGGTCTCCCATTTGACCACTTCATTTTTATAATTTTAATCATTTAATATTTAGATATTTTAGTTACTTTAATTCCCATTTATTTATTTAATCACCTTAGGTTAACTCATTATACTTAACCTAATTCCATTATTCCACCCAGGTTGACCGAATCAACCATGGTGGTCGGCCCCACCAAACATTGACCCACACGCCACCTCACTTGATGAGGTGGAGGTGGGTCCCACTTGGCCACACCATCTTGGTTTAATTTTTTTTAAACGACTTAGGTGATTTAATTTCATTGAATTCACTCTAAATGGATCTCCATTGGGCCCATGGCCCAATTACATTTCCATCTAGGCCATTTACCTTAGAGCACAACCATCTTGACCCATTGGGTCCCAAATGGGTATTTTGACCCAATTTGACCATTCTTGACCCATTTAACCCTCATTAACCATTTAAATAAATTTAAATCCAAACATTAGTCTATTAGGCTATACTTGGGCCTTTGTCCAAATTTTGGCCCATTACTTTTTATCCCACCAATTTCCCAATTTTCATCATTAAATTAAATTATATCCACATTTTTATTAATTTAAAAATTCCGGGCCCTTACAATACAATCCTCTTTTAAAATTTTCGTCCCGAAAATTCGAGCGAAGTAGTGGTTCAAAACATCTCACACAAAGAGTTTCGGATGAGAGGCTCTCATCTCTGACTCAAGTTCCCAGGAGGTCTCTTCATTGCCATGTCGTTCCCATACCACCTTGACGAACTGAACAGCGCGGTTCCGCAGTACCCTTTGTTCACTCCCGATCATTCTGATCAGCACCTCCACACACATCACGTCACTTTGTATATCGACGTCTTGTACACTCAAGACATGTGAAGGGTCAGGGTTGTATCTTCCTCAACACGGACACATGGAATACGTCATGCAAAGATAATAACTGTCGAGGAAGTGCTAACTAATAGGCCACCTCCCCCACCCTCTTTAGGATTGGAAACGGCCCCAAAATCTAGGTGACAGTTTCCCCTTCTTTCCGAATCTCATGTGTCCCTTCTGTGGTAAAACTTTCAAAAGCACCAAGTCTCCCACCTCAAACTCGGGGAAACTTCTTCTCTTGTCGGCGTAATTCTTATAACAACTCTGCGCAGTGAGTAAAGGTTGCTGTATTAATTTAATCTACGCCGTAGTCTCCACAACCAACTTCGGTCCAATCAACGCAGGCTCACCGACCTCTGTCCAACGCACTGGAGATCTACACGGCCCACCGTATAAGGCCTCAAATGGAGCCATCTGGAGGTACTGTTATTGTAGGAGAACTCCACCAGTGGCAGGCGATTCTCCCATCCACCCTTGAAATCCAGCATACCTTCTCTTAGTATATCCTCCAATATCTGTATTGTTCTCTCCGATTGTCCATTAGTGTGTGGGTGGAATACTGTGCTGATCAACACGTCGGTCCCCATAGCCGACTGCACGCTCTGTCATACTCTGTCGGACACAATAGTCTGAGGTACAGCAGGTAGTCTGATAACATTTCGGATGTACCGTCGACTCATATTGCATCGTTGCGCCTTGATGACCTTAGTAGCCCTGTCACAAAATCCATGGCTACATGTTCCCATCTCCACTCCGGCACTAGTAAGGGTTTGAGTAAACCCGGTGGTTTCCGATGTTCCGCCTTAACCTGCCGACAAGTTAGTGCAACGAGCACAAACTCAGCCACATCTCTCTTGAGTCCATGTCACCCATAGTGCCTCTTAAAATCATGGTATATCTTGGCGCTGTCCGGATGGGTAGAGAGCTTGGCTTGGTGTGCCTCAACCAATAACTCCCTTCTGCAGCTCTCAGGTACATATGTCCTACCTCGGAATAAAAGACCCTGTTCCGATCGTAATTCTTATTCCAGTACTACCTCGCCTGCAAATATCTTGATTCATATCTCCTCCATTTCTGGGTTTATTCGCCGTTCCTGTTTAATTGTGTCAAGTACCTCTTAATTACATCAACACCACTCATATCAACCTATGAGTTTCATTCTTGCAAAATTCACTTTGTCTCGTATTATCTCTTTTCCTCATGAATCCATTTGCGGTTTTATGTAGATTACGTATTCTATTTCACTTTATCTGTTGTCAAAACATTTCCCATACGTACTCCTTCAATACGTTCTTTTGTCTACTCTTCGTGTGAGTTAGTCTGCCAATACAAGCCTATGCTCAAGTCCATTGTTGATTCCATTTTAACTAGGTTTCTAGCTTCACCCGCATGGAACTCCATCGGCCACCTACAGAGTCAGCTGATCAGTCTCACTCGGCAGTCGCCCATAGCTTCCCATTCAAGTTTCACTAAACTCTTAACCTTTCCCTTAAGTCCATCTCTCAACAGTAATCATACCTTTTATTTGCATATAAGTCACTATGGGACTAACCCTTTTTGTTCACAACTCCTCCAACACCAATACCCGACATCAATCCAATCACATAAATACTAATTTCCTACCCTTCTGGATTATTCCACATATTTTCATAGATTCCATAAAACAATGACATATCTAAGCTTACTTAGACTATGTCAAATAGTGCCCATTCATCACTAAAAAAAATATTCACAAGTATTACCAATTCCACCAACCACCAAATTCCACCCTACATGCCTACATTATCAATGGTTACCACATCATACGGTTCATATTCCTTCATTAGCAGGCCACGTAGAATTGAAATCACACACCATCTTTGAATAACACAACTCATGTGTAACCAGATCTTTCACCTCCATTCACATCAAACAACAACTTGAGGTAACATAAGAAATAACACTTTAAGAAGATCTAGTGATTCAACATAATTATTGTAACACCCTGGAATTTCAAAATTATCATTTTATATGAATTTATTCATATTTACGGAATTGCCATTGTGATATATTTGAGTTGAATTTAAATGGGTCAATGGTTCAATCAAGACCCAATGGTTAGTAGTTTTGATTACAAAACAAATAAATGGATAAGATGAACTTAAACGGGTCAAGAATCATAATTGGGTCAAATTTCGTTAAATGGGTCAAAATGGTCAAATGGGACCCAATGGGTTGAGATGGACATGATTAATCATGGAGTGAGCTCAAAACTTAGTTGATTTAAGTTTTCATTAATTGAGTTTGGTTTGAGTTGAAATGAATGGTGGAGTTTAGTTGAACAAAACTTATGAGTTGAATTTATTAAGTTACATGAGAGTTGTGACTCAATTTCAAATGTTTTACATGTTGGTTGCATGAGGCTTTTCATGCATGTAACATCTACTAAAGAGATAAGTGGGGTGGCTGTTTTGAGAGTTACAAATAAAAGGTTAACCAAGGGGCTAGTCATTGGAACATGGAGAGTTTTATTTAAAAGCTGAAACTCCAAGATAGATATTAAAACCAATGGGAGTTACAAAGTGTGTTCACACTTGGAGGAGGGGAGTTTCATTTCAAGAATGAAACCTCAAATGGGACATTGATGAGGATCAAATGGGCTGAATGGAGCTGCTGTATTGTAGAGTTACAAATGAGGTTTTGACTTTTAAAATTCAAATATGATAAGACTACACGTTGGAGGGGAGGGGGGGGGGGGGGGGGGGGGGGGGGGGGGGGGTAAGGTTTCATTTCTAGATGAAACCCCCATGTAAGATGATAATGAGAAGAGGAAGAAAAGGAGAGGTTACACAAATACCAGCATGGGAGACGTTGGAGAGCTTGGGGAGGTTTCATTGCATAGATGAAACTCCCAAGTAAGCATAAAGGACTTGGGGTTAATATCGGAGTTAAATGTGAGGCAAGTTTGGGCTGAATTTGAGTAGCCAAAAGAGGTTCCATTTTCTATCTCTATCTCTCTCTCTCTTTGCTGTCTTCTACATTCCAAAAGCAAGAACAACAGCTGGTTACTGATTTGCAATCAGTCCTTGGTTGATTTCTTTCACCAAGACAAAAGCACACTTTGAGCAAAAGGAGTTGGCACCAAGGTTTAAGATCAAAATTTCCTTTCTCTCTCTTTCTCCCTCAAATCCATGTCATCTGGCTGAAGTATTCCAAGGAGATTGCAGCAAGGTCAGTCTCAGCCCAAAGAACAGTAAGAGAGAAGGAGAGGTCGAGGAAATAAAGGGTCAAGAAAGGAGTCAAAAGAACTGAAGGAGACGCGATGTTCGTAAGTGCATTTTGAACCCTTGTTTAATAGATTGGTTAAGAAAATGAGATTTGGCCATCGTATGGCCAGATCCATCAATGGTTTAAATATGGGATTGTGATGTTTAAAAGTGATAAAATATGGACCATAGGGTTCAGCCCTTTGGATGGCCGAACCCCATGGGAAAACTTGGTGATTTTTATGGTGTTTGATAGATGAAATTCATATTATGTATTGAAGTTCTTTTAAAGGATTTTAAAGGGAGATAAGGTCACTGATTTTGACCAGTTATTGCATGGCTGAATTATGTGTTTATTAAGCTAAGTACTGATAAAAAAATATGGACAAATATTGGAGGGTTTACATCAAGGAAACCTTGGGGTTCGGCCATGTGTATGGCCTAACCCCATGGACTGTTTTTGATGGTTATTTGGGTTAAGTGTAGGATGGATATTATGTAATCATTATGTGCTTTGATTTAAGAATAAGATAGGTTTATCTATGGACTTAATATAAGAAATTAATTAGCCATCAAAGATGATAGATGATGGACCAATTGAATCAAGAGAACCATTGGTTAGGCCATGTGTATGGCCGAACCCATGGAGCATTTTTATGGACTGTTTTGGTTGAATCAAAAGGTCTCAAGTTTGAATATTATGGAACAATATGAGGTGTTTAAAAAGGGTACCAAGTGAGCATTTGGACAAGTCATGGTTAGGCCATCTCATGGCCGAACTATGGGGTACTATGGCTAAGTTAGGACTTGGAGGTTTAAATGGGAAAGCCATAGGGTTCGGCCATATGTATGGCCGAACCCCATGGACCATGAGCATGGGCTTTATGAATCCATTTCATGAAAAGGATAGCTGGTTTTAATGTTAGTAAAATTATTTATTGCTAGCAATGGCATAAAGGTAATTATTGATGAAATGATCAAAGATGGCATGATGATGGGGTTGGATTTATGGACCCAAACCAATATGGTGTGGTTCGGCCATGTAGTATGGCCGAACCCCACCAAGTGATATTTTGTGGATTGAGGTTGTCAATAAATTATTTGGATGGTGTTAATCCAAAATTAAAAGAGACCAAGGTTTAAATGGGTGAGGTTCGGCCATGGGGTATGGCCGAACCCCACAAAGTGGATTTTTGGGACTTAGATTAAGATGGAATCACATGAATGAATGTTTAACTTGCTGTTATGTAAATAAGGTATTGGGATTGCTAGGACGGTGAACAAGCCGTAAACCAAAGACGGTTCACAAGAGCGGGCAATCTAAGTGACTTAGTGTAGGTTTCCTACCTTTATTGTAATCACTATTTCATATGCTATTTTATGTTGATTTCGATAACTTATATGATTGTAAAGTTATGTTTCTAAATAACATGTTTGCATAGACATCTCATGCATGGCATGGGATGATGGTGTTGTAACCGGAGGCCACACTCCGTCGGGGCTTCTGAAAGACCGTTGTGGGGTACCCTGATGATGAGAATCCCATCAGGAGGAATCCGGAGGCCACACTCCGTCGGGGCGTCCGAAAGACCACTGTGGGTTACCTTGACGATGAGAATCCCGTCAAGTGATGGCTGTGTTGAATGGTGATGGGTGGGACTCATTACATGTTCATTTCATACATAGCATGTTTTTATGGAATTTTGTCACACATGTGTTATTATTATATTATTTGCATGTTTTTGACTAACCATGTGGTAGCCCTATTCGGAAACACTCTGGGCGCGTTGATCTAACGCCCTATCTATATCCTTAGTGGATGACGCAGGGAAAGGGAAGAACGTGGATCGAGATGAAAACCAAGCATAGGAGCTTGGGCATTTTGAATGGATTTGAATGGACGTGAATGGACTAATTATGGATTTGTTATTTGAATTTGGACAATGTAATTTGGTAATTAGTTACGTTGGCTTGTAATAAGTAGTTAAGATAGATGCTATGGTTTGTTTTAAGTCGGATGGTTTGATTGAACGATTAGTTAAGATTGATTAGTAATTTTGGAGAATAAGTTATGTACTTTGCTATCTAAGAATGGAAAATTGGAATAGTCATAGGTTCTATTATAACCTCAGTTGGACTAAGACTAAGTTAATTCCGCAAGTTATATATGTACCATGTGCGGATCAGTTTTATGGACTTAATTCATACGCACATGGGCTTGGCCAGTTAAGGGTCGGATTTAGAGATCCGAACTTAACTCGCGTCGTGACACTCTGCCCCGATCACATGATTATTATATTTAAAAAGAAAAAATTAAACTCTGAAAATTAGAGTGAAAAGGGCGGGGTGTTACAATTATGATTAGGTTACCCTACCCCATTTGCGACACACATCGAGAGATTTTAAAATAATAATCCTACTCATCCCAAGTAAACCATCCCAATACATTTGAAGACCATCCATGACCATCCATAAATCCCTAAACTTTGGAATTATTCATCAGCCCCACCTAGATTCCCAACCAAACGCATTGGCATATCACGGCCCCTTCATGCATACTACATATTCACAACTCCCGGCACTTTATCAACTCATCACCATACACATAGTCTATAACACATCATTGTTCCTCAATAACCATTCATTGCAAACCACCCATTATTAAAGTAACATCATATAAACTCATTGCAACGATTAATAATTCACAACTTAGTAACATCATAGGGAATCCTCATGCTATCACTAAATAAAATAGTTTCATAATTTCATGGTCCATCACTTGTTCATAATCTATACTACACATTGGAAGAATGCAATTTCATTATACATACAAGATTTTTCATACAACATATTAGTCTTTGCAAGCTAGACCCTTCTCATTCTCCTCATAATGCCATCCTCTCACAAGTTTCATGTGGCAAGTTAATCCATGCATCCCGGTCTCTTTCAAGTACACTGTTTATCCAACATGTCTCAAATGGCACTTTGTTCACATAAGAACCTCTTATACCCTTTCATAAAGTGTTTACATCATCCCCCATTATAAAAACCATTTCTAAAAGCCATTACACCATCCCCCAAGTATATCCATATATCACCTTTACCTCACTCATAAGCATATGCAACATATACCCCTTCAAGAAGGTAGGGGTAGTACGTGCAGTTGTGCCCAACCTGGTCATACAACTCGCGTATATAATCGGGTTCCATTTCCCCTACCGACTCTCTTACCATTGGAAAGTCTTCCATATTCTCCTCAGGAAGAGATGCAAAATCCTCTTCATCTTCCTCGGGAGGTCCCTCCTGAAAGTCCAGGCTAACTACTATACTAGAAGCAGACACCAAATCTATGGGACAGCTAGGGGTTCTCTTATCCAATAATTCCGTATACTCCCCGACACTTGACATATCTGTATCATAGAATATAAATTGAACACAAAAATCATCCACAACAATTACCAATAAAACCAATCTAGGTTTTGGGGAATCTCTTATGTATATCACAATGTATTTTGTTTGGGGAAAGTTGCCAAATAAGTACACTTGTTTTTTTTCTTTGTTTCTGGGGGGAATCTCTTAATTCCTATTATCTGTTGTTCAAATTGGGGATACCGGGGAAGTACATCCTACTTTACTATGTCCGATAAATCTAGTATTGTTTCATCAATTTGGGGGAAAAACCTAGATGCTTTCTCATTTCTGGGGAAGTAAACCCTATCTTGCTATGTTTCAATAAATCTCTCCTAGAATGAATCTTTCTTCCCTTGCTATCATTCCTTTCCGTCAATTGTTGTTCTCAGACTAAACACTTTAGTTTGGGTCAATCGAAGTAAATTAACCCAGCCCCCGTGCAGCGGACTCCGAAGAGTCGGTCGGTTGGGATTCTTAGCTGCCAGTGAGACATGCAACCGTCTTAATCTTACTTCGAGAGATTCATTCTTCCGAGTTCGCTCTGATACCAACTGTAACGTCCGCCCCTTTTCACCGAAAATCAGAGTCTATATTTTTTTTTTTTTACATACAAGAAAAGTGACAAAGGGCGCGGACGTCACGACGTGAGTTAAGTCTGAGCTTCTAAAGCCCGGCCCTTAACTGGCCAAACCTACGCGTGCTTGGAGCCAAGTTCACCAGTACAGTTCACGCATAGACGTAAGCTCAAGGAATATTACTTCTCAGTGCGAAATTAACAACAAAGACTATCCTACAGATTTGAGATAGCAGAGAAGATAACATTCATTTAAATTTCTATAATACCTCAAAACCATAATGTCCATAATAAAATCCCAAAACATAGCCAGTAATCTAATTTATTACATTCCGACAAGCTAAACTACTCAAATTACATTTTTCCAACATAAACTTAAACAACATAATTAACCTGCCTTGCCAAGCTCCTAAGCTTGACTCCCGTCCCGTCCTTCCGTTTCGCCACCTCCTGCGTCATCAGCTAGGGTAGAAGTAGGGCGTTAGACCACGCGCCTAGTAGGACTCCGAGTAGGGCTAGCACATGGATTAGTAATAACAGCATGCAGATAATATTATAGCAAAACCATGCACTTTGGGCAATGTTATGCAATGGGTGTTCTATGTCATGAACCCCACCCATCCATCTCATCATCATCGTATAATGTCCCTTTTTCAACCATACACAGTGTTCCAAATAAAATCCATAACATCATCGTGCCATGATCCTCTTGATGGAAAAGCCTCATCAAGACGCGATCCACACTGGGCATCCCCCTTGATGGAAGAACCATCATCAAGGTATAACAATAAATACAACATCCCCCTTGATGGAAAACCATCATCAATGTATAATAATACATAATGAAACATCCCCATGCGTTTATCGGTCGCCCCGACGGAGCACGGACTCCGGTTTCATTTCATCCTTCCCCTGTCATATCCCTCCCATGCCATGCATGAGATGTAGGTGCCATGTGCCATGTAATATATGTAGTTCAATAGTAACACAAAAACCCATCTTAAAACAATTACTTGATTATCAAATAAATCAAAGGGAAAAACATCTCATAATATTTAATCCAAAACCCATCTTAAGACATTCACATGATTTCCAAAATAATTTAAAGGAAAACATCACAAGATACTTAATCCAAAACTCATCTTAAAGGCAACCACATGCTTTCCAAAATAAATTGAAGAAAACATCACCCAATCCATGGCTTACAAAAATGTAGGAATCCTACCGAATACCGACTCGCGTCCTTTTACGTTTTCAGTTCGATAAACCCGGTCGCCGATCGCGCACTGCCTGCGATGTCCAGTACCTTATTACACATTCATCATTAGTCTATGTTTTAACCATTTCTAAGCCCATATGAAAAACCGATCACTATTTAGGTTTTGTGGGTCCGGTCCCATGTCATCTATTAAACCTTTTACTCCCATAAGTCTTAAAATTTGGCCACCCTAGGCTTGATCAACCACTTATAAGGTTATTACATTAGAGCCCCTCATTCCATGATCGATCTCCATGGAATTCTTGAATTTGGCATTTAATTACGGTTTTGCCACTACCTCATTTTCCATGGTTAATCACCCATTTATCCAAGCATGATTAAGTCCAAAAATTGATCCACAACCTAGGTCCATTAATGATCCCTAACCACGTTACAAGATCATTAAAAATCAGCCCTTAACTTAGCCTCATTTCCGTTGATTTAAACACATGATAATTCCAAATTTTAGCCCTTTAAGTATTCTAATTTATGAAACTAAACTGCATCAACCCCAAGCTTAATTTAATCATTCATAAGGTCATCTTTATGCACCCAAGTTCATGTCCAACATACATGGGGTTCGGCCATGGTTCTTCATTGTGGCCCATAATTACGGTTATGCCACTAAACTTCCTTGGTTTAATATCTCCTCTATTCATGTATATTTTAAGTCTAAAATTCATCCATAACTTAGATCCATCAAAGCTTCACTAACCATGACTCAACATGAAACACAATCAGCCATCTCATTTAATAATATTCTCCATCATCTAAACACAAACATGGACCCAACCTTAGCTCATACAATGACCTACAAAATGGGTCATGGGTTCGGCCACACACCATGGCCGAACCCATGATGTCTTGTTCCCCATTTTTTTCTTGGGTCCATTGTTACATTTTAGATCCACTAATAATCCCTCCTTGAGGGGTTTACATCATGCAAATAAACCATATTCTTAGCCCCATTTGGATCATTACTTTTGTTCATTTGAAACCCAAAATTCATCAACACATTATCCTTTAAACCCCACCATTTAATCATCATTTCATCACCATAGGGTTTGACCATATACCATGGCCGAACCCATGGTTCATGATTCATCATTCATTGCTCCATAATACCTATATTCACCCAAAATATTAAATCCACCCATCTTCCCATTTTCCATGGCTTTTTAAACCCTACAACCCTAGCTAATTTCACACATAACAACCTAGGGTTCAGCCATGCACCATGGCCGAACCCATGGTTCACAATTCCTTCTCTTTTATGCCTTCTTAATGCCATAAAATCCCATTGCATTTTTCATCATAAACCCATTTTAATACTCATCCACATTCATTCATTTACAACCCAAAAATCCATTAGCCACCTTCATTATCTTTCATTCATTAACCCTAACCATTTTACATCAAATGGCTAATCACCCACCATGGGGTTCGGCCATGCTACATGGCCGAACCCTATGGCCAATAATTTTTCTTCCAATCATCCCATTCTATGCTTAATCTCATAATTTACATAATGCACATAACCCATTTATTCATTTTCTTTCCCTAACCCTAATTTACCCATTTAGGGTTTCCTCCATCTTCCACCCTCTCATTTGATGGGTTTAACATCCATGACACACATTTATGTACCCACCATTAAATTCTACAAAAATAAATTCCAATTCTTAAACCCTAAACATCCAAAATTTCTTGTTTAAGAAATACTCACAATCCGACGTCTCCTCCGATTTCCGCCGCTCCCGTCGGTCTCCTTGGCCTCCTCTCTCCTTCCTCTTGATCTTTGATAGGTCAAGACTCTTGATTAATGGTGGCAATACACAACCCTAGAATCGGCCATGGTAGGGTTTGTGTGAGAGAGAGAGGGTAAAATCATGAGAGGAGAGATGTTAAACCCTAACCTTAGAGTGATTTCCCTCCAATTTCCACTTCTTTCTTCTCTCCTTCTCTTCTCTTCTCCTTAACTCTCTTCCTCTCCTTCCTTAGAGCATGGGACGGCAATGGAGAATGGGAGGGATGGAGTTTGTGAAGAAAAAATGAGAATGAAATAACCAATAAGACTTATCTCCATTTTTCACTTTAATTTAATGATCCCACCAACCTTAAGATATTTTTTATTTTAGATATTTTATTTGCTTTATGGTGGTGGTTATCCAAACCACCACCCAAGCCCAACGTTTTTTCTCATTTGAAGTGGGGTAGCTTGGTCTCCCATTTGACCACTTCATTTTTATAATTTTATTCATTTAATATTTAGATATTTTAGTTACTTTAATTCCCATTTATTTATTTAATCACCTTAGGTTAACTCATTATACTTAACCTAATTCCATTATTCCACCCATGGTTGACGAAATCAACCATGGTGGTCGGCCCCACCAAACATTGACCCACACGCCACCTCACTTGATGAGGTGGAGGTGGGTCCCACTTGGCCACACCATCTTGGTTTAATTTTTTTAAACCACTTAGGTGATTTAATTTCATTGAATTCACTCTAAATGGATCCCCATTGGGCCCATGGCATTACATTTCCATCTAGGCCATTTACCTTAGAGCACAACCATCTTGACCCATTGGGTCCCAAATGGGTATTTGACCCAATTTGACCATTCTTGACCCATTTAACCCTCATTAACCATTTAAATAAATTTAAATCCAAACATTAGTCAATTGGGCCATACTTGGGCCTTTGTCCAAATTTTGGCCCATTACCTTTTTTCCCACCAATTTCCCAATTTTCATCATTAAATTAACTTATATCCACATTTTTATTAATTTAAAAATTCCGGGCCCTTACAACCATAGCAAGTAATAACTTATTACATGTCCACAATCTATAAATCAAATGACAATAATATAGAAGTCCAGTTCAACATTCAAGCGCTTAGGCTTGGCTCCCCTCTCGGTCATCGACCTTTTCTTTCCCTTTCCTTGTACATGCATTCTCTTCTGAGGATAGAATTAGGGCGTTAGATCAACGCGCCCAGTAGGTTCCCGAATCAGGGCTACCACATGATTAGCATATAAAACATGCATATATATCATAGTACATGATTAGTAAAAACAGGTAAAACCATGCTATGAAGTATGCACATGCAATGAGTCTCTCCCATCATGTACGTTCATAGCCATCACTTGACGTGCCTCGTACCGTCAAGGTAAAACACAATACACTTCCATCTGGGTCTCACATGATAAGGTAATCCACAGTAAACCTCGTTACCTGTGGAAAGACGCTTCATCTTTGAGTTGATTCATATCACATATTAGTCCTCTTGGCGGGACTCTCATCGCCTAAGGAGACCGATGTGACTATGATCATCATATTACTCCTCCTGGCGGGACTCTCATCGCCTAAGGAGCACGTAACTCATAATTGCAACACTGTAGAACCTCAGTCATCATCCCATGTCCATGCATGAGATGCCAATGCTTTGTATGCCATTTGTAAATGCATAATATATCATTCGAAACCACATAAAATAAACAAGAGTCTCATAAAGAAAACTAGGATAAAACTGTGGTTACAAGTATGTAGGAAACCTACTGAAGATTCACTTCAGTACTTGATCTTTCTTTAGCGTCACCCGGTCATGACTCGCACGTCGTTCAACTTCCAGTACCTTGTCCATCACAATCAATAAATCATACTATCATTTAATTATTCATTCACATCTAAGACCCAACCACATCATGTGGGGTTTGGCTATGCCCTTGGCCGAACATTACCAACTTAGGATTTAACTTCCTTTTTCATTTAATCAACTCTTAGTTACTTAACCCATTCCATCAAATAATTGTTGATGGGGTTCGGCCATACTACATGGCCGAACCACATCCTATGGGTTTTTATCCCACTTTCCTTCATCAACCATGATTTGTTATTTGTTTAGACTAAGTTCACTAAATTTCATAACTTAGAAACTTTTCAATCAAATAAAATGGTCCATGGGGTTCGGCCATACATATGGCCGAACCCAATGGATCCCTTGGTTCCATAACTCCAACATTCATGCATAATTTTTGGTTATGATTGCTACATGATTCAGCCCTATATTGGCCAACCAAAATCAGCAAGCTTATCTCCATTTAAAACACATAAGAAAACCCATAAACTTGTATGATCTTGATCTCCTAAAACCATCACATATTACCATAAAATGTCATACTATCTCATGGGGTTCGGCCAACACAATTGGCCGAACCAAATGGCTTACAATTTTAAGCCTTATTAATCAGCCACTTAGCCTTATTAAAACATGTAACAACCTCAATGATTTTGCATGGTTTTTATCCTTCTAAAAAAACATCAAAATACCAACATCCATTCATGGGGTTCGGCCATCCAAAGTGGCCGAACCCTATGTCCATGTCTTGGTCTTTATGAATATGTTTTAAGTCTCATTTAGACCAGTATTAATCAGTATAACATTGCTGCAATTTTACTTCTCAAAAACCATCCAAATAAATTCATCTCTTTGTCTAAATGACCATCATACTTCATGGGATTCGGCCATCCAAGATGGCCGATCCAAATGGTCCATTTCATCAGTTTCAAACCACTGTTTTAGACCCATGATAACGTCAGTCCCTATGTCATTCAGATCCATATTTTTAACCCTCTTTAAAACATGCATTTGAATCTCAAATAAAACTCAAAAACAGTCCACAAAAACTCCATGGTTTCCATGTTTCAAAACATGAAAACCAACCAATCTTTTACATGGGGTTCGGCCCTCCATGGTGGCCGAACCCAATGGTCATCTTTACCATTTTTAAACCTCTATTAATCAAGGTTAAAACCTTGGTGTATTCGGCCATAACCATGGCCCAATACACACCCCATTTGTTCCATGTTATTAAACCAAAATAACACCTAAATACTTACCAAATTTTCCAAACTTCCTTCATGCATTTGATCCTTGATTTCTCCCTTTTATTTCTTCTTTCTTTCATTAGTTCTTTCCTGGTTTGTGCTTGAATAACTGGTGCCAAAACCCCTGCTGTTTCAGCCAGGAAAAACGAATTGGAGAGAGGGAGAGAGAGATGGGAATTCTTGGATTTCCAAAGTAAAAATCGGCCAAGTATGGTAATGTTTTCCTTTTGTAGTTTCAGCCCCCAACTCCCATTCATCCTCCCTCTTTACTCTTGCCAAAAACGAAGGGATGCTGGGTGTCAACCAAGACACCCCTTGTTGCCAAACGTTGCGCCCATTGGGAAATGAAACAATGCATCCATTCAATGGATGGGCGCCGCCCAACCTTGGTGTCTCTTGGCTTTGCCAAGGCACCTCTTCATACCAATGGCTGAGATTGATTCTGATCAAGTGTTGTGTGAGATTATAACTCATTTCCATCTCCTCTTGACTCACTTAACTCAGGATATTTTTATTCTAAACCAACTCATCCAATTCATCACATTTAATGTTCCATATTTGAGTCAACTCTTTTCTTAAATCAAACTCACTTCAAATCATTCCAACTCAAGCTGAATTAACTCACACTTGAGTTCAATTTGAGGGCCCACACGGTCATCCGTGGTCAACCAAGTCAACCCGACCCATTGGGTCCCCAATCAGCCCCTTGACTCGTTTTGACAACATGACCCATTCATGGGCTGATTTTGCCATTTCTAATTGGTTTTCACTTGTGTTTCAAGCTTACCCATTTTTGCTATACCTGATTTCCAATCAGTTCAGCTTGACCCCATTTAATTTGAGCTTACACAATGGTCAAATCATCCATTTTGACCCATTGGGTCCAATTGGGCCCTTTGACCCATTTAGCCATTTTCAACCCAATTGATGTTCATTACCCATCCAATCAAACTTGACATTTATAATGTGCTCATATGACCTTAATTTGAGCAATGGGCCCCACCATTTCCTTATTTGACATCTCAAAATAATTAATTTAACAAACCAGGGACATTTTCGTAATTATCCACTTCATTGAGAAATCGGGGTGTTGCATATATTATATAAATTTCATAAAAATTATTAATTCTTATAAAATTGTTAATATGTTAGATTACCCCTGTTTACAGTTACCCCTAGTCAAGGGTAACCCCTGTAAAATTTACCTCACATCTAAATGCATCATGTTGAAAATATTGACACATTTTTAAAATAAAATTCGAACGGAATAAATTGCTAATTACTCTGAAATAAATTATCATGAACCTCAAAGACTGTCAGAGTTTCGAGACCTTATCGAAATTTCAACAGAATCACCCCTTAAAAATAGGATATTCTCATAAATTATCATGGTGTATGGCCGAACCCATGACCCATTTGTAAGCCATTTGATGGGCTAAGTTTGGAACTATGCATATGCTTAGATGAATGGGAATTAAGTTAAGTTAATGGCTGATTTTTTAATGATTTTATGTCATGGTTGGCGAGTCATCAATGGATCCAAATTTATAGATCAGTTATGGATCTAAGGATGTAAAAATAAATGAGTGATTAACCATGGAAGAAGTAGTGGCAAAATTGTAATTATGGCCAATAATGAAGAACCATGGGTTCGGCCATGGTGCATGGCCGAACCCCATGGAGGTTGGTCATAGACTTGGATGCTTCTTTGATGACCTTAGGTATGGATTATGGAGCCTAGGGTTGTTGGATTTTAAACTCACATAATTAGAATGTTTGATGGATTAAATGGGACCCACAAACCTAGATAGTGAGGTTCGGCCATGGTGTGTGGCCGAACCCCACTAAGGCATGTGTTAGGGACATGAGCATGATTAAAACAAGGGTTTAATTGTTAATGTGTAATAAGGTATCGGGACATTGCAAGCGGTGCGCATTTGGTGACCGAATTCTTGGACGGAAGTGCTAAGGAACAATAGTCGGTATTTGGTAGGACTCCTACCTTATTGTAAGCCATGGATTATGTGTTTATGCATGTTTTACTTGATTTATTTTGGTAATCAAATCATATGTTTTAAGATGGGATTTAAATGCTATGGTTTGAATTATTATTATATGGCATATTGCACTTACATCTCATGCATAGCATAGGAGGGATGAAATGAAACCGGAGTCCATGCTCCGTCGGGGCGACCGATAAACATACATGGGGATACTATGTGTTTATGATTACCATGATGAGGCTATCCAAACAAGAAGGTTACTTTGTGTTTATGATTATCTTGATGAGGCTATCCAAACAAGAAGGTTACTACGTGTTTATGATTATCTTGATGAGGCTATCCAAACAAGAAGGTTACTACGTGTTTATGATTATCTTGATGAGGCTATTCAAACAAGAAGGTTATTATGTGTTTATAATTATCTTGATGAGGTTTTTCCATCAAGGGGGACATGATGTATGATTGAAAAGGACATTGTACAATGATGATGGGGATGATGGGTGGGACTCATGACATATGACACCCATTGCATGGCATTGTATTTAATTGCATGGTTTTGATATACTATTACCTATGTGTTTGTTATCACTAATCCATGTGTTGGCCCTACTCGGAGTACCTGCTGGGCGCGTTGTCTAACGCCCTACTTCCACCTTAGATGATGACGCAGGAAATGGAGGAAATGAAGGAAGTGACCGGAGCCAAGCGTAGGAGCTTGGAGGAGCGAGCTAGTTTATTTATTTAAGTTTATTTTGGAAATGTAATTTGAGTAGCTTAGCTCGTTGGACTGTAATAATTTAGATTTCTTGCTATGGTTTGGACATTATCTTAGACATTATAATCTTGAGGTATTAGTATTAATTAAGTAATGTAATTCCTTGCTATCTAAAATTGGTAGGATAGATTCTATTATAATTTCCGCATTAAGTTATATTCCGCAAGCTTACTTTCTACGTGTGAATCGTTCTTCGTGGGCTTAGTTCCACGCACACATAGGGTTGGCCAGTTAAGGGCCGAGCTGTGAAAGCTCGGGCTTAACTCGCGTCGTGACGTCCCGCGCTCTTTGTCACTCTTTAATTCAAAAAAAATATACTCTGATTTTCGGCTAAGTAGCATAGTGAAAAGGGGCGGGGCGTTACACTGATTTTAAAGTAATTGGGTAAGTTTAAAGTAAATGGGTCAATTATCCAATTAAGACCCAATGCATTAAAGTCCACTTCATCAAGTGAGGTGGCATGTGGGTGATGTGGCATGCATGTCATCACATGGAAGCCAATTAAGCAAGGTGCCACATCATCAAGTGACATGGCCAAGATGGGACCCAAGTGCCATGTAGTGACCAAGTCACCACATGCATGGTCGGCCATGTCATGGTTGACTTGGTCAAGCACCAATTACTTCAATCGAGTTAGGGTGTTGTTGAGTTAGGAAGACGAAAGGTTTTCATCTCAAGAGGCATGAAACAAAAGGTCTCTTTGGTTTAAGTGAAGGGTCTCCTTGGTTAAACCAAGCAAAACATTGGTTAAACCAAGCCATGATGAGGGAAAATGAAGGGTTTAAGGCTCTTATACAAAAAGACACAAACCAAGGGCACTCCACACCCCTTGGCCGATTCCTCCTCATTGAACAAAGAATTCCTCTCTTCCCTTCTCCTCTCTCTCCCACCTCTACCTCTATACTTGGAGACTTAGAAGACAAAAAAAAAAAAGAAAAAGGATTAAGAAAGGAAAGACAAATTAAAAAGGAAAGAAGGAGACAGAAATAAGGTATATTTAAAGCTTAATAACATAGGAATAATTCAAAGGAAACCATAGATTTGGCCATGGTGTAGCCGAGCCCATGGGTTCCATGATTGGTTGGAATGGATGGCCAAATTGTGTTAAGGCCATGGAGTTGGAAATCCATCCAAGAAATGGTTATGGGTTGAAAACAAAACAACCATAAGGTGATATTCGAATCCATGTTATGATATTAAGAATTGAAAGAATTATGGAAAAGACCCTAGCCTTGGCTAGTGGGTAGAGTAAATTCACTAAGAGAAGTGTGGAAGATGAAATCCATGTTTAAATAATGTTAGGAATGGATTTCAAGAAGAAGGGCCTAACCATGCACGCAAATAGAGAAAACTGACAAAAAGTCAGTCGACTGAATCTCAAGATTCAGTCGACTAAACTTGTACTGGCAAAGCAAACAAAGGATATCTGGGTATTTCAGCCGACTGAATCTTATGATTCAGTGGACTGAAAATGTACATACCGAGCACATAAGGGATATCTGGGTGTTTCAAATTCAGTAGACTGAAAGTTCACTGGCTAAACACAGGTGGGGTCTTTTGGTATTTTAGTCGACTGAATATGTGATTCACTCGACTAAACGTTTATGTACCAAACTGTAATGCCTCGCCCTTTTTCACTCGCCAAAAATCTGAGTCCATTTTTTTTTAAAAAAAAAAATAAAGAGTGAGAGAGAGTGGGACATCACGACTCGAGTTAAGTCCGAGCTTCCAAAGCCCGGCCCTTAACTGACCAACCATGCGTGTGCGTGGACTAAGTCCACCAAAACAGTTCACACGCAATAAGGCTAAACTTGCGGAATAAACGCAATGCGGAATTATAATAGAGTTACTATCCTATCCAATTTTAAATAGTAAGGAAGTCAATCACATTAAATAACTTAGTTTCAATGTCCAAAATAAAACAAACCATAGAAAATAGTTCTAAGTTATTATAGTCCCAAAATGCTAATTACTCAAATTACATGTCCAGAATAAAAACTTAAATAAAATAAATCTAAATCATCCAAGCTCCTAAGCTTGGCTCCGTTCACGTCCTTCGCTCCGTCCATTCCCTATGTCATCATCTAAGGTAGAAGTAGAGCGTTAGACAACGTGCCCAGTAGGTACTCCGAGTAGGGTCAAACACATGGATTAGTATAAAAATCACATAGATATATATAATGTCAAAACCATGCAAGTCAATGCCATGCCATAAGTGTCATATGCCATGAATCCCACCCATCAACCATATCACAATCCATAAGTAATCCTCTTGGTGTACAAGCCACATCAAGGTATACTTGTCATGACTCCGCACGTATGCCTTATCGGTCCCACCGAAAGGAGCGTGGACTCCTCTTTTCATTTCAAACATCATATCAGGAATCAGTGCGGATCCCTCCCCATGTTTGTTTATCGGATATCTTAATGGAGCGTAAACTCCCCTCATATGATCCCTCCCATGCCATGCATGAGATATGAGTGCCAACATGTTATTCATAATACATAGAATAGCATTGAAATTACATCTTTAAAACATAAGCATTTGATACCAAAATAGATCATCAAATCATGGAATTAAAAACCATTCACATACATAGTCCAAGTGCATCAATAAGGTAAGAATCCTACCAACGTCCAAATATCGTGCCCTTGCGTTTTCATCCAAAAAATCGATCACCGATCCCGTCAAGCTGATTGTACATCCGTTTGTGAAATCCCATTACCTTATTACATTTAACACATATACATACATCAACTTGGTGATCCATTTGATTTCTATCAACCCCTACATCATTCCATATTCTTTTCTATTTACGTTCATGGTCCTTAAGCCGGTTAAGTCCCCCAAGGGGTTTCGGCCATACATTAGGGCTGAAACATGTTTAAGTCTACAAAAACTAATTAATGGGTTTCGGCCATACAACATGGCCAAACCTCACTCTTTTGGTTTTGACCCCTTTTTTAGTCCTTGTTATTTTAACCAATGCGGGTCCAACATCATTCCTTCTTTGATTTGTTAATCCAATCATCCCTAGATCCACAAAGGCCATCCATGGGGTTCGGCCATACAACATGGTTGAACCCATGGTTCTTCCATTCCGTTTTCTTTTTAGTCCTTGTTTCTTTTAACTAAGCCAAGTCAACATAGTTGATCATTCAATCTCTTAAACATACATAGATCTACAAAATGATCCATAAAAAATGATTCATGGGGTTCGGCCATACAACATGGCCGAACCCATGGTTCCGTATTTCCATCTTTTCATTTCTTAACTTGATAGTCCAACATTAATTATTTGAAACACATTTAGATTTATAAACATTCCTCCATGGGGTTCGGCCATACAACATGGCCGAACCCATGGTCCATCATTTTTCATCATTTAAAACCCATTTAAATCCATAACCATTTTTCCATGGGGTTTGGCCATACAACATGGCTGAACCCATGGTTCCTCCTCTTCATCCTATTTTCCATTTTCATATCATCTTGAGGATGGTTTTCTTAAAGATCGCATAAAACAAGTTTTAGATCCTTTGATGGGGTTCGTCCATACATCATGGCCGAACCTCATCCAAACTCTTTTGAGCCTTCATATGATCCATATATAAAACTTAGGGTTCGGCCATGCAAGGGGCCGAACCATGTTCTTCCATATTTGTTTCAACTGTTTGATCTTTCCTTATATTCAATCATGCATGTTGTCATAAATCATGGATACATATAGTCCTTAACAACTTCATTTATATAACCAATCTTACCCATTAGTGTTTTGTCCATTTTTCCATTTCCAAAAAAAACCATATGTCGGATTTTGAACCATACTTCACTTTTATGTCCACCTCATTGACATTCCTTGGATGGATTTTAAATCCATGGCCTATAACCATTTGGCCAAACTTTCCAATCCGAAATGTAACCCCATGCTTTCGGCCATTCCGTAGCCGAAACCATGGTTCCCTTGGTTTCTTACATTTTTAGTAACATGAAACATAAACCTCACCTTTTCCGCGTCTCCTTCATTTTCTTTCGTTCTGTCTTGCTTCTCCGTTCTTCTCCTTCCTTAGTCTTTTTTTCTTCCTCCTTGATCTTCAGCCAAAGAGTGCTGCTTGAGAGGGAGAGGGTTTGAGATGAGAAACTCTAAGAGAGGGTTCGGCCAAGGGGTGAAGGTTTGAGAGAGGGAGAGAGAGAGTGAGATGAAACACTCTCAACTATTTTTGTCTAAGGCAAAATCGGCCAAGGGAGGCTTGGTCTTGTGTAAGCCCTTTCTATCTTGTCCTAGGGTTTTGGTGAGAGGGAGAGAAGTTGAGATGGAAAAACCCTAACTCCTTTCTTGTCTAGAGAGGATCGGCCAAGGAGGGCTTGAGAGAGGGAGAGAGTGAATGAGATGAATGTCTCACGGAGAGCCCTAGGGTTTTGGTTGTTGCTAACCCTAATCTCCCCAACCACCCTCATCAAGATGGGGTCTTTCCCATGTGTCCCTTGGCTAACCAAGAGGGCACATGGCTTACACTTGGCCATCACTCCCTTTCCAATGTTTTTGTGTCTAGGGTTTCCATGAGATGGAAACCCTCCATCCCCTTTGACTCACCTAAGTCCTTTTATCTTCCATGTGACTCACCACCCATTCAACTCACTTCATTTAAATGAAACTCATTCCCCTAACTCAAGCACTTGAATTCATTCTTAATTAATTAATTCCTTAATTCCACTCACTTCACTTAACCCTCTTGAACTCACGTATGAACTCACCCATGGTTGACCAACCATGGTGGCCAACCCCACAAGTTACCTTAGACCACACGCCACCTCATTGATGAGGTGGACTTGGGTCCCACTTGGCTATGCCACTTCCATGTTACCTCCTACACTTGCCACCTCACTTGATGAGGTGGGTCCCATGCCTTAGATCTGCCTTAGATGTTAATTGGGTACATGACCCGATTAAATCAATTCCTTATCCATTTACCCTAAACCTCAATTCATCTTGACCCATTGGGTCCCAATTGGGCATTTGAACCAATTGACCGCATTTACCCAATTAATTGGAATTAACCCTATCCATGATTCATTGGACCATACTTGGGCCATTGCCCTAATTCTTATCCATCTAACATCCATTCCATCTATAAATCTTACTTTTTTAACAATTAAAATAGATAATAGCCAATATAGTTATTGCATTGAAAATCTGGGCTATTACACAAACAAGTAAGTGATCTGGTGTATTTCAGCCAACTAAATCTTATGATTCAACCTACTGAAGGTTTACTTACCAAACACGCAAATGATTTGTTGGTAGTTCAGCCGACTGAATTTATATTAGCCGAAAACACAAATGATTTGATCCAAAGTCAGCTGACTGAATGTGTATTGGCCGAGAACAAATAGGATTTAACCCAAAGTCAGCCGACTGAATCTATGATTCAGTCGACTGAAAGTTTACGGGTCAAGTTTATATAGTGCATAGTTGTGTTTTCAGCCGATTGAATTTTATCATTCAGTCGACTAAAAGTTTGCGGGTAGATCACAGATGGTATCTGGGTGTGATTCAGTCGACTGAATTGTAAATTTAGATTTTTGGATTATCTTCCAGAGCCTCTTGTATGGTGTAAGGAGTGATGAAATTAAAATGGAAAATCAAATTAATATATGTGATTGAATTTGATAAGGTAAAGAGATTTGCAAAGGGGTTGTGATTCGTTTCACGCGATCGTACACATTTTCTTCACAAGACAGCAAGGATAGTGTACTGACATTGGTAGGATTCCTACCTTATTGAGGACACAATGGAATATGATATGATACTGGTTTTTACTTCAAAAATGATGATTACTTTGATTATACAAATTGTGTATGTTTATAAACTGAATTTCAAATGATGTGATATGTTTTAAATGAAATGGCATCCTTGCATTACATTTCCTCATGCATGGCATGGGAGGGAACATTGATGACCAGCAAGCCAAGTTCTGAGAGGCCCAGACATGACTTGGGCATAAGACTAGCTTGTATGAAGCTATGAGAACTATTGAGATTTGGCCTTGTCCGGGTGGATAGAACGTAATTTGTGCTAAAGAGCACCTGGGAAGGTCCCGAAACCCTGCGCAGAGGAGGAGTCCACACTCCATCGGTAATTCCGATTAATTTGTGGATGGGTACATAGTGACCTGGTGGTGCCGCCACAAAACACTGCGGACGTAATTGGCTAAGTAAACCTTGATATGGCAATTTATCAAGGAAATCGTTGATATTTATTTATGATGTGATTGGATATGGAAATTGGATGAGAGATCATTTGGCATTGACACCCATGGCATGACACATATGTAAGCATGATTATGATATGGACATCATGCATTGTTTTTACTACTTATGAGATATTTTGCAAATGTGATACGATGTATCTACCTTGATTTATAATATTTCCATGTGTACCATAACCCTACTTGGAATACCTACTGGGCATGCTGACTAATGCCATACTTCTACCCTATAGATGATAGAACAGGGAATGGTAATGAAAAGAACGATGGATAGGAAGGGAGCCAAGCATAGAGCTTGGGAAGATTATATTTAATTACTCAGTTTTAATTTCAATGATGTATTGGGAGAACTATATTTTGGATTGTAATAGCTTAGACTTATTTGCTATGATTTGATAATATTTAAGTTTATTTGAAGTATATGGTGATTGGCTTTCCTTGCTTTATAATGATAAGTATATGAATAATATTTTATTCATATAAGTAATTCCATAAGTATTCAGAAAAACGTGTGAAATGTTTTAGCGGATTTAGTCCACGAACACGTAATGGTGGCCAGTTAAGGGTCGGGTTATGGTAACTCGGACTTGTAACACCCCGATTTTTCAAAGATATAAATATTTACAAAAATGCCATTGGAATGGTAAATTAAAAAGATATGATCATAGATGAGAAAATGGTGGGGCCCATTGTTCAAATTAAGACCCAATGTACATATTATAAGGATCAAATTAAATTAAATGGGTATTGTACATCTAATTATGTCAAGATGGTTATTTGGGTCAAAGGACCCAATTGGGACCCAATGGGTCATGATGGACTCATTTGACCATTGGGTGAGCCCAATCTTAATTGGGTTAGGATGAATTGATTTGGAATTAAATGAAGGATAAATGGGCAGGCTTGATGCAACTGTCTAAACCACATTCAAATGGGTAAACCACCCATAAATGGGTCATGACGCCAAACGGGATCAATGAGCTAAATTGAGACCCAATGGGTCGAGTTGACCATGGTTGACCGATGGACCACCAAGTGAACTCGAAGGGTTGAGTTAAATCATGTTGAGTTGGGGCTGAAGTGAGTTGGATTTGAATTAAATAATGGAGTTGACTCAAGTGCATTAAATGAATGGCATTAAATGTGGTGAGTTGAGCTAATGAGCTGGGTGAGTTAAAATGGAAACCAAAGGGACCTTGAATTCAAGTGAGTCAAATGGGGAGGTGAGGAGTTGCCTTGATCTCAAACACCACCAAAAACAAGTCCCACACATTGGTGGCTTGGGAGTTATGATCCATGCATAGACTTTAATGTAATGGGATAAGAATCACATGGGGAATTTGGAGGGTTTCCATCTCATGATGGAAACCCAAAGCCCAACGTTGGGAGTGCCAAGGGATGCCTTGGTTAGTATCAAAAGACTCCTTGGTTAGATCAAGAATTTATGAGGGTTAATGAGAAGTTATGGTGGCTGATTAGCAAAGGGGATACACACCATCACTTGGCCGAATTCCATCTCAAAGAAAGAATAGAATTTCATCTCTCTCTCCCTCTCTCAAAACCTATCTCTTTGGCCGAACGAGCCCTTAGTGTTTTCACCATTGATCAAGCACATAATCGGCTAAAGGATTAAGGGAACAAGAAGGAAGGAAGCACGGATCAAAGGCAAGAAGAGAGGCTTTGAGGATTGGTAAGTACTCCATGGAATTTTGTTTAATAAGTTGGTTAAAGGGAACATGATTTGGCCATGGTATGGCCGAATCTATCAAAGGTTAAACCATGGATTTTGGTGTTTAAAAAGGGTTCAAATCATGGATCAAAGTGGCCAAACCCCATGAAAGTAATTTGATAAATTGTATGGTTTTTGAGAGATAAAAACCATACCATGAATGAAGATTTTAAAGGGTTGTAAAATGGAGTTAAGTTATTATTTTGGGTCGGCTATGGGACGGCTGAACCCTACTGTTTTTATGGCTAAGATGAAGTGGATAAACTAACTAAAATTATTGGGAGATTTGCATCAAGAGAACCGAAGGTTCGGCCATGTGTATGGCCGAACCCCATGGACCATTTTATGGGATGTCTAGAGTTAAGAACATGCTTGGAAATTATAAACAGTTTTAGACCTTGCTGTGGATCAAAATGGTTGTAAAAGATCCAAGAAAAATGAGGGAAATAACATCATGGGTTCGGCCATGGTGTATGGCCGAACCCCATGACCTATGTTATGGGTCATTTCATAGGTTAAGTATGAATCTAGGCATGTTTAAATGAATGGGTTTTTAAGTTAAGGAAATGGCTGATTTATAATGTGTTTCCATGTCATGATTGATGAGGCATGGATGGATCCATGTTTATGGATCAATTAGGGTATGAACATAAATATATGAAAGGTGATTGACCATGGAAAGAATGGGTGGCAAGGAAGTAAATATGGCCAAAAATGAAGAATCCCATGGGGGATGATTGTGGCATTTAGATTTAATTAAAAGACCAAATTTGAGATGGTGAGGTTCGCCCATGTTGTATGGCCGAACCTCACTAAGGTGGATTGTTACATGGACTTTGATTATTAAGCAAAGATTAAGCCTTGATTAGACCAATGGCAAAACCGTAAATACAAGTCAAATTGTAAATATGAAGGGATTGGTCAAAGGCATTGAAAAGAGGGGTCCAAAACCAAAGTGATAAGGTTCGGCCATGTTGTATGGCTGAACCCTACCAAGAAATGTATGTAGTGTGAAGTGTTTAAGTGTTGATCAAATGAAAAGGAAGATTAAATCCAAAGGAGGTGACGTTCGGCCATGGGTATGGCCTAACCCCACAAAGTGGTTTTTGGGACTTACATGTAATTAGAAATAAAAAAAAAAACGTTATTAACTTGTTGTTGTATAAATAAGGTAACGGGACTTGAACGGCGCGTGAGTCGTGAACGGGTGACGCTTAAGAAAGAGCGGACATTTAAGAGAACTTTCCGTAGGTTTCCTACCTACTTGTAACCACTATTATATTTGGTTTTACCATGGTTTTTATGGGACATTTGTTATACAATTATTTATCATATTGGATTTGAATGATGAGATTTATTTACATGTTTCATATATTCATTGGCATCTCATGCATGGACATGGGATGATGATTATGGAAACCGGAGCCCACACTCCGTCGGTATGCCCGTGACACAACTGTGGGGCCTCCTTAGGCGATGAGGGTCCCACCAGGAGGAATATCATGATGACAAGAGTCACATCAAGAAGAAATGAAAGAATACTGTGGTTTACCTTGACGATGAGAGTCTCGTCAAGTGATGGCTATGTATATGTGTGATGGGTGGGACTCATTACATTTGCATACATACATAGCATTGATTTATATGTTTTTGATGACCATATATTATGATATATGCATGTTTTATATATTAACCATGTGGTAGCCTTGATCGGAAAACCTACTAGGCTCGTTGATCTAACGCCCTATTTCTATCCTTAGTGGATGACGCAGGAAAGGGGAAGGCAAAGGCTGAGGATCACGAAGAAAGCTAAGCATAGATGCTTGGATGTTGGAATGGGTTTCTATTTACTGTTGTTTGGATACATTATTATGGACATGTAATAGTTTAGTAACGTTGCTATGGTTTGTGAATAGTTTGATGATGGATATTTGGTTTAAGTAGTTTATAATGGATGACTTGTACTTGCTATCTACTCAGTATAATTCCGCAGTCAGTTAGTTCCGCAATTACTTTAGTATTATTCTGCATGACTTATTTAGTTCTGTGTGTGTATTGTTTATCATGGTTTAGTCCATGTACACATGGTTGGCCAGTTAAGGGTCGGACTTTGGAAGTCCGACCTTAGCTCACGTCGTAACGCTCCCCGCTCTCTTTCACTTGTTTATTTATTAAAAAAAAAATAGACTCTGATTTTTGGAAGGTTAGAAAAGGGCGGGGCGTTACAGGACTTGACTCGGGTTGTGGTGTCCCGCTCTCTCTCACTCATTTTAGAAAAAAAAATATACTCTGATTTTGTGAAGGTGGGAAAGGGCGGGGCGTTACATGAACTAACCAGTCCAGTGACGAGATAGTGCTTATCACAAGTTAACTACAGGAATAGATAACATATGTACGAATGCAAGAGCATCATAATAATAAAGGTGCTCATATGCATAAAATCCGACTACACCATCAACGAATGATCCATCTGGCCAAATCCAAGATATCATCCCAGTAGCCCACATTGAATCCTCTATCAAACTCTGGTCTCCCTACTAGAACAAATAGAGACCACACAATACACAACAGCCTCAACCGCCGGAATGCAACGGGGAAACCCGCATCCCCTATGGGATTTTCGATCGCCGGAGCGTAACGGGGAAGTCCTCCCAACAACCAAACTCATCTCATCAGCATGACTATATACCCGTAAACAAATCCTCCCATGCATGCACATGGTATCATGGTCATGTATGACAACACAAACACGTTCCGACATAACACAAATATCAACGACATGCATCATCATGCAGTCAACGACACATAAAAGTACTTAAAGACATACCTTTATATCCAACATACGATTAAATTTGCATCTTATGCGTAAACACGCAATGCATCATAAAAACTTCCAAATATCATGTTCAATATCCATCTAACACTTGTCTCATTCATCATAATATCATATATGTGTTATGATTAAACACAAACATGTTTTCAACAATTTCCAAGCATCAATAACCATTCAATTAGAATCTTCCATTAATTGCATAATTGACATGGGTGAACTCGAACGGATCCCTTGCCACATATTCATTTCAATAGTTCCTTTACCGAGTGGCTTAATAAACGATGGGTCTCATTCAGGTCACTCGATGTCCAAAGTTATAGGTTAAGAATGCGAATGCATTCTAAAATAGTGATACGTCTCATCACCTGTGTGCGTTTTCGAAATCCAAGCGATAAAGTCAGGTTGCAGGGTTGAAGAATGTGGTGCATGGGTACTGGGCCAGAGAAACTGGGACGGGTCTTCGAAACTGAGACGGTCCCACAAAACTGGCTGGAACGGGTTTGCAAACAGTCTAGAAATGATCCCCAAAATAGGCCAGGAATGAGCCAAAAACAAGCCTGAAATGGATCAGGGTCGGGCTAAAACTGGTCGGGTTGGGCCTGGAATGGGTCGGGATGAGTACTGGGTTGGGTCGGGCCGAGAACTGGGTTGGGCTGGATGCCTAGGTTGGGTTTGGGCTGAAGCTGCTGGGCCTGGACACGAGTGGGCTTGGAAGGAAGTGGGCCAAACTGGGTTGGGCTTGCAACTGAGCTGAGTTACAGGGTTGGACAGCGAGCTGGGTTCGAGCTGTGAGGTCACTGTTGGGCCTGGAAAAGTTGGATTAGGTTTAGGGTTTGCAAGAAGCGTGAAAAGAGAAGGGAAAGAAAAGGGAAGGGATAGAGGGGCATCGCGGCGGCGACGGCGGGAAGGAGGAAACGAATGAGAGGTTTAGGATTTCGGTGGTTGCAAATAGAGAAAAAAGAGAAATTGGACAGAAAGGAAAGAGAGAGAGATGGCGACGGCGGCACCAAGAGAGAAAAGGAGAGGACTGTAACACCCTGGATTTTCATTTCATAATTGTATATTGGAATGGTTTATTTAAATTGTGAATGAATGGAATTTGAGATTTAAATAGTTGAAATGGACCCTTGATGGGTAAAGAATTGGGTCAATTACCCAATTGAGACCCAATGGATCATGAGTAAGGTTGATTTTAAATTAATTGGGTAAAGACTAATTAAATGGGTTAATCATCCAATTGGAACCCAATGGGTTATAGTGAACTTAATTTTAAGGTAAATGGGTAAGGTTAAAGTAATTGGCTCAGCTACCCAATTAAAATCGAACACATTAAATCCACTTCATCAAGTGAGGTTGCATGTGGGTGATGTGGCATAACAAGTCATCGCATGGAAGCCAACTAGGCAAGGTTCACATCATCGAGTGACATGGCCAAGGTGGGACTCAAATGCCATATGGTGCACAGTACATGGTCGGCCATCTCATGGTTGACTTGGTCAACCATGAGTGAGTTCAAAGGAATTAAGTTAATGTTTGAGTTCAGTTGAGTTGAATGAGAAGTTGAGGAGACTTCCATCTCAAGGTGAGTTGAAGTGGAAGATGGAGAGTTTCCATCTCATGGGGGATAAAACCCAAGGAACTCGATGGAAGACCAAGGGTCTCCTTGGTTAAGCCAAGGGACTCCTTGGTTAGATAAACCATTAAGAGAGGAGATGAAAGGAGTTGGGTTGTTTCATAAAAGACACCAACCAATGGGCACACCACATCCCTTGGTTGATCATTTCATCTCTTGCACCGAAGAGTTCTTTCTCCTCTTCTCTCTCTCTACACCACTACACTTGAAGAATTGTTGAAGAACAAAGGAAATAAAGAAGGATTAAGGAAGGAATACAGATAAAAAAGAAACGAAGGAGACGGGAAAGGAAGGTATAGTTTTGAGTTTAACAATATAGGATTAAGATTAAAGGTGAACCATAGTTTTGGCCAAGGGATGACCGAACCTATGGGTTCTATATTCAATTGAAAGGGTTGGCCAAACTATCATGGGGCCGTGGAATTGGAAATCCATTTGAGAAATGGATATGTGTTGAAAACCGACAATCAAGGGATTGAATTCAGAATCTTGTTTTAATGGCAAAAGATTAAATGAATAATGGAAAAGACTCTAGCTTTGGCTAGAGGGTAGTGTAGACTCACTACTAAGAGTTATATGAATGATATTATCTATGTTTAAAAGTGTTAAGGAATGGATTTCATGGAGAAGGACTTTGCAAAATAAGCAAACAAAGAAGATTGACAAACAATTAGTCAACTGAATCTGGGATTCAGTCGACTGAACTGGTGTTGGCCGAAATAGAAAGGAGTTTCTGGGAGTTTCAGCCGACTGAATCTTGTGATTCAGTCGACTGAACATGGACTGGATTAAAATATATGGGATATAATGGTGTTTCAGCCGACTGAATCTAGGATTCAGTCAACTGAACATAGACGTATCAAATAAGAAAGAGATCTGGTGAGTTTCAGCCTACTGAATCTATGATTCAGTCGACTGAAGGGATGCTTATTGAGCGTGTAAAGGGTTGGTTGGTAATTCAGTCGACTGAATCTGTGATCCAGTCGACTGAATGTGAACTGGCTGAACAAACAAATAATTTGATCCAAACTTAGCCAACTGAATCTGTGATTCCGTAGACTGAAAGTGGATTGACCAAGAACACAGAAGGTTTGACTCAGAGTCAACCTACTAAATCTATGATTCTGTTGACTGAAAGTTACGAGTGAAGATTAAACAGTTTCGAGTCGTGTTTCAACCGACTGAATATTTATTTCAATCGACTGAAAGTCTGCGGGAAAGATAGGGAACAATAACTGGGGATGATTCAGTCGACTGAATCACAGATTCAGTTGACGGAATTGAAAAGTAAAATTTTTATATGATATTCAAGATGTGTCAGTCTATCTGGAAGGATGTAAGGGATGATTGAAATTTAAATGGATAATTAAATTGATTTATGTATGCGATTGAATTTAATAAGGAAAAGAGATTTGCAAAGGGTTTACGATTCGTTTTGACGTGATCGTTGAACGTGATCGTCACAAAACAGCAATGAGAGTAAATTGAACGTTGGTAGGATTCCTACCTTGTTGAGACGTTGTGGATTATATATTGGTTACTGGTTTTATTTCTAAATGTGATGATTTACTTTGGGTTAAACAATTGATATATGTATGTGAACTGATTTTCAAATGATTTTTATGTAATTTGAAATGAAATGGCATTATTGCATTCCTGATCTGATGCATGGCATGGGAGGGAGTACATGGGACGACAAGCCAAGTTATGAGCTATCCGGACATGACTCGGGGCTTGAGACTAGCTTGTATGAAGCTATGTGAACTATTGATATGTTGGCCTTGATCGGGATTGCTAGAAAGGGGTGCAGCGTAGTCTGGGCCAAAGAGCTCCTAGGTAAACAGTCGCGGAACCCTGCGCAGAGGGAGGAGTCCACACTCCATCGGTAATTCCGATTAACATATGTGGGGAGGTATAACAGTGACCTGGTGGTGCTGTCACAAAACACTGCGGACATAAATGGCCAAGGGAACATCGTGATATGGTTTTATTTATCAAGGAAACTGTTGATATATTTGTGTTGTGACTGGATATGGAAATTGGGTGAGAGATCATTGGCATATGACACCCATGGCATGACACATACATTAGCATGGTTTTGATATGAGTATCATACGCTGGTTTTAGTACTATGAGATGTTTTACAATTTTGATATGATGTACTTATCTTGATTTTATATTGATCCTATGTGTACATAACCCTATTGGGAATTCCTACTGGGCGCATTGACTAACTCCCTACTTCTACTCTATAGATGATGGACCATGAAATGACAAGGACATGGGATATGAAGGGAGCCAAGCTTAGGAACTTGGGCAGATTTATGCTTATATTACTTAGCTTGATTTTGGAATGATGAATTGAGAGAACTTTTATTTTTGGGAATGTAATAACGTAGAATTATTTTGATATGGTTTGATATTAACTAAGTTTTAGTTAGTTTTATGGTGATTGGCTTCCTTGCTTATTAATGTCATGTATATGAATTATAATTTATTCATATGTTAATTCCGCAAGTATTCCTAGAGCATGTGAAATGTTTTAGTGGACTTAATCCACGCACACGTAAAGGTGGCCAGTTAAGGTAGGATTTTGGAAATGCAGACTCAGCTCGCGTCGTGATGTCCCCTTTCTCTCTCACTCATCTATTAAAAAAAAAATACTCTGATTTTGGCGAGTGAAAAATGGTGGGGCATTACAGTTGGTATCAGAGCGAAACCAGAAGTGTTTAGTCTCGTAAAGTAAAATTAATACGGTATCATGTCTCACCGACAAGATAAGAATCCAACTGACCGACTCTTCGGAGTCTGTTGCACGGGGGCCGGATTAATTTACTTTGTTGAGTCAGACTGTAAGCATTCAATCTGAGAACAACACTTGATGAGAAGAATAACAGCAAGGGAAGGACAATCACTATAATTATGGATTTATCTAACATAGCGAAATAAGACATATTTCCCTAAAACAAGAAACATCAGGATTTCCTCAAAATGAGAAACAATATGTGATACATAGGAAAATTCCCCAAAACAAGAAATATAAGATGATTATTAGGCAATTTCCCCAACTATGTAAACATAAAACTTTATGAGAAAACTAAGTCAAGCAATGTTTCAATGACTTTGGAAAATGCCTCCAAGAAGAAGAAATACCCTACAAAACTTGTATCAAGAGGAAGAGGTACAAAACTCACACCAGGAAGAGGGACAGAACCCACACCAGGAAGAGGGACAAAATAGTGTGAACATTCCTAAAGTACCTCCTGCAGAGCCTAGTACAGGCAGTAGTCACTTTCGTTCTACAGCAGCATCAGAACGGCAATGGAGGCGCAACCTCCAATGAATCACAGGACCGAAATATGGTTAGGGACTTTCAACAACAAGGTCCCCCTTATTCAAAGGGAAGGAGGGATGAGAAGAAGCTGCTCAAGATCACTGGTGATGAGGACAAGATACTGCTGGCTACTTTACAATTGGTGGATGATGCCGGCAAATGGTGGAGAGTTATAGAGTGTCAACAAGCACAGATTCCAGTGGGGGAAAGGACTGAGATGACATGGGACTAGTTCGCTAGAATGTTTCTAGATCATTATTTTCTAGAGGAGGAGAAGGAGCGCCAGGACACAAGCGTTCATATCTCTGGTCCATAGCACAATGACTGTAGCCGACTATTATCAAGAGTTCCTCCGTCTATTGTGTTATGCTTTATACATGGTGGACACAAAATACAAGAAGGCTTGGAAGTATGAACGGGGCCTATGACCTAACCTAAGAGCCAAAGTCACGATCTTCAAATCAGCTACTTTGGCAGAAGTGGTTAGTCGAGCTAGCATAGTTGAACAAGAGTTGGCAGAGGCAGTCAGGTTTGTGGATAACCTACAAAGTCAGAGCGGGGGAAACACTAACCACCCAAACAAAAGATTCAAACCCATCTTTGGGAGACCCTCACCTTCTACTAGGTCCACTGGAGGTTTTCATCCCAATCAGCCCTCCACATCAAGACCAGTCTCTCAGGTTCCTCGAGGTGTTAGCACCTGATTTCATGTGGCCAACAGGGCCATTT
The DNA here is from genome assembly GCA_013350335.1 of Chimonanthus salicifolius. Classification (NCBI taxonomy): domain Eukaryota; kingdom Viridiplantae; phylum Streptophyta; class Magnoliopsida; order Laurales; family Calycanthaceae; genus Chimonanthus; species Chimonanthus salicifolius. The sequence continues at coordinate 67,236,526 of CM023532.1, read as the reverse complement.
CAAGAGGGAGTGTCCGCAGAACAGTAGACCTTCGCACTCTTGGGGTTCATTCCGTTCTCCAACTCAACCAGCTCAGTCTCAAGCATCTAAAGTACATAACCAGACAGGACGGGCACAGATTCCGATAGGATCTAGATGGCCATATACTTTGGTTCCTCTTCCATAGACAGTGGATCACTCGGTGATCAAGGTATGGCAGTAGTTGGTAGTTCATATACCTTTGCATTATTTGATTTAGGAGCATCCCACTCCTTTATATTTGCTACCTTCATATTTGCTACTGGTACTCTAGTACAACAATTGTCCACTGCACTTACTATTGTATCCCCTATTGGAGACACATCATTGGGCCTGATCTGCACTTCCGTAGACACTGAACTTGCTGGGTTCAGATTTAAATTCAATTATCTGGTACTCGAGATGACAGAGTACGACATCATATTTGGCATGGATTGGTTGGCTAACTTCCAGGCCAGCATTGACTGTCATCTCCGCAGAGTGATATTTTGGTCACCCGAAGGAAAACGATATATGGTACATGCCGAAAGATAGAGTATCCCTATGACTGGGAGATTTCATGAAGAAATGAACCATCTAGTACTGAACAACATCAGACTAGACAAGGAGCCAATAACTGAACTACTTGTGGTAGGAAAAGACTACGCAGAGGTATTTCCGACAGAACTCTTAGTTTACCTCCAAAAAGGGAGATTGACTTCGAGATCAAGCTATATCCTGGCACTACTCCTGTATCATTGCCGCATTATCGGATGGCCCCAGCAGAGATGTCTAAGTTGAAGAAACAAATTAATGAGTTGCTCAGACTAGGATGCATCCGGAACAACACTTCATCCTAGGGAGCACTGGTATTATTTGTGAAGAAGAAGGATGGTACTCTTCGAATGTGCGTAGATTGTTGGAAGTTGAATCAGGCAACCATCAAATCTGAGTCAGGGATGAAGACATAGAGAAGACGGCTTGCAGAACTAGGTATGGACTATATGAGTATGTAGTCATGATGTTTGGACTCACCAATGCACAAGTCGTGTTCATGGATCTGATGAACAGAATATTCCGACCTTATCTGGATAATTTCGTGATTGTTTTCATTGACGATATCTTGATTTATTCCACCAGTCGGGAGGAACATGCTGAGCATTTGAGGATAGTTCTGAACATTCTGAAGAAGAATCAATTATATGCCAAAGCAAGCAAGTGTGAGTTCTGGTTCTCTGATGTCAACTTCTTAGGACATGTCATATTAGCAGAAGGAATAGCCGTGGACCCAGCTAGAGTGGCAGCAATTAAAGACTGGCAAGCTCCAAAGAAGGGGACCGAAATCCGCAGCTTTCTAGGACTGGCTGGCTACTATCGGAAGTTTATTAAGGACTTCTCCAAGATTGCAGCTCCACTCACCCGACTCACTCGGAAAGGAGTCAAATTTGAATGGTCAGATGTGTGCAATCGAAGGTTCGAAGACATGAAACAGAAGCTTACGACTGCTTCTATTCTAATTTTGACGGAAAGAGGCAAGGGCTATGAAGTATATTGTGATGCTTCAGGAGAAGGACTTGGGTGGGATAGTGGCGTTCATGACTAAAACAGTTCACACGCTTAAGGCTGTACTTGTAGAATAAACCCATTGTGGAATTATCATGTGATTAGAGTTACTATCCCTATTCATTTCTAAGCAAGGAAGTCCATCACATAAATTACCTTATTTTCAATGTTCAAAAGTAACCAAACCATAGCAAGATAATTCTGAGTTATTACAAGCCCAAAATGCAATTAACTCAAAAACACTGCCCAAAACTAAAACTTAAGAATAAGCAATAAGCTGCCCAAGCTCCTAAGCATGGCTCCTTTCGAGTCCATCGTCTGTTCCGTTCCCTATATCATCATCTAAGTAGAAGTATGGCGTTAGTCAACGGGCCCAGAAGGTATTCCAAGTAGGGTTATACATTGGGATTAGTATAAAGTCAAATACAAAACATCATACCGTACTTGTAAAGCATGATATCTAAACACAGAGCATGATAATAGAGATCATAATCATGCTGATAAAACCAAAACAGTGCATGAAACTCATAACAAAATCATGCCAATGTAATGCCATGCCATGGGGTCATATGCCAATGATCAACCCCCCCCCAAACATCCATATCACAAATCACATTAGTAACCCCTTGATGAATAAGCCACATCAAGTATTTTTGTCATGCCTCCCCACGAATGCTTTATCTGTCCCATCGAATGGAGCTTGGACTCCTTTTACATTGCAAACATAATATATCTCTCCCCACGAATGCTTTATCAGTCCCACCAAATGGAGCGTGGACTCCTCTTACAAAACGACATCATACATCTCTTCCCATATGTCCATTGGAATCGGTGTGGATTCCTCCCCACGGTTGTTTATCGGAAACCCGGAATGGAGCATGGACTCCTCTCATATGATCCCTCCCATGCCATGCATGAGATGCTGAATGCAAAGATGCCATTTCTTTCAAATTACCATATGCCATTGAAAACAGTTCATATATGTAACATCCCGGCCTTTTTCACTCGCTGAAAATCAGAGTCTATTCTTTTTTTTTTGAAATAAAGAGTGAGAGAGAGAGAGGGACGTCACGACGAGAGCTAAGGCCGAGCTTCCAAAGCTCGGCCCTTAACTGCCCAACCATACGTGTGAGTGGACTAAGAGCACTAAAACGGTTCACCGGAACGGAGCGTAGACTCTGGTTACAATTCAATCATATATCCATTGGAATCAGTGTGGATTCCTCCCCACGGTTGTTTATCGGAAATACGAATGGAGCGTGGCCTCCCCTCATTTGATCCCTCCCATGCCATGCATGAGATGCAAGTGCAAACATGCTATGTAATAATAAACATCATAGCATTAAAATCCCATAGTTAAAACATAGTACTTTGATACCAAAATTAACATAGAAGTAAAAACATCACATATACATATTCTATGGTTTTCAATAAGGTAGGAATCCTACCAATGTCCAAATATCGGTCCTTGTGTTTTCGTCCAACAACCGATCACCGATCGCGTTAAGCCGATCGTACACCGTTTGTGAGATCTCGTTACCTTATTACATTTAACACATATACATACATCAATTTGGTGATCCATTTAATTCCATCAACCCCTACATCATCCTAGGTTCATCTCCCTTAACCATCATAGTTTTTTATCCGGTTAAGTCCCCTAAGAAGTTTCCATCATACATTGGGGCTGAACCATGTTTAAGTCCACAAAAATGCATTAGTGGGGTTCAGCCATACAACATGGCCGAACCTCACTCTCTTGGTTTTAGGCCTTTTTTAATCCTTTAATCACAATGTAACACCCCAATTTCTCAATGAAGTGGATATTTACGAAAATGCCCCTGATGTGTTAAATTAATTATTTTGTGATGATAAGTAAGGAAATGGTGGGGCCCATTGCTCAAATTAAGATCATATGAGCACATTATGATTGTCAAGTTTGATTGGATGGGTAATTTCTCAATGAAGTAGATAATTACGAAAATGCCCCTGATGTGTTAAATTAATTATTTTGTGATGTTAAGTAAGGAAATGGTGGGGTCCATTGGTCAAATTAAGATCATATGAGCACAATTGGACCCAATAAGTCAAAATGGATGATTTGACCATTGTGTAAGCTCAAATTAAATGGGGTTAAGCTGATTTGATTGGAAATCAAGTGGAGAAAAAATGGGTAGGCCTGATGCACATGTGAAAGCCAATTACAAATGACCAAAATACCCATAATTTGGTCATGGAGTCAAAAATGGGTCAAGGAGCTAAAGGGGGGGACCAACGGGTCGAGTTGACTTTGTTGACCACAGCCGACCGTGTGGGCTTATGAGTTAGATGAGTTGTGTTGGAAATCAAAGGGGTCTTATAATTCAAGTGAGCCAAGTGGAAGGTGGGGAGTTGCCTTGGTCTCACACCCCACCAAGGTTAAGGTTCCACACGTTAATGGCATGGAGGGTTTTCCCATGTGTGAAGTTAATAAAATGAGATAAAAGTCTCATGGGAAGTTGGATGGTTCCTATCCCATTTGGAAACCCAAGCCTCCAACGTTGGGATGACAATGGGCGTGCATTGGTTAGCAGCAAGTGTCCCATTGGTTTAAGCAAATATTGATGAGGATTGGATGAGAGATATGGGGCTGCTTAACCAAAAACAAAACACCACTCTTGGCCGATTGTCATTCTTGGAGATCTCAAGAATTCCTACCTCTCTCTCCCTCTCTCCAATTGGTTTTTCCTAGCTGGAATAGCAGAGGTGTTTGCACCAGTAGATCAAGCACAAAACAGCAAAAGAAAGGAAGAAATAAAAGGGAGAAGCCAAGGACCAAAGGGAAGAAGAAAGATTGGAAGTTTTGGTAAGCATTTATATGTTATTTTGGTTTAATAACATGGAACAAATGGTGGGTGTATTGGGCCATGGTTATGGCCGAATACACCAAGGTTTTAACCTTGATTAATAAAGGTTTAAAAATGGTAAAAATAACCATTGGGTTCAGCCACCATGGAGGGCCGAACCCCATGTAAAAGATTGATGGTTTTCATGTTTTGAAACATGGAAACCATGGAGTTTTATGGACTGTTTTTGGGTTTTATTTAAGATTCAAATGCATGTTTTAGAAAGGGTTAAAAACATGGATCTGAATGACATAAGGACTGAAGGTATCATGGGTTTAAAACAGTGTTTTAAAACTGATAAAATGGACCATTTGGATCGGCCATCTTGGATGGCCGAATCCCATAAAATATTATGGTCTTTTGGGACAAGTGGATGAACTTATTTGGATAGGTTTCTAAGAGGTATAAATGCAGCAATATTATACTGGTATTGTATGTTTAAATAACACCTAAAACATGTTTGAAAGACCAAAACATGGACATAGGGTTTGGCCACCTTGGATGGCCGAACCCCATGTAAGTAATTGATGTGATTTGGTGAAGTTTAATTTACTGTTTTGGTGGATGTTTATGCGGCTGAACCATGTATATGTCATGGTTAAGTTAGCATGATTAAACCATGAATAATCATGGGTAAATGATGGATCAATCAGATCAAGAGAACCATTGGCACATGGCCGAACCCCATGGGGCTATTTTTGGGATGAATGGACCAAGTCTATGGGTTTTCTTATGTGTGTTAAATGGAAATAAGCTTGCCGTTTTGGGTTGGCCATGGAATGGCTGAACCATGTAGTTAACATGGCTAAATAGTAGAGCCTAACTTGTAAACAAATGATGGAATCATTGAGTAGGAGGATCATAGGGTTCGGCCATATGAATGGCCGAACCCCATAGATTGTTTTGTTGGAGATTATGCTTTGTTTGTATGAGTTGGATTAAGTAAACATATGGATTTATCTTTGGACTTAGTGATAAGTAAATAACCAGCCACTATATATGATGAAAGAAGAGACAAAATCAGTATGGTGAGGTTCGGCCATGTAGTATGACCGAACCCCACTAGTGGTCATTTAGTAGACCTAGTGGCTAACTTGTAATTTGATTGGTTAAAAATCAAAATGAAGATTGATGTATGAAAGGTGTAAAGGATCAAAAACAAAGTGGTGAGGTTCGGCCATGTTGTATGGCCGAACCCCACTAAGGTAGATTACTTTTATGAACTTTGATTATGAGCAAGATTAGACATTGGTTAGACCAATGGCAAATCTGTGAATACAAGCCAAATGAAGGGATTGATCAAAGGACTTACAAGATGTTTCTATATGTGAATGGACATTTAAATGATAGTATGATTTACTTATTATTACATCACAAGGTGACGAGAGTTGAACGACGTACGAGTCGTGACCGGGTGAAGCTCAAAAAGGAACGGAAACTTAAGCAAAGTTTAACTAGGTTTCCTACCTACTTGTAACCACATTTTCACCTGTTTTCATGAAGGGTTTTATGAGTTATTGACATATTATTACTTGCCATATTTTGAATGATGAATTATGCATTTACAAATGGCATACAAAGCATTGGCATCTCATGCATGGACATGGGATGATGACTGAGGTTCTACAGTGTTGCAATTATGAGTTACGTCCTCCTTAGGCAATGAGAGTCCCGCCAGGAGGAGTAACATGATGATCATAGTCACAATGGTCTCCTTAGGTGATGAGAGTCCCGCCAGGAGGACTAATATGCGATATGAGTCAACTCAATGATGAAGAGATGGAAGTGTATTGTGATTTACCTTGACAGTGCGAGGCACGTTAAGTGATGGCTATGAATGTACATGATGGGAGAGACTCATTGCATGTGCATACTTCATAGCATTGTTTTACCTGTTTTTGATGATCATATAATATGATATATATGCATGTTTTATATGCTAACATGTGGTAGCCCTGATTCGTGAACCTACTGGGCGCGTTGATCTAACGCCCTAATTCTATCCTCAGAGGAGAATGCAGGTACAAGGAAAGGGAAAGAGAAGGTCGATGACCGGGAGGGGAGCCAAGCCTAAGTGCTTGAATGATGAACAGGATTATTTATCTACAGTTATTTGGATTATATTTTGATGGACATGTAATAAGTTAATACTTGCTATGGTTTGATTGGACTAATAACTATGGATGGTTGTTTATCTTAATTATCATTTGGGACTGTTACTTGCTATCTTTTCATATTATTTTCGCAATTAATCTAGTTTATTCCGCATGTTGTAGTTTGTTCCATGTGTGATTCATTATCATGGTCTAGTCCATGTACACATGGGTGGCCAGTTAGGGTTCAGACTTGAGTAGTCTGAACTTAACTCGCGTCGTGACGCCGCCCGCTCTCTTTCGATGTTTTATTATTATTTAAAAAAAAAAATTAGACTCTGATTTCTCGGAAAAGACGGGACGTTACAGCTGGTATCAGAGCGAAACGGGAAGTTGAGTCATCGAAGTAAGATTAAGACGGTTTCATGTCTCACTGACGGATAAGAATCCTAACTGACCGACTCTTAGGAGTCCGCTGACCGGGGGCCGGATTAATTTACTTCGAGTGACTCAGACTGAATGTTCAATCTGAGAACGACAATGAAAGATAGCAAAGTAAAGTACAGTCATCATAACTGGACATATCAAACATAGCAAAGTAGGATGCACTCCCCTGAAACTCCCACACTGGAAAACAAACAACAGGAATTTAGAGATTTCCCCAGAAACAAAAGAAAACAAAGAGTGTTGATTTGGCAATCTTCCCAAACAAAGTACATGATATTATGCATGATCAAATTCCCCTAAAAACCAAGAGTGGTTTATTTAGAATTGTTGTTGATTTATGTGTTTAAAAATGTTGTTGCACAGATATGTCAAGCAACGAGGAATACACAGAATTATGGGATAAAGGGACACCTAGTTGTCCAGTGGATTTGGTATCGACTTCCAACAGTATCAGCATGGAAGTTAATGTGGACCTTCAAGAGAGACTTCCTGAGGAAGATGATATGGACTTAGCACCTGTTCCAGAGGATTTGATGGATGACATTCCTGGGTGGTGGAACCTCCTGAGGAAGAAGAAGAGGATCTAGCACCTTTTCTAGAGGATCCTATTGCAGGTGTTCCTATTTTAAGGTCTCGGAATTTGGGAATTAATATAAATGTGAATATTATTTATTTTAATGATGGAAATTAGAAAATTGGTGGAGTAAATGGTAAATGGGCCAAAATTTGATAAAGGCCCAAGTGTGGCCCAATAGACTATGGTTTGGATTTAAATTTATTTAAATGGGTCAAGAATGGTCAAATGGGGTCAAATACCCATTTGGGACCCAATGGGTCAAGATGGTTATGCTCTAAGGTAAATGGGCTAGATGGAAATGTAATTGGGCCATGGGCCCAATGGTGATCCATTTAGAGTGGGCTTAATGTAATTTAATCACACTAAGTAATTTGGAATTAAACAATGACGTGTGGGCCAATGATTGGTGGGGCCGGCCACCATGGTTGACTTGGTCAACCATGGGTGGAATAATGGAAATTAGGTTAAATAAAAATGAATTAACCTAAGTTAATTACCAAATTAATTAAATACTTAAATTAATAAGTTGGTGGCTAAATGGGGTTAGATTGGTCAAAGGGAGACCAAGCTACCCCACCTCAAAATGTTAAACACGTTGGGCATGGTGGTGGTTTAGATAACCATCACCATAAAGCAAATAAGAGATATTTAAAAATATCTAAGAAAATATCTTAGGGTTGGTGGAGTAATAAATGGTAAAACAAGTTAAGTTGAGTCCATTTTTTCTTTACCATTTCTTATTCTCTTTTCATTCTACTCTCTCCATTTTCATTCTCCCATGGCCGTCCTCTACATGTCCAAGTGAAGGAGAAGAAAAGAGAGGAGCTCAAGGAGAGAACAAAGAAGTAAAAACTTGGTGCAAAAATTTATCTAAGGTTAAGGTCATCATCTTCCTCTCATCATCTTTCCTCTTTTCCTCTCTCAATTCAAACCTAACATGGCTGATTCTAGGGTTGGGAGTTGCCACCCTTGATCAAAGATCTTGACCTATCAAAGATCAAGAGGAAGGAGAGAGGAGGCTAAGGAGACCGACGGGAGCGGCGGAAATCGGAGAAGACGTCGGATAGTGAGTATTTCTTAAATAAAAGAATTTTGGATTTTAGGGTTTAAGAAATGGAATTTATTTTTATGAAATTAATGGTGGATAGGTGATTTTATACTATGGAATTTAGATACATTAAATGGAAGGGTGGAAGATGGAGAAAACCCTAAATGGGTGAATTAGGGTTAGGGTAAGAAATTGGAGAAATATATTGTGTGCATTGTGTGATTGATTAAATTGAGCATGGAATTGGGTACTTGGAAATAAGAATCATGGGCCATAGGGTTCGGCCATGTAATATGGCCGAACCCCATGGTGGGTGATTTGGTGGTTGGTTTAAATTGCTTAGGGTTTTAAGAATGGAAAGCAATGTAGGTTCTTGATTAATGAATTAGGGTTTTAATGAATGCATGGGAGTAATGTTTTAAAATGATTGTATGATGAAAAATGCAATGGAATGGTGATGAAATGGTGATTAAATGAAGGGTTTAAAGGGTAATGTGTTGATGAATTTTGGATTTCAAGTGAACAAAAGTGATGATCCAAATGGGGCTAAGAATATGGTTTAGTTGCATGATTTAAACCCCTCAAGGAGGGATTATTGGTGGATCTAAAATGTAACAATGGACCCAAGAAAAAATGGAGAAAGGAACATCATGGGTTCGGCCATGGTGTATGACCGAACCCATGCCCCAAATTGTAAATCAATTTGGGTTTAAGGTCAATGGGTATACATGTGATTGAGTATGGGGTTTGAATGGATTTAAATGAGTAATGGTTAGATTAATTACATGACAAATTTTAATGTTTTGGTAAGTCAATGATGGACCTAAGATAAGGACCTAGGTTGTGGATCAATTTTGGGTTTAAATAGGCATGAATGAATGAGTAATTGGTTATGTAAAGGGGTAGTGGCACAAATGGTAATTATTGGCTAAAATGAAGAAACCCACTAAGTTATGATTTATGGGCTCAGAAATGATTAAAACTTGGATTGATTTGGTACTTTAATAAGGTACCGGATAGCGCGAACGGTACGCGAGTCAGTAGCTGGATTGTAGGACGAAAACGAAATAAAGACGCGAGTCGTATTCGGTAGGATTCCTACCTATTTGTAAGCCATGGATGTGTGATGGTATTTTTGTCATATTTTATTGATTTTAGTATTTATCTTATGATGGGCTTTTACAATTATGGATGCTATGTTTAAGATGGATTTTATTTAATGGCTATGAACTATGATTAAGGTTATGCATTATAAATTAAGGCTATGTATGATATCTTAAGGTTATGAGTTATAAATATTACATAGCATAATGCATTACATCTCATGCATGGCATGGGCAGAAAAAAATAAACAAACGGGAGTCCATGCTCCGTCGGGGCGACCGAGAACAGGCATGGGGACACCTTGACGAGGCTTTGCCGTCAAGGGGGATATTTTACGGTTGGACATGTCTTGATGAGGTTCTTCCGTCAAGAGGGATATGACAGTATATGGCAGGAATGATGGGTGGGATTCATAACATAGACACCCAGGGCATGGCATACATCGTATATTTTCATTTTACGTGGTTTATCACTTTTCATTGGGTTATTATCAGTATGCTGTTATTACTAATCCGTGTGCTAGCCCTACTCGGAGTCCTACTGGGCGCGTTGTTCTAACGCCCTACGTTTACCCTAGCTGACAATGCAGGAGATGGCGGACCAGAAGGGCGAGACGGAAGCCAAGCTTAGGAGCTTGGGAAGGCGGACTAGTTATTTTGTTTAAGTTGAATTATTTCATTTTGGAAATGTGTAATTGTATAATTTAGCTTGTTGGAAATGTAATAACTTAGATGGCTTGCTATGTTGTATATTTTATTTTGGACGGTGCAGTCCAGTGGCATTTTAGTAATTAAATGGATCTTACTTCTCTGCTATCTGAAAAACTGGTAGGATAGTTCTATGATCATCCGCATTTATTTTTATGTTCCGTGAGCTTACTTGCTACGCGTGAACCGTACTCGTGGACTTATGTTCCACACACGCGTAGGGTTGGCCAGTTAAGGGCCGGGCTTTAGAAGCTCGGAACTTAACTCGCGTCGTGACGTCAGTGCCCTTTGTCACTTTATCACTCAAAAAAAAAAAAAAAAAATGTACTCTGATTTTTACGGTGAAAAGGGGCGGGTGTTACACCTATTATATTGGAATCGCTTGGGGAGATAAATCCCTATGACACGTGTGAGTTGTGCAATCAAGATGGGCACAACTGTCGGTATTGTCCTCACCCGCTGGGCATTGTCTGCCCGTCCTGTGGACTACATGGGCATGGAGAGGCGAGGACTAATTGTCCTTATATTGGAGGACCTGGATTAATACCCTGCACGACTTGTGAAGTATTGGGGCACACGACGATGACGTGTCCTGATAACCGTTTCAAGTTCGCTAATGATGCGGAGTCTTCTACAGAAGACTAGGATAGGAAGTAATATGAAGGGGTATTAAAAAGAGGGTTATTTTGTATGGGTGCATTTTTTTTATATATAGGGTTTTGTTTCACCCTACCCACCTTTGTACAAAGATGAAGTTGAATTTATATAAAATATGTGAATTTATGATTTTATGAGGATTTATGGCATTTGATGCATATTGTTAATGGAAACTAAGTCTATAATGTTTCCATGAATTAGGAATAAATGGCGCCACAGAAAAAGGTTGTAAAGGATACGAAGGGAAAAGAAAAAGTTTTACAAATCGGATTAGGTGAGGGGGCGTCAAAGAGAAGGACCCGACAAGACAGTAAAAAGAAGGATGAGGTGTTAATAATCACACCACAAGGAAAAGTAGTACCTCAACGCAAGAAGGTGGTACATGAGAAGGTGCCATCGGTACATGACGAAGAGTGGTCAATTCATGACGAGGAGAGGTCAGTTCCTGAACAATCGTGCGATGAGGAAGAGTCTCGTCATTATCGACGAGAGGAGGAAGAGAACAGCAACCTGACTGTACCCTATGTGCCTCCTGAACTGCATAGCTTGGTACAAGCTGTAGTAACATCTGTCCTCCAACAACATATGAACGGAGGGGGAAGCACAAGTGAAAATAATGACCGTAATATGGTCAGAGATTTTCAACAACAGCGGCCACCTTACTTCAAGGGCAGAGGAGGGCCAGTCGGAGCTGAGAACTGGTTGGAGAAGATTTCTCACATACTGACTCTTTTGAATATCAAGAGTCATGCACACAAAATCCTATTGGCCACGTCACAGCTAATAGATGACGCTGCTAAATGGTGGAAAGTAGTGGAGAAACAGCAGGCACTTGTGCCAAGAAGAGAAAGAATTGCTATGACCTGGGAGCAATTCTCAGTGACATTCTTAGAGCGCTACTTTCCGGAGGAAGAGAGAGAACGTCAAATTCAGGCCTTTATGACATTAGTGCAAGGCTCGATGACGGTGGCTGAGTACCACCAAGAGTTTCTCAGCTTGTCAGTCTATGCATTTTATGTGGTGGACATGGAATATCGGAGGGCTCGCAAGTTCGAGCGTGGGTTACGGCCAAACATAAGGGCCAGGGTAACCGTGTTCAAAGCAGCCACGCTGGCGGAGGTGGTCAGCAGGGCAACCATTGTGGAACAAGAAATGGCAGAATTTGCGAAAGTGGACAACCGCCGAGCTCCGAGTGGGAGGGGTGCGTACCAACCCAACAAGAGGTTCAGGTCAAACTTCAGCAGACCCTCGCCGTCTGTTGGATCTAGTGGGGGCTTTCGCCCCAACCAGCCTACTCAATCTGTAGCAGTCACTCAAGCTTCTCGAGGAGTGAACACCTGTTTTCACTGTGATCAACCAGGTCACTACAAAAAGGACTGCCCAAAACTCAACAGGCTGTCATACTCCAGAGGATCATTTCGTCTGCCAGCTAAACCGGCAAACTCCAGAGGAGGCAGAATGCGAAGTCGGGGAGGTCGAGGGTCTAACCCTGCTGGATCAGGACGATTATTTACTCTAACTTCTCCAGAGGAAGAGGATCATGCTGTAATACAAGGTATGGCGGTAGTGAGTAGTTCGTATGCATATGCACTATTTGATTCTGGAGCATCACACTCCTTCATAGCTGCATCATTTATTACTGCTACTGGTACATTAGTTCAAAGATTAGCCACAACACTTACTATTGTATCCCCTGTCGGAGATTCGGCATTCGGACTTATATGTACGGCGATTAACACTGAATTAGCTGGACTCAGATTTGAGTTCAATTACCTAGTGCTGGACATGTCTGAATATGATATTATATTCAGTATGGATTGGTTGGCTAAGTTTAATGCCAACATCGACTGTTATCGTCGAAGAGTGACATTTAAGTCACCCGAGGGCAAGCAATACGTAGTCCGTGTAAATAAACAAAGTGGATTGCAGGAAGGGTTAAACCATGTGGTATTGAATAATATCACCATAAATAAAGCTCCAGTTACTGAACTTCCGGCAATTGTACAAGAATTTGAGGATGTATTTCCAAAGGAACTCCCTGGTTTACCACCTATGAGGGAGATTAACTTCGAGATCAAGTTGTACCCTGGCACAGCACTAGTATCGTTACCAAACTATCGGATGGCACCAGCAGAGATGTCGGAGCTAAAGAAGCAGATTGATGAACTGCTTAGGCTGGGTTGCATCCGGAACAGTACCTCAGCATGGGGAGCACCAGTGTTGTTTGTGAAGAAGAAGGATGGTTCACTTCGGATGTGCATGGACTACCGGAAGCTGAATCAGCTAACAGTCCAGAATAAGTACCCTCTACCCAGGATCGATGATTTATTCGATCAATTGAAGGGTTCCAGCCATTTTTCAAAGATTGATTTGATGTCTGGTTATCATCAAATACGGGTTAGGGAGGAAGATATAGAGAAGACGGTCTTCCGGACGAGGTATGGACTATACGAGTTTGTAGTCATGCCATTTGGACTCACAAATGCGCCGGCGGTGTTCATGGATTTGATGAACAGAATCTTCCGTCCCTATTTGGATCAATTTGTAATCGTATTCATTGATGATATTCTGATATATTCCAAGAGTCAGGAAGAACATGCAGAGCACTTACGGATATTTTTGAATATTTTGAGGCAGAATAAGCTATATGCCAAGGACAGTAAATGTGAATTCTGGCTATCCGAAGTCAATTTCTTGGGACATGTGATATCTGAGGAAGGTATAGCTGTGGATCCAGCTAAGGTGGCAGCAGTGAAAGATTGGAAAGCGCCCAAGAATGTAACTGAAATTCGTAGCTCCTTGGGATTGGCTGGTTATTATAGAAGATTTATTATGGATTTTTCCAAAATTGCATCTCCATTGACTCAACTCACTCAGAAGGGAGTCAAGTACGAGTGGACAAATCTATGTAATCAAAGGTTTGAAGAGTTGAAGACAAGACTTACCACTGCCCCTATTTTAGTTTTGCCGGTAAGTGGCAAGTGTTACGAGGTATATTCCGATGCCTCAGGAGAAGGACTGGGTTGTACACTCAGTCAGAGTAATTGTGTGGTGGCGTATGGTTCAAGGCAGTTAAAAATACATGAACGTCTTTAGCCCACACATGATTTGGAATTAGCTGCAGTAGTTTTCGCCCTCAAGAGTTGGAGACACTACCTCTACGGCGAGAAATTTGAGGTATTTTCTGATCATAAGAGTTTAAAATATCTTTTTGATCAGAAGGAGCTCAACCTCAAGCAGCGAAGATGGATGGAGTATCTGGCGGATTATGAGTTTGCGCTTAGATATCATCCAGGCAAGGCAAACAAGGTAGCGGATGCCCTCAGCTGTATACCACATGCATCCGTGGCATACTTGATCAGATCGGAATGGGAGATGTTGAATACCATCCGAGAGTTTAAACTCTACTATAACAACTGTGGGACCATATACAATCTGGTTATACAATCCAACATAGTTACCAAGATTGAACAAGAACAACGTATGGACCCGGAAGTGGAGGACATATGGGCCAAGATGTCTACTGACACCATTGTACCGGAATGGGAATTACGGCCAGGACAAGGTCTTGTATTCCGGGGAAGAACATATGTGTCAAAGAGTTGCAGGAAAGAGCTACTGATTGAGGCACATCAGTCCAAGCGCTCTATCCATCCGGGCAGCACCAAAATGTACCATGACCTAAAGAGGCGTGGCATGGACTAAAAAGGGATGTGGCGGAATTCGTGGCACATTGTCTAACTTGTCAGCAAGTTAAGACTGAACATCAAAAGCCACCAGGGTTACTCAAACCCTTATCAGTGCCAGAATGGAAATGGGAACACATTTCCATGGATTTTGTATCGGGGTTGCCGAGGTCTTCAAAAGGCAATGATGCCATATGGGTCGTAGTCGACTGGCTGACCAAGTCCGCACATTTCATTCCTATCAAGATGACAGATTCATCTGAGACGTTGGGTCGGCGGTATATTAAAGAGATCATTCGGCTACATGGCATTCCTCGAACGATAGTATCGGACAGAGATGGCCATTTTACATGCAGGGTATGGCAAAGCATGCAGTCAGCCATGGGGACAGACTTACTGACTAGCACTGCTTTCCATCCACAGACTGATGGACAGTCAGAAAGGACAATACAGACTTTGGAAGACATGCTGAGAGCATGTATGTTAGATTTCAAAGGAGGATGGGAGGATCACTTACCACTGGTGGAGTTCTCGTATAATAACAGCTATCAGGCAAGCCTTCAGATGACTCCATACCGAGGCATTATATGGTAGACCGTGTAGGTCGCCGGTATGTTGGACAGAGGTTGGAGAGCCTGCATTGATCGGACCGGAACTAGTCGCAGAGACTACCGCACAAATTAAGTTGATACGTCAACACTTATTGACTGCACAGAGTCGGCAGAAGATTTACGCTGATAAAAGGAGACGGTTTCTGGAATTTGAAGTGGGAGACATGGTATTTTTAAAGGTCTCTCTACGGAAAGGACACATGAGGTTTGGCAAGAAAGGAAAACTGTCGCCAAGATATGTGGGACCATTTTCCATCACAAGAAGGATGGGGGATGTAGCTTACCAGCTAGCTCTTCCTTCGCAGTTAGCAACTATACATAATGTGTTTCATGTGTCAATGCTAAGAAAGTATAATCCGGATCCGTCCCATGTTTTGAATGTTCAGGATATTGAAGTACAAAGCGACGTGACGTACGTCGAGAAGCCGATCAGGATAGTGGAGACCGAACAAAGGGTGCTGCGAAACAGAGCGATTCAGTTCGTAAAAGTGGTATGGGACCGTCATGGTGATGAAGAGGCCACATGGGAACTTGAATCGGAGATGAGAACAGCTCACCCCGAATTATTTATGTAATTTATTTTGAGAACCCTACTTCGCTTGATTTTCGGGACGAAAATTTTAAAAAGAGGGTTATATTGTAACACCCCAATTTCTCAATGGAGTGGATATTTACGAAAATGCCCCTGATGTGTTAAATTAATTATTTTGTGATGATAAGTAAGGAAATGGTGGGACCCATTGCTCAAATTAAGATCATATGAGCACATTATGATTGTCAAGTTTGATTGGATGGGTAATTTCTCAATGAAGTGGATAATTACGAAAATGCCCCTGATGTGTTAAATTAATTATTTTGTGATGTTAAGTAAGGAAATGGTGGGGCCCATTGGTCAAATTAAGATCATATGAGCACAATTGGACCCAATAAGTCAAAATGGATGATTTGACCATTGTGTAAGCTCAAATTAAATGGGGTTAAGCTGATTTGATTGGAAATCAAGTGGAGAAAAAATGGGTAGGCCTGATGCACATGTGAAAACCAATTACAAATGACCAAAATACCCTTAATTTGGTCATGGAGTCAAAAACGGGTCAAGGAGCTAAAGGGGGGGCCCAACGGGTCGGGTTCACTTTGTTGACCACAGCCGACAGTGTGGGCCCACAAACGAGTTCAATGGTGAGTTAAATCAGGCTAAGTGGAACTGATTTTATTTAATTTGAATTAAAAATGAGTTGATTCAAATGCATTAAATGATTGTCAATTAATGAGGTGAGTTGGGCTTATGAGTTAGATGAGTTGTGTTGGAAATCAAAGGGGTCTTATAATTCAAGTGAGCCAAGTGGAAGGTGGGGAGTTGCCTTGGTCTCACACCCCACCAAGGTTAAGGTTCCACACGTTAATGGCATGGAGGGTTTTCCCATGTGTGAAGTTAATAAAATGAGATAAAAGTCTCACGGGAAGTTGGAAGGTTCCTATCCCATTTGGAAACCCAAGCCTCCAACGTTGGGATGCCAATGGGTGTGCATTGGTTAGCAGCAAGTGTCCCGTTGGTTAAAGCAAATATTGATGAGGATTGGATGAGAGATATGGGGCTGCTTAACCAAAAACAAAACACCACTCTTGGCCGATTGTCATTCTTGGAGATCTCAAGAATTCCTACCTCTCTCTCCCTCTCTCCAATTCGTTTTTCCTAGCTGGAATAGCAGAGGTGATTGCACCAGTAGATCAAGCACAAAACAGCAAAAGAAAGGAAGAAATAAAAGGGAGAAGCCAAGGACCAAAGGCAAGAAGAAAGATTGGAAGTTTTGGTAAGCATTTATATGTTATTTTGGTTTAATAACATGGAACAAATGGGGTGTGTATTGGGCCATGGTTATGGCCGAATACACCAAGGTTTTAACCTTGATTAATAATGGTTTAAAAATGGTAAAATAACCGTTGGGTTCGGCCACCATGGAGGGCCGAACCCCATGTAAAAGATTGATGGTTTTCATGTTTTGAAACATGGAAACCATGGAGTGTTATGGACTGTTTTTGGGCTTTATTTAAGATTCAAATGCATGTTTTAGAAAGGGTTAAAAACATGGATCTAAATGACATAAGGACTGAAGGTATCATGGGTTTAAAACAATGGTTTAAAACTGATAAAATGGACCATTTGGATCGGCCATCTTGGATGGCCGAATCCCATGAAATATTATGGTCTTTTGGGACAAGTGGATGAACTTATTTGGATAGGTTTCTAAGAGGTATAAATGCAGCAATATTATACTGGTATTGTATGTTTAAATAACACCTAAAACATGTTTGAAAGACCAAAACATGGACATAGGGTTCGGCCACCTTGGATGGCCGAACCCCATGTAAGTAATTGATGTGATTTGGTGAAGTTTAATTTACTGTTTTGGTGGATGTTTATACGGCTGAACCATGTATATGTCATGGTTGAGTTAGCATGATTAAACCATGAATAATCATGGGCAAATGATGGATCAATCAGATCAAGAGAACCATTGGGTTCGGCCATGTGCATGGCCGAACCCCATGGGGCTTTTTTTGGGATGAATGGACCAAGTCTATGGGTTTTCTTATGTGTGTTAAATGGAAATAAGCTTGCTGTTTTGGGTTGGCCATGGAATGACTGAACCATGTAGTTAACATGGCTAAATAGTAGAGCCTAACTTGTAAACAAATGATGGGATCATTGAGTAGGAGGATCATAGGGTTCAGCCATATGAATGGCCGAACCCCATAGATTGTTATGTTGGAGATTATGATTTGTTTGTATGAGTTGGATTAAGTAAACATATGGATTTATCTTTGGACTTAGTGATAAGTAAATAACCAGCCACTATATATGATGAACGAAGAGACAAAACAGTATGGTGAGGTTCAGCCATGTAGTATGGCCGAACCCCACTAGTGGTCATTTAGTAGACCTAGTGACTAACTTGTAATTTGATTGGTTAAAAATCAAAATGAAGATTGATGTATGAAAGGTGTAAAGGATAAAAAACAAAGTGGTGAGGTTCGACTATGTTGTATGGCTGAACCCCACTAAGGTAGATTACTTTTATGAACTTTGATTATGAGCAAGATTAGACATTGGCTAGACCAATGGCAAATCTGTGAATACAAGCCAAATGAAGGGATTGATCAAAGGACTTACAAGATGTTTTTATATGTGAATGGACATTTAAATGATAGTATGATTTACTTATTGTTACATCACAAGGTGACAAGAGTTGAACGACGTGCGAGTCGTGGCCGGGTGAAGCTCAAAAAGGAACGAACACTTAAGCAAAGTTTAAGTAGGTTTCCTACCTACTTGTAACCACATTTTCACCTGTTTTCATGAAGGGTTTTATGAGTTATTGACATATTATTACTTACCATATTTTGAATGATGAATTATGCATTTACAAATGGCATACAAAGCATTGGCATCTCATGCATGGACATGGGATGATGACTGAGGTTCTACAGTGTTGCAATTATGAGTTACGTCCTCCTTAGGTGATGAGAGTCCTGCCAGGAGGAGTAACATGATGATCATAGTCACAATGGTCTCCTTAGGTGATGAGAGTCCCGCCAGGAGGACTAATATGTGATATGAGTCAACTCAATGATGAAGAGATGGAAGTGTATTGTGATTTACCTTGACGGTGCGAGGCACGTTAAGTGATGGCTATGAATGTACATGATGGGAGAGACTCATTGCATGTGCATACTTCATAGCATTGTTTTACCTGTTTTTTATGATCATATAATATGATATATACGCATGTTTTATATGCTAACATGTGGTAGCCCTGATTCGGGAAGCTACTGGGCGCGTTGATCAACGCCCTAATTCTATCCTCAGAGGAGAATACAGGTACAAGGAAAGGGAAAGAGAAGGTCGATGACCGGGAGGGGAGCCAAGCCTAAGTGCTTGAATGATGAACATGATTATTTATCTATAGTCATTTGGATTATATTTTGATGGACATGTAATAAGTTAATACTTGCTATGGTTTGATTGGACTAATAACTATGGATGGTTGTTTATCTTAATTATCATTTGGGACTGTTACTTGCTATCATTTCATATTATTTCCGCAGTTAATCTAGTTTATTCCGCATGTTGTAGTTTGTTCCATGTGTGATTCATTATCATGGTCTAGTCCATGTACACATGGGTGGCCAGTTAAGGTTGAGACTTGAGTAGTCTGAACTTAACTCGCATCGTGACGCCGCCTGCTCTATTTCGATATTTTATTATTATTTAAAAAAAAAATTAGACTCTGATTTCTCGGAAAGGGCGGGGCGTTACACACAATGGGTCAAACATCATCCATTCTTTGATTACCTAATCTACTAACGTTCCATAGTTAAACATTTAACTTGATGAAACACATTTAGGTCCATTAAAATATCCCCCATGGGGTTAATCATACACCCATGTCCATGAAAGTCTTTCATGGGGTTCGGCCATACAACATGGCCGAACCCATGGTTCCTTATTTTTATCATTTCCCAACTTAGCCACTATTCATTTTCATTGTTAATCACTTAACATATTTACACATAACTTAAGTCCATAAATGATTCATTAACATAAACATAGATCCATAATAAATTCCTCCATTTCTTAGCTTGATCATTCAATCTCTTAAACATGCATAGATCTACAAAATGATCCATCAAAATGGTTCATGGGGTTCGGCCATACAACATGGCCGAACCCATGGTTCCTTGTTTCCATTTTCTCAGGGTCTAAACACATTTAAATCCATCAATATTTCTCCATGGGGTTCGGCCATACATCATGGCCGAACCCATGGTCCATTGTTTTCCATCATTTCGAACCCATGGTCCATTGTTTTCCATCATTTCCTACTTGATAGCCCATGGTTTAATTATTTAAAAACAACTCTAGATCCATACATATTTTTCCATCATTTTCATCATTAAAACCTATTTAAAATCACCAACATTCTTCCATGGGGTTCGGCCATACAACATGGCCGAACCTATAGTTCATCATTTCCTCTTAAAGACTACATAACCGTGATTAGATCCTTTGATGGGGTTCGGCCATACATCATAGCCAAACCTCATCCAATCCCTTTTGTGTTCTCATATGGTCCATACATAAAATCTAGGGTTCGGCCATGCAAGGGCCAAACCATGATCTTTGATCATTCTCCATTCCTTATATTGAACATGCATATGGTCATTATGCATATCAAGATTAGGGTTCAGCCATGCAAGGGCCGAACCATGTTCTTGATCATTTCTCATGCTTAACCGTGCATGTATACATATTGTCCTTAACAACCTATCTTACCTATTCGAGTTTTGTCCATTTTTCCATCTCATTCTTTGGATGGATTTTAAATCCATGGCCCATAACATTTTGGCCAACCACTTTCAATCCTATATGGAACCCCATGGTTTCGGCCATTCCATAGCCAAAACCATAGTTCCCTTAACCTCCTTTTAATTTATAAACCTTGTTAAGCAATACATGCCGATTTCGCGACTCCTTCGTTTTCTTTTGCTCCGTCTTGCTCCTCTGTTCTTTTCCTCCCTTAGTCTTTCTTCCTCCTCCTTGATCTCCTGCCAAAGAGTGTTGCTTAAGAGGGAGAGGGTTTGAGATAAAAACCCTAAGAGAGAGTTCGGCCTAGGTGAAGGTTTGAGAGAGGGAGAGGAGGAGAGAATGGGAGAAAACTCTAAGTTCTTTTGTCTCAAGGAGGAGGTCGGCCCCTAGGGTTTTTGGTGAGAGGGAGAGAGTGAATGAGATGGAACACTCTCTATTTCTTTTGGTCTCAAGGAGGATCAGCCAAGGGAGGGTTGAGATGAGTCTTTTCCATCTTGTCTTAGGGTTTCTTGGATAAGACCTCACCTCCCAACCACCCTCATTCAATGTGGAGTCTTCCCCATGTGTCCCTTGGGTAACCAAGAGGACACATGCCTTACACTTGGCACCACCCTCTCTAACGTTTTGTGTCTAGGGTTTCCATTGAGATGGAAACCCTCCACCAATCTTTTCATCTTCCATGTGACTCACCACCCATTCAACTCACTTAAATGAAGATTCTCCTAACTCAAGCATTTGAATTTATTTCCATCAATCAGTCGACTGAAAGTGGATTGACCAAGAGCACAGAAGGTTCGACTCAGAGTCAGCCAACTGAATCTATGATTCAGTCGACTGAAAGGTTATGCATCAAGATTAAACAGTTCTTAGTCGTGTTTCAGCAAACTGAATATGTATTTCAGTCGACTGAAAGTCTGTGGGAAAGGCAGGGAACAGTAACTGGGCATGATTTAGTCGACTGAATTGAAAAGTAAAATTTTTATATGATATTGCAGATGTTTCAGTCTATCTGGAAGGATGTAAGGGATGCCTAAAATTTAAATGGATAATTAAATTGATTTATGTATGCGATTGTATTTAATAAGGAAATGAGATTCGCAAAGAGTTTACGATTCGTTTCGACGTGATTGTTGAACGTGCAACATCCCGGATTTTCAATGCAATTATTATATTGGATATTATCTATTTTAATTGTTAATTTTAAGATTTATAGATGGAATAAATGTTAGATGGATTAGAATTGGAGCAATGGCCCAATTATGATCCAACGGATCATGGATATAGTTTGATTCTAATTAATTGAGTAAATGTGGTCAATTGGGTCAAATACCCAATTGGGATCCAATGGGTCAAGATGAATTGATTTAATCAGGTCATGTACCCAATTAAGACTTAAGGCAAGTGTATGAGGTGACATGGAAGTGGCATAGCCAAGTGGGACCCAAATCCACCTCATCAAGTGAGGTGGCGTGTGGTCTAAGGTAACTTGTAGGGCCGGCTACCACGGTTGACTTGGTCAACCATGGGTGAGTTCAAATATGGTGAGTGGAATTATATTGAATTAGGAATTACAATCACTTGAGTTAGAAGGAAATGAATTCAAGTGCCTGAATTAGGGGAATGAGTTTCATTTAAGTGAAGTGAGTTGAATGGGAAGTGAGTCAAAATAAACAAGTGAGTCACATGGAAGTGGAAGGGACTTGGGTGAGTCAAAAGGGGAGATGGAGGGTTTCCATCTCATGGAAACCCTAGACAAAACCGTTGGGAAGGGGGAGGGAAAGCCAAGTGTAAGCCATGTGTCTCCTTGGTTAACCAAGGAACACATGGGAAAGACCAAGAAGTGATGAGGGTGGTTGGGAGGTTAAGGCAAGACACAAAGGACTCACACCCAAACCCTAAGGCCAATCCTCTCCTTGAGACAAAGAGAAATTAGAGTTTCATCTCATCCTCTCCCTCTCTCCCTCTCTGAAACTACACCACCTTGGCCGATCCTTCCATTGAGACTTTCCTCTCAATTCCTCCCTCTCTCAGTCAACATCTTTGGCCGAACCCTCCATTAGGAGTTTCTCATCTCAATTCCTCTCCCTCTCTCATCATACTTGGCCAAATTCTCAAGGTGGATCAAGAGGTTGCATTCCCTCTTCTCATCTCTCTCTCACACATTTTCGGCTCTAGACTTAGAGAAACCGAAGAACGAAGGAGGAAGAAGAAAGCACTAGGAGCAAAATCAGACCTAAAGAAACAGAGGAGTCGCGGGAGAGGTATGTAATATTCATTGATTAAGAAGAAACTAAGGGAACCATGGTTTCGGCTATGGAATGGCCGAAACCATGGGGTTCCATTTCGGGTTGAAAAGGTCGGCCAAATGGCTATAAGGCCATGGATTTGAAATCCATTCAAGGAATAGCAATGAGATGAACATAAAAGTAAGGTATTGCTCAAATCCGAAATATGGTTTTAGAGATTGAAAAATGGACAAGACCCTAACCTTGTTGGTGGGTAAGATAGGTTGTACAAATGAAGTTATGATGATAAGGACTATGTGTATGCATGATTTATGGATGACCTTATGTATGTTAAATATAAGGAATAAATTTCATAAAGAAAATAATCAAGATCAAGATTCGGCCTCGTGCATGGCCTAACCCTAATTTTTATGGGGATCATATGAGGACTCAAAAAGAGATTGGATGAGGTTCGGCCATGTTGTATGGCCGAACCCCATCAAATGACTAAACTTGTTGTATGTGAATTTTTGAGAAAAACTCATCCTCTAGATGATATAAGATGAGAAGAGAGAACCATGGGTTTGACCATGTTGTATGGCCGAACCCCATGGATAATTTTTATGGATCTAGATATGTTTTAAATGATTAACTATGGACTATCAAGTTAAGAAATAAGAGGATGAAGAGGAGGAACCATGGGTTCGGCCATGTTGTATGGCCCAACCCCAAGGATGACTTTTATAGATTTAAGTGTTTAAAAAAGTTAAATGACTAATTAGGGAGTATTAGATTAAAAAATAAAGAAATGAATGATGATTGACTTGGATTGGTTAAAACAAACAAGGACTAAAAAGGGGTCAAAACCATAGAGTGAGGTTCGGCCATGTTGTATGGCCGAAGCCCACTAATGAGTTTTGGTGGACATGACCACATCCTATGGCCGAACCCCATTGGGGGACTTAACCGGTTTAAGGACTATGATTGTAAATGGAAATGAACATGGGATGATGTAGGGGATGATGGAAATCAAATGGATCATCGATTTCATTTATTTATGTGTTAAATGTAATAAGGAAAAGGAGATTCGTAAAAGGGGTTTTGCAATTCGGTTTCGACGTGATCATTGAACATGACCAGCACGAAAACAACAAGGATATTATCTTGGATGATGGTAGGATTCCTACGTTGTTGAAACACTTGGACTTATGTATATGTGATGGTTTTTATTTCTATGTGTTATGATCTATTTTTGGTATCAAAGTGCTATGTTTTAAGAATGGGATTTCAATGCTATTATGTCTAATATGAAATAATATGTTTGCACTTACATCTCATGCATGGCATGGGAGGGATCATATGAGGGGAGTTCACGCTACATTCGGATATCCGATAAACGTACGTGGGGAGGGATCTGCACTGATTCCGATTGAGAAATGGTATATGATGTTTGAAAAGAAAGAGGAGTCCATGCTCCGTTCGGTGGGACGGATAAGGCATACGTGGGGAGTCATGACAATGAATACCTTGATGTGGCTTGTACATCAAGAGGATTATCTATGTGTTTTGAGATATGTTTGATGGGTGGGAAATCATAGCATACGACACCCATGGCATGGCATTGACTTAGCATGATTTTGACATTATGTATCTATTATGATTTTTATACTAATCCACGTGTTTGACCCTACTCAGAATACCTACTGGGCGCATTGACTAACGCCCTACTTCTACCTTAGATGATGATACAGGGAATGGACGGAACAAAGGACGCGAAAGGAGCCAAGCTTAGGAGCTTGGATAATTTAGACTTACTTTATTTAAGTTTTATTTCAAACAATGTAATTTGAGTTATTCGCACTTTGGGACTGTAATAGCTTAGGCCTATCTTGCTATGGTTTGGTTTTATTTTTGGACATTTGAACTTAAGTTAATTATTTGTGATGGACTTCCTTGCTTAAAAATGGATAGGGTTAGTAATTTTAATCTCATATTAATTTTGTATTACGTTTATTCCGCAAGTATACGTTAATGCGTGCGAACTGTTTTAGTGGACTTAGTCACGCACACGTATAGTTGGCCAGTTAAGGGCTGGGATTTGAAAGCTCGAATTTAGCTCGCATCGTGGTGTCCCGCTCTCTCTCACTCTTTTATTAAAAAAAAAATAGACTTTGACTTTCGGCGAGTGAAAAAGGGCGGGGCGCTACAGAACGTGATCTTCACAAAACAGCAAGTAGAGTAAATTGAACGTTGGTAGGATTCCTACCTTGTTGAGACACTGTGGATTATATATTGGTTACTGGTTTTATTTCTAAATGTGATGATTTACTTTGGGTTAAACAATTGATATATGTATATGAACTGATTTTCAAATGGTTTTTATGTAATTTGAAATGAAATGACATTATTGCATTCATGATCTCATGTATGGCATGGGAGGGAGTACATGGGATAGCAAGCCAAGTTATGAGCTGTCCGGACATGACTTGGGGCTTGAGACTAGCTTGTATGAAGCTATGTGAACTATTGATATGTTGGCCTTGTCCGGGATTGCTAGAAATGGGCACGGAGTAGTCTGAGCCAAAGTACTCCCGGGTAAACAGTCCCGAAACCCTGCGCAGAGGGAGGAGTCCACACTCCATCGGTAATTCCGATTAACATATGTAGAGAGGTATAACAGTGACCTGATCGTGTCGTCACAACATTGCGGACGTAAATGGCCAAGGGAACACCTTGATATGGCTTTATTTATCAAGGAAACTGTTGATATATTTGTGTTGTGACTGGATATGGAAATTGGGTGAGAGATCATTGGCATATGACGCCCATGGCATGACACATATATTAGCATGGTTTTGATATGAATATCATGCGTTGGTTTTATTACTATGAGATGTTTTACAGTTTTGATATGATGTACTTATCTTAATTCTATATTGATCCTATGTGTACATAACCCTATTGGGAATTCCTACTAGGCGCGTTGACTAACGCTTACTTCTACTCTATAGATTATGGAACAGGAAATGACAAGGACATGGGACATGAAGGGAGCCAAGCTTAGGAGCTTGGGCAGATTTATGCTTATATTACTTAGCTTGATTTTGGAATGATGTAATGAGAGAACTTTTATTTTTGGGAATGTAATAACTAAGAATTATTTTGCTATGATTTGATATTAATTAAGTTTTAGTTAGTTTTATGGTGATTGGCTTCCTTGCTTATTAATGTCATGTATATGAATTATAATTTATTCATATGTTAATTCCGCAAGTATTCCTAGAGCGTGTGAAATGTTTTAGTGGACTTAATCCACGCACACGTAAAGGTGGCCAGTTAAGGGTCGGGTTTTGGAAGCTCGGACTTAGCTCGCATCGTGACGTCCCCTCTCTCTCTCTCACTCATCTATAAAAAAAACATATACTCTGATTTTGGCGAGTGAAAATGGGCGGGGTCTTACAAGGACCGCGTTAAAGGGGATTGGAGTTAGGGTTTGAAGGAGAGGTAGGAGAGGAAGAAGAGTAAAAGAGGGAAGAAAAGGTTGAGAGAAAACCGAATGTAAAGAGAGAAACATGGATGAGGGCGGCGACGACGACAAGGGACTTGAGGGTTTGGGTTTCAGGATCTGCAACAAAGGAAGAAGAAGAAGAAGAGGAGAAACAAGGGAAAGGGGGGGGGGGGGGGGGGGGGGCGGAGAAGGCGGCTAGGGCTAGGATTGAGGTGTTGCAAGGACAGGGTAGAGGGGGTGGAGGTTAGGGTTTTTGAAGGGTTGGGGAAGGGAGAAAGAGAGTTTGTATATCAGAGGGATAGGGTTTGGGTTTTAAGGAGGGGGTCCACATTGTAGGCCTAGGAGAGATTATCAAGTCCACTAAAACCACTTTTTTTTTAAAAAAAAATCTTATATTTATAATTACACATAATATGATTTATTTTATTTTCATAAAAATCTTGAAACACGTGAAATTCAAATTTCAAAACCAATTATTGTTTTAAAAAAGAAAATTTAAGTCGAGAACCCTCTAAAATCGAATGTTGAACATTGGGGAGAAAATCGTGTGATTTTCAAGCATTTTGTATTACAAATATTTATAAATAAAAATTACCAAAACGCCCATCTAGCTTCTGAGCTCTAAACTGGGTAAATTGGGGCCCACCATGGAGCCCACACAATCTTCATTGCCACCAAAACACGAAAACAACTTGAAGACCCACAAGACTCTCTAAGACCCTGAATATCGGGTTGAGTCATTACAACACTACCCCTTTTAAGGAATTTCGTCCTCGAAATTTAAATTAAACTCATACCTCTAATCTCAAACAAAGCTGGGAATTGCTTCCGCATCGCTGTCTCGTTTTTGCAAGTAGAAGACTCCCTGCCTTGCACTTGTAAACCACCAAAACCAAGCGGACAGTCTTGCCACAAAGACTCTGTTACCTCGAATCCTCAATCTGTACTGGTCTCTCTTGAAAGGTCATGTTCTCGGTGAGTTCCTTATCCTCCCAGTTAATCAAATGCGACAGATCATGATGATACTTTCGAGCCATTGAAACATGAAAGACGCTGTGCACTTGGGCGAGACGTGGAGGGAGTACAAGTCTGTAGGCCACCTCCTCGATCCTCTCCAGAATCTCAAATGGATCAATATTTCGAGGTGACAGCTTTTCCTCGGTGCCCAAACCTCTGAATCTCATGACGGCGTGAAACTCGAAGGAAAACACGATCTCCAATAGTAAACTCAAGTGCCCTCCTCCGACAGTCAGGATAACTCTTCTGTCGGTTCTGGGCAGTCAACAATCTCAGTCTGATCAGACTCACCTGCTTAGTACTCTACTTGACCATGTTTGGTCCTGACCTCACTGTATCACTGGTCTTTGCTCAACATAACGGTGACATGCATGGTCTGCCACACAAGGACTCATGCGATAACATCATGATACTTGACTAATAGTTGTTGTAAATGAACTCAACCAAATGTAAGCGGATCTCCCATCTACCTCTATGATCCCAAACACAAGCTCGGAGCATATCCTTTAAGATCCGAATAGTACGCTTCGACTAACCATCTGCCTATGGGTGGAACGTTGTATTGAAACACAACTGTGTGCACAACTCTTTCTACAAGCTCTGCCAGAATTGAGAGACAAACCCGGGGTCCCGGTCTGAAACAATTGACTTAGGTATACCGTGCAGTCTGACAACCTCTGTCCAAAAATAGCTGACTCAAAGTCTCAAGAGGATCTGTTGTCTTCATACCAAAAAAACGGGCTGACTGAGTCAATTGATCCACTATGACCCACACTGCATCAAGTCTCTGAGGTGACCTCGGCAACTTAGTCACAAAATCCATAGTAATATGATCACATTTCCATTCAGGGATTAGAAAAAACCACAACCTACCACTAGTTCTCAAGTGTTCTATCTTGACCTGATGGCAAGTCCAATAACGGATCACAGACTTAGGCACTAACCTCTTCATGTTTCTCCACCAGAACTGCTGAAGCAAATCAGGACACATCCTTGTATGTCCCAGATGCACAACAAAACTAGAGTGATGGAAATGCTGCAATACCTCATCACAATACTGCCCTTACATGGGTACAAATAGCATGCCCTGGAAGGTCTGTTAGTGTTCCGGCTTACTAAGTCACCTATTTGTCAATTCGATGACTTAGGTGAAGCATTGTCTCGGAAGTTTGAAGCAATGATCTAGACTTAAGTGATGAAGATTGAATCAAGAACTCAAGCATTGGAGGATCAAGTGCGGATTCATCATCACTATGTATGGCAATCACGAAGGTAATTGGGCCACAGATGACTTTAGGAGGAACCCAACACCGTAGGATGACCTTGCCTAGGCTTAGTTGAATATGTTGGTAATGGACACAGACTAACCTAAAGGTTGCTTGACAGTGAATTGGATCCCAACTTCAAAATATGTATTTGGTTTCACTATTAACACGAATAATCGTTCTCACCGACCCCTCGGTGGAGACAAGATCGAGCCATCGTGGTCAAGGACTGGTCGACTAGATTGACAAAAGTTCTAGATCATAGAACTATCATTCTGGGTGTTCCTCTCATCGAGAGTCTCATATGCACTGGCCCCTCGGTGAAAGACTGAAACGACCCCTCGTCGTCAACGACTCTTCGTGTAACGCCCGCCCCATTTTCACCGAAATCAGAGTATATATATATTTTTTTAAATAAAAGTTACAACGGGCGCGGACGTCATGACGCGAGTTGAGTCCGAGCTTCTAAAGCCCGGCCCTCAACTGGCCAATCCTATGCGTGCGCGGAACGAAGTCCACGAGAACGGTTTACGCGTAGAAAGTAAGCTCGCGGAATATAATTATATGCGGAACATTATAATAGAGACAATCCTACCAGTTTTAAATAGAAGGGAAGAAACAACATTATCTTACCAAAATACCCCTATGTTCACATTTATGCCTCAAAACGATATTGTCCATAATGCAGTCCAAACCATAGCAAGAAATATAAATTATACAGTCCGACGAGCTAAGCTACTTTAAATTACATCTCCAAAATGAAACTTAAATAAAACTAGATATCCGCTTCCCAAGCTCCTAAGCTTGGCTCCCGGCGTGTCCACCGTTTCCGCCATCTCCTGCGTCATCAGCTAGGGTAGAAGTAGGGCGTTAGTCAACACGCCCAGTAGGACTCCGAGTAGGGCTAGCACATGGGTTAGTGATAACATGCATACCGACAATAATATATTAAACATATGATGAATGCCATGCCATGGGTGCCTATGTCATTTGTCCCACCCATCCACCGTATCATCATAAAATATCGTATCCCCCTTGACGGCAAAGCCTCGTCAAGGTGTCCCCATGTTTGTTTCTCGGTCACCCCGACGGAGCATGGACTCCAGTTATAGCATAAGAGCTATCCCCATGTCTGATTCTCGGTCGCCCCGACGGAGCATGGACTCCAGTTATAGCATAAGAGCTATCCCCATGTCTGATTCTCGGTCGCCCCGACGGAGCATGGACTCCGGTTTCAATATTTTCCCGCCCATGCCATGCATGAGATGCAAGTGCATTACGCTATGTAATATATATATATATATATATATATATAAACCATAACTTAATATATATCATACATAGCCATATAATGCATAATATCAAAATATATAAACCATAGTATGAACATATAATTCATAATAAAAAATCCATCATAAGCCAAATCAATAATAATCAAAATAATTTAAAATCACCATCACATATCCACGGCTTACAAAGAGGTAGGAATCCTACCGAATACCGCTTAGCGTCCCGTTACGTTTCCGTTCGATAGTCCGGTCGCCGATCCCGTACCGTTTGCGACGTCCCTGTACCTTATTACATATTTACCGAATTAGTCCATATGTTATCCATGATTAAGTCCTTAACTTATTACAACCTTAGGTTCCTAATTACGTTATCCGTTTACCAAAATCGGCCCCTAACTTAGCCTCGTTTTCCGTCGTTTAAAACACATCCATAAATCCAATTTTGGCAATTTTAAATATTCCGATTTGCGAGCCTAAAACACAGCATCTATCCGTTTCATTTAATCATTCGCAATGTATCCAATTTTTATGTCTAACATACATAGGGTTCGGCCATATACCATGGCCGAACCCATGGTTCCTCAAGGTGGCTAATAATTACCATTTTGCCACTCTCTCTTCTATGGTTAATCATCCATTCATTTATGTACATTCTAAGTCCAAAATTCATTCATACTTAGATCCATTAGTGATTCATTAATCATGACCTAGCATCATAAAATCAGCCACCTATTTTAATTAGTTTTGCAAACATTTAATCCCATACCTAATTCCACATTTGGCCTAAGATGTGGCCCATAAAGGGGTCATGGGTTCGGCCATACACCATGGTCAAACCCATGATGTCCATTTTCCAATTTCTTGGGTCCTTCTGCCTCATTTAATCCTATCACAATTGAATTTAAATCATTCATTGAATTCCTCATTTTCATCTCATTTAAAGTATTACCTACTATACTTACAAATCCATTTAAATTTTTTTATCCATCTCCATCATTTTCCATTCATTAAAATTCACTAATCACCACCATAGGGTTCGGCCATTCAACATGGCCGAACCCATGGTTCATGGCTCACCTTCATGGGTGCCATTTTAAGACCAATGTTTTGTCCAAAAACAATCCATTTTTAAAATCAATAACCTTCATTCATTTTGGCCCTTTAAAACTTCCAAAATATTAACATATTAATCCATCATTTCCATCCTTTAAACCCATTTAAAAAAATCACTTTTCAACACCATAGGGTTCGGCCATACACCATGGCCGAACCCATGGCTCATGGTCCATCTTATCCATGCCATTTTTTAAAACCAAAATACCTATTTACATTCCTCATGGTTTTCTCATTAAAACTCCTTAAAAATCACCAACTTTTTAATCACTTAAAAACCTCAACATCATTAACCCTTCTCCATAATTTTAGACCTCAAACCCTAATTAAAAATCATCCATCATTTACCATGGGGTTCGGCCATGCTACATGGCTGAACCCTATGGTCCATCAATCCATTAAAATTTCTATTTTTCCATGCTTAATCCATTCATTTTATTTTTCCTTAAACCACCTCTTCCATCTCATCCATTACTTATCCTATCGTTGGATGGATCTTAGATCCATGGCCCACAACATTTTTTGGCCATATTTAGTCTAAGAAATGGATTCCATGTCTTATCTTAAAAAAATATATAAACTCTTGTTTTAAGAATTCTTACCACCCGACGACTCCTCCGGTCCTTCTTTGCTTCTCCTCTTGCTCTCCTTAACCTTCTCTTCTCTTCTTCTCCTTGATGTATGGTCAAGATGAGTTTGATCAAATGGTGAGGCCCTCTAAGCTTAGGGTCGGCCAACATTGAGTGGGTTTGGATAGAAAATGTCTAGCTTCCTTGGTCTTGAAGTGATAATGGGTTGGCCAAGCTTAATCTTTCTTTCCTTCTCTTCTTCTTCTCTTCTAAATTTTTTTTCTTTTCTAATTTTCTCTTGGTGTGGGACGGTGGAGAGGTGGTGAGAATGAGAGGTTGAAATGAGAGGGATGAGATGGAAAACCCATCTCATTTCTTTGGTCTTACTTGGACCATGCTCCTCCATGATGGCCTCACCAACCAAGCATGGGCTAGCTTGACTTTGGTGGTGGTGGTTGAGACAAAACCACCACTAGCCAATGGTTTTGGGTGTTTGAATTTGGTGGTTTGGTCTTCCCATGTTGACCCCTTGACCAACACATGGCTAGGTATGGGTCACCATACTTTGGGTGGTGGTGGTTGAGATGAAACCACCACCCAAGACCATGGTATTTTTCTTGCTTTTCTTAGGTGGTTTCAATGAGATGAAACCACCATTGACTTGTCCCCTTTGACTTGCCTATGTTGACTCTAATTGACCAACCTAATTAATTAAATTAAATCCTCACTTAGGTTAATTAATTTCCATCGAATTTAATTTCATAAAATTTATCTATCTAAGAAATCCACCCATGGTTGACCAAGTCAACCATGGTGGACGGCCCCCCACCTATACCTACCCCACCCGCCACCTCACTTGATGAGGTGGAGGTGGGCCCCACTTGGCCATGTCACTTTAATTCCATTAATTTTAACTTAGATAATTTTACAATAATTTTAATCAATTTAATCCACCTTAATCCACCTTAGTCCTCTCAATTTATCCATGGTTGACCAAGTCGGCCATGATGGTTGGCCCCACCTTTGCCTTGGTCCACACGCCACCTCACTTGGTGAGGTGGAGGTGGGCCCACTTGGTGATGCCATTTCATTTCATTACTAACTTAGAGGGTTTAATTCCAATTCACCCTTTTTAAATCAATTGGGCCACCATTGGGCCCACAGCCCAACCAAATTATTTTCTACCCTTTACCTTAGAGTTTGGATCAATTTTGATCCATTGGGTCCCACATGGTGATCGGGCCCACTTTGACCATCGTTGACCCTTCTGACGAATTCCATTCACTCTATGGTCCATTGGACCCTTCATGGGCCTTTGTCTCAAAATTTGATCCATTTGGCATTCCATCACATCAAACTTCAAATTAAAGTAAATAAATGCTAAAAATATATTGATTTAATATTTCGGGCTATTACAATAGAATCCTCTTTTGAAATTTTCGTCCTGAAAATTCGATCAAAGTAGGGGTTCAAAACAACTCATGCGAAGAGCTCTGGATAAGCGGCTTTCATCACCGACTCAAGTTCCCAGGTGGTTTCTTCACTGCCATGTCGTTCCCAAACCACCTTGACGAACTGAATGGCGCGGTTCCGCAGTACCCTTTGTTCACTACCGATCACTCTAACCGGCTTGTCCACATATGTCACATCGCTTTGTACATCGATGTCTTGAACATTTATCACATGGGAAGGATCACGATTGTACTTTCTCAGCATGGACACATGAAATACTTCATGTAGAGATGACAGCTGTGGAGGGAACGCTAGTTGATAAGCTACCCCTCCCACCCTCTTCAGTATCGGGAACGGCCCCACAAATCTAGGCGACAATTTCCCTTTCTTCCCGAATCTCATGTGCCCATTCCGTGGTGAGACTTTCAGAAATACTAAGTCTCCCACCTCAAACTCGAGGAATCTTCTCCTCTTGTTGGCATAGTTTTTCTGACAGCTCTGTGCAGTGAGTAGATGTTGCCGTATCAGCTTAATCTGTGCTGTAGTCTCTGCAACCAAATCCGGCCCAATCAGCGCAGGTTCATCGGCCTCTGTCCAACACACTAGCGATCTACACGGTCTACCATACAAGGCCTCAAATGGAGCCATCTGAAGGCTTGCCTGGTAACTGTTATTGTAAGAGAACTCCACCAGTGGCAGATGATCCTCCCATCCGCCTTTGAAGTCTAGCATGCATGCTCTCAGCATATCCTCTAGTGTCTGTATCGTTCTTTCTGACTGCCCATCAGTCTGTGGGTGAAATGCTGTGCTAGTTAATACGTCGGTCCCCATAGCCGACTGCATGCCCTGCCATACTCTGCCGGTGAATCGTCCATCCCTGTCGGACACAATAGACTGGGGAATACCATGTAGCCTAATGATCTCTCGGATGTACCGTCGACCCAAAGTCTCTGATGAATCTGTCATTTTGATGGGAAGGAAATGTGCGGACTTGGTTTACCGGTCCACTATGACCCATATCGCATCGTTGCCCTTTGATGTCCTCGGCAACCCTGTTACAAAGTCCATGGATATGTGCTCCCATTTCCATTCTGGTACCGGTAAGGGTGCGAGTAAGCCCGGTGGTTTCCGATGTTCTGCCTTAACCTGCTAACAAGTTAAGCAACGAGCGACAAAATCTGCCACATCTTTCTTAAGTCCATGCCACCAATAGTGCCTCTTAAGATCATGATACATCTTGGTGCTGCCCGGGTGGATAGAGAGTTTGGTTTGGTGTGCTTCAATTAGCAACTCTCTTCTGCAATTCTTAGGCACATATGTCCTGCCTCAGAACATAAGACCCTGTCCTGGTCGCAACTCCCACTCCGGTAGAACCTCACCGGTAGACATCTTAGCCCAAATCTCCTCCACCTCTGGATCTGTCCGTTGTTCCCGTTCAATGTCAGAGACCATGTTGGATCGTATGATCAGATTATATATGGTCCCATGATTATTGAGGTAGAGTTTAAATTCTCTGATGGTATTCAGTACCTCCCATTCCGTCCTGATCATGCTGGCTACTGTCACATGTGACAAACGGCTGAGAGCGTCCGCCACTTTGTTCGCCTTGCCAGGATGGTACCGAAGTGCGAACTCATAATCCGCCAGATATTCCATCCATCTGCGCTGTCTCATATTGAGTTCTTTCTGATCAAATAAGTATTTCAAACTCTTGTGATCCGAGAACACCTCGAATTTCTCACCATAGAGGTAGTGTCTCCAACTTTTGAGAGAGAAGATCACTACTGGTAGTTCTCGGTCATGTGTGGGATAATGGCGTTCATGAATTTTCAACTGCTTGATCCGTACGCCACTGCGCGATTACCTTGAGTAAGTGTACACCCCAGTCCCTCACCGGAGGCATCACAGTACACCTCATAATTTCTGCCTCTTTCAGGCAAGATCAGAATAGGAGCGGTCGTAAGCCTCTCCTTTAGCTCCTCAAATCTTTGATTACACAGATTGGACCACTCAAACTTGACTCCTTTCTGAGTGAGTCGAGTAAGTGGGGCTGCAATCTTGGAGAAGTCCATGATGAATTTCCGATAGTAACCGGCCAATCCCAGAAAACTGCGGATCTCGGTCACATTTGTCTGCCCTTTCCATTCCTTGACTGCTGCTACCTTAGTCGAGTCCACGGCTATACCTTCCTCTGATATGATGTGCCCCAAGAAATTGACTTCAGATAGCCAAAATTCACACTTGCTGGCTTTGGCATACAATTGGTTCTTTCTCAAGGTCTCTAGGACTATCCGTAGGTGCTCGGCATGTTCCTCCTGACTTTTGGAGTAGATCAGAATATCGTCAATGAATACGATCACAAACTGATCTAAGTAAGGACGGAATATCCTATTCATCAGGTCCATGAACACCGCCGGTGCATTAGTAAGTTGAAACGGCATGACTACATACTCATATAGACCATACCGTGTCCTGAAGGTTGTCTTCTCTATGTCCTCCTCTCTAACCCTAATTTGATGGTATCTGGACATCAGATCAATCTTAGAGAAATGAGAGGAACCCCTAAGTTGATCAAATAGGTCATCAATCCGGGGTAGGGGATATTTATTTCTGACAGTCAGTTGGTTCAACTTTCTATAATCCACACACATTCGCAGGGTACCGTCTTTCTTCTTTACGAATAACACTGGGGCTCCCCATGCGGATGTGCTGTTCCGAATAAAGCCCAGTCTGAGCAGTTCATCAATCTGCTTCTTCAACTCGGTCATTTCAGCTGGTGCCATCCTATAATGGGGTAATGATAATGGAGTGGCGCCGGGGTATAACTTGATCTCGAATTGTATCTCCCTCTTGGGTGGTAAACCAGGGAGCTCTGTTGGGAATACCTCGGCATATTCTGCTACTACTGCCGGAAGTTCAGTTACTGGTGCCCTATCTAATCTGAGACTGTTCAAGGTAAGATGGTTCAATTCTTCCTGCAGCCTTCTAGGGATGCCCTGCCTGTCAGCGTGTACCACGTACCACTTTCCCTCGGGTGACCAAAATATCACCCTACGAAGGTGGCAATCAATATGGGCCTGATATGTAGTTAACCAGTCCACGCCAAATATAACATCGTATTCGGCCATGTCGATTACTAAGTAGTTGAACTCGAATCTAAATCCCGCGAGTTCAGTGTTCAATGCCATACATATGAGTCCTAATGATGTGTCTCCGACGGGGAATACAATGGTAAGTGATGTGGACAGGTTTGTACTAGTGTGCCCGTGGCAGATATGAATGCAGCAGATATAAATGAATGCGAAGCTCTAGAGTCAAATAAAGTAACAGCATAGGAACTACCAATTACAGCCATACATTGCATCACCGAGCGATCCACCACTACTGGAGTCGGTATAGTGAAAAGTCGTCCAGATCCGGTAGGGGTTGGCACCCGTCCTGGCTGATTGTATGTTCTACCTCCTCGCGACTGAGTTGGTCTGGATGGAGGGCGGAAGGTACCCATAAAGTTGGAGGGTCAGCTGATCTGGGGACATTCTCTCTTGAAGTGGCCCCGTTGGCCACACTGATAACATGTGTTCCCACCCCGATGAACCTGTGTGACTGATGTTGATGAGGAGGGATGATTGGGGCGAAAGCCCCGCGTAGATCCTGTGGAGAGTGAGGGTCTGCTGGAATTTGGGCGGAACTTCTTGTTGGGTTGAAGTGCACCCCGCCCATTTTGCCCTCGACGGTTGTCAAACCGCACTATTTCGTTCAACTCCCGTTCTGCTATGGTGGCCCTGCTGACCACCCCTGCCAATGTGGGTTCCTTGAAGAATGTCACCCTGTTTCTGATGTTTAGTCGAAGGCCCCGTTCAAACTTACGGGCCCTTTGGTGCTCAGTATCCACCATGTAGAATGCATAGACGGACAGCTTAAGGAATTCTCTGTGGTATTCTGCCACCATCATGCTGCCTTGTATCAATGAGAGGAAGGCTTTAGTCTGGTTCTCTCTTTTCTCCTCTGGAAAATATTGCTCTAGGAAGGTGGCTAAGAACCATTCCCATGTCATGATGGTCCTTTCCCCTTCTAGCACCAGTGCTTGTTGCTTTTCCACAATTTCCCACCAACTACTGGCATCATCGATCAGTTGGGAAGTGGCCAACAAGATTTTATCAACAGGATTGGAAATTTGGAGCAGATTAAAGATCTGATTGATCATTTTTAACCAATGTTCCGCTCCGACAGCCCCTTTTGTTCCCCTGAAGTAGGGAGGGTGCTGTTGTTGAAAATTCTTGACCATCTTCCGTTTACTGGAGTCGCTGGCGGTCGTATTGCCGCTTGAGTGTTGTTGGAGAGCAGAAGTGACTGCCGCTTGGACTATGTCTCTTAACTCGAGAGGTACACCTTCTATGTTTATACTATTTTGTCCCTCGGCTGTATGAGGTGGTGGTTGTACTTCCTCGTCCTGACGAGGGGGTGTTACCTCTTTCTCTACCCGTGGGTTGCGGCGGGTTATTCGTTTTGGCGGCATTTCCTAAGTCATCAAAAAATATTGACTTAGTTCCCTCATAATATTGGCATGTTCATAGTTCAGAACAATTTTCCTAAGTATCAAATATTTCCTTCAATTTGGGGGAGAATTATCGATCAAGTATACTTCATTTTTGGGGGAAAATTCCTAAGTATCGAATATAGTTTCTTTCATTTGAGGAAAGTTGCCAAATAAGCATACTTGGTTTGGGGAAAACTTCCCATCTAGCTATGTTTGTCCATTTTTGTGAAATTGGGGGAAATGTTCCTACTTTTGATAAACCTATCAATGTTATAATGATTGTACTTTCCTTCCTATCATTTTCTTATGTCAAATGTGGTGCTCAGATTGAATGTTTCAGTCTGAGTCAATCGAAGTAGATTAATCCGGCCCCCGTGCAGCGGACTCCGAAGAGTCGGTCAGTTGGGATTCTTAGCTGTCAGTGAGACATGCAACCGTCTTAATCTTACTTCGAAGGATTCACTCTTTCAATTTCGCTCTGATACCAACTGTAACGCCCGCCCCATTTTCACCGAAATCAAAGTATATTTTTTTTTTTAAAATAAAAGTGACAACGGGCGCGGACGTCACGACGCGAGTTGAGTCCGAACTTCTAAAGCCCGGCCCTCAACTGGCCAACCCTACTCGTGCGTGGAACGAAGTCCACGAGAACGGTTTACGGGTAGAAAGTAAGCTCGCGGAATATAATTATATGCGCAACATTATAATAGAGACTATCCTACCAGTTTTAGATAGAAGGGAAGATACAACATTATCTTACCAAAATACCCCTATGTTCACATTTATGCCCCAAAACGATATTGTCCATAATGCAGTCCAAACCATAGCAAGAAATATAAATTATACAGTCCGACGAGCTAAGCTACTTTAAATTACATCTCCAAAATGAAACTTAAATAAAACTAGATATCCGCTTCCCAAGCTCCTAAGCTTGGCTCCCGGCGTGTCCACCGTTTCCGCCATCTCCTGCGTCATCAGCTAGGGTAGAAGTAGGGCGTTAGTCAACGCGCCCAGTAGGACTCCGAGTAGGGCTAGCACATGGGTTAGTGATAGCATGCATACTGACAATAATATATTAAACATATGATGAATGCCATGCCATGGGTGCCTATGTCATTTGTCCCACCCATCCACCGTATCATCATAAAATATCGTATCCCCCTTGACGGCAAAGCCTCATCAAGGTGTCCCCATGTTTGCTTCTCGGTCACCCCGACGGAGCATGGACTCTGGTTATAGCATAAGAGCTATCCCCATGTCTGATTCTCGGTCGCCCCGACGGAGCATGGACTCCGGTTTCAATATTTTCCTGCCCATGCCATGCATGAGATGTAAGTATATATATATATATATATATATATATAAACCATAGCTTAATATATATCATACATAGCCATATAATGCATAATATCAAAATATATAAACCATAGTATGAACATATAATTCATAATAAAAAATCCATCATAAGCCAAACCACATAATCATCAAAATAATTTAAAATCACCATCACATATCCACGGCTTACAAAGAGATAGGAATCCTACCGAATACCGCTTAGCGTCCCGTTACGTTTCCATTCGATAGTCCTGTCGCCGATCGCGTACCGTTTGCGACGTCCCGGTACCATATTACATATTTACCGAATTAGTCCATATGTTATCCATGATTAAGCCCTTAACTTATTATAACCTTAGGTTCCTAATTACGTTATCCGTTTACCAAAATCGGCCCCTAACTTAGCCTCGTTTTCCGTCATTTAAAACACATCCATAAATCCAATTTTGGCCATTTTAAATATTCCGATTTGCGATCCTAAAACGCAGCATCTATCCGTTTCATTTAATCATTTGCAATGTATCCAATTTTTATGTCTAACATACATAGGGTTCGGCCATATACCATGGCCGAACCCATGGTTCCTCAAGGTGGCTAATAATTACCATTTTGCCACTCTCTCTTCTATGGTTAATCATCCATTCATTTATGTACATTCTAAGTCCAGAATTCATTCATACTTAGATCCATTAGTGATTCATTAATCAT
Source organism: Chimonanthus salicifolius (assembly GCA_013350335.1). NCBI lineage: Eukaryota > Viridiplantae > Streptophyta > Magnoliopsida > Laurales > Calycanthaceae > Chimonanthus > Chimonanthus salicifolius. The sequence goes on along the minus strand of CM023532.1, from coordinate 67,196,765 downwards.
GACCTAGCATCATAAAATCAGCCACCTATTTTAATTAGCTTTGCAAACATTTAATCCCATACCTAATTCCACATTTGACCTAAGATGTGGCCCATAAAGGGGTCATGGGTTCGGCCATACACCATGGCGACCATTTTCCAATTTCTTGGGTCCATCTTGCCTCATTTAATCCTATCACAATTGAATTTAAATCATTCATTGAATTCCTCATTTTCATCTCATTTAAAGTATTACCTACTATACTTACAAATCCATTTAAATTCTTTTATCCATCTCCATCATTTTCCATTCATTAAAATTCACTAATCACCACCATAGGGTTCGGCCATTCACCATGGCCGAACCCATGGTTCATGGCTCACCTTCATGGGTGCCATTTTAAGACCAATGTTTTGTCCAAAAACAATCCATTTTTAAAGTCAATAACCTTCATTCATTTTGTCCCTTTAAAACTTCCAAAATATTAACATATTAATCCATCCTTTAAACCCATTTAAAACATCACTTTTCAACACCATAGGTTCGGCCATACACCATGGCCGAACCCATGGCTCATGGTCCATCTTATCCATGCCATTTTTTAAAACCAAAATACCTATTTACATTCCTCATGGTTTTCTCATTAAAACTCCTTAAAAATCACCAACTTTTTAATCACTTAAAAACCTCAACATCATTAACCCTTCTCCATGATTTTAGACCTCAAACCCTAATTAAAAATCATCCATCATTTACCATGGTGTTCGGCCATGCTACATGGCCGAACCCTATGGTCCATCAATCCATTAAAATTTCTATTTTTCCATGCTTAATCTATTCATTTTATTTTTCCATAAACCATCTCTTCCTTTTCATCCATTTCTTATCCTACCGTTGGATGGATCTTAGATCCATGGCCCATAACATTTTCTGGCCATATTTAGTCTAAGAAATGGATTCCATATCTTATCTTAAAAAAATATATAAACTCTTGTTTTAAGAATTCTTACCACCCGACGACTCCTCCGGTCCTTGTTTGCTTCTCCTCTTGCTCCCCTTAGCCTTCTCTTCTCTTCTTCTCCTTGATGTATGGTCAAGATGAGCTTGATCAAATGGTGAGGCCCTCTAAGCTTAGGTTCGGCCAAGATTGAGTGGGTTTGCTTGAGAGAGAGAGAGAGAGGAGGAGGGGATAGAAAATGTCTAGCTTCCTTGGTCTTGAAGTGATAATGGTTTGGCCAAGCTTAATCTTTCTTTCCTTCTCTTCTTCTTCTCCTCTAAAATTTTTTCTTTTCTTATTTTCTCTTGGTGTAGGACAGTGGAGAGGTAGTGAGAATGAGAGGTTGAAATGAGGGGGATGAGATGGAAAACCCATCTCATTTCTTTGGTCTTACTTGGACCATGCTCCTCCATGATGGCCTCACCAACCAAGCATGGGCTAGCTTGACTTTGGTGGTGGTGGTTGAGACAAAACCACCACTAGCCAATGGTTTTGGGTGTTTGAATTTGGTGGTTTGGTCTTCCCATGTTGACCCCTTGACCAACACATGGCTAGGTATGGGTCACCATACTTTGGGTGGTGGTGGTTGAGATGAAACCACCACCCAAGACCATGGTATTTTTCTTGCTTTTCTTAGGTGGTTTCAATGAGATGAAACCACCATTGACTTGTCCCCTTTGACTTGTCTATGTTGACTCTAATTACCCAACCTAATTAATTAAATTAAATCCTCACTTAGGTTAATTAATTTCCATCGAATTTAATTTCATAAAATTTATCTATCTAAGAAATCCACCCATGGTTGACCAAGTCAACCATGGTGGACGGCCCCCCACCTATACCTACCCCACCCGCCACCTCACTTGATGAGGTGGAGGTGGGCCCCACTTGGCCATGTCACTTTAATTCCATTAATTTTAACTTAGATAATTTTACAATAATTTTAATCAATTTAATCCACCTTAATCCACCTTAGTCCTCTCAATTTATCCATGGTTGACCAAGTCGGCCATGATGGTTGGCCCCACCTTTGCCTTGGTCCACACGCCACCTCACTTGGTGAGGTGGAGGTGGGCCCACTTGGTGATGCCATTTCATTTCATTACTAACTTAGAGGGTTTAATTCCAATTCACCCTTTTTAAATCAATTGGGCCACCATTGGGCCCACAGCCCAACCAAATTATTTTCTACCCTTTACCTTAGAGTTTGGATCAATTTTGATCCATTGGGTCCCACATGGTGATCGGGCCCACTTTGACCATCGTTGACCCTTCTGACGAATTCCATTCACTCTATGGTCCATTGGGCCCTTCTTGGGCCTTTGTCTCAAAATTTGATCCATTTGGCATTCCATCACATCAAACTTCAAATTAAAGTATATAAATGCCAAAAATATATTGATTTAAAATTTCGGGCTATTACACTTCGATAAAGACTTGTGTGTTCTGGACTTTGAACTCAAGTGGGCTCTTGAGAAAACAAACATATCGGTAGTTCAAGACCGATCGAGAGTACTAGGAACGACCCCTCCGTAAAGGGCGATAGGTCTGGGTAAGACTAATTTCTGTCTTGAAACTCTGTTAGCGTGGTGTTGCCCTAGACCGAGCCTCTCATATGGACCGGCCTATAGGTGCCATGATTGTCGACCCATTAGAGACACAGATATGTCGACCAGGAAAGAATTATACCGTTGGGAGTGCGTGTAATGCACAACGGCCGAGTTGTTGAACAGTAACATTTCTAGTCATCGACCCCTCGGTGCGCTCGGCCTGTCGGTACATTACCGTTGCTATATCTAGATGTGGTCTATATAAAAACCAATCTTTATGTCACCAGTTGGCATCCTTTGGCAAATCAGTTGGACCATCATCATTATTAGTGAGCTTAAACAAGGGCCAACAGAAGGATCACTCATATCTCCATGCACTACATTTGGTGAATCATACATCCAATCTTCTTGAGTGTGATTAAGAGAGAGAGAGAGAGAGAAAAAAAAATATAGATCTAGGAATCCATTGGCACATCTAAATCCTAGAGACCTCTCATTGATTGTGATTGAGTATACACAAGGCACATCTTCGATATCGTCAACATCACATTGGGAGAGCATCCTCAAGAAGCATACATCTACAAGTGAGCTTATGCAAAGGCAAGTGCTTCTTAGTTATTTTATTTTATAAATCATCTTGTGAAATGGACTAAGACAAGGAAGCCGGAACCACTATAAAAAATAGAGGGATAAGGACTTAGACCTTGGGTTGGTCGAACCTTTCAAAATCTAGGACGAGTGGATTAAGGAGGATTGGCTCCGGAACCACTATAAAAAACTCTAGAGCGTCGTCTTTGGTACAGTGGTGGGTGAAATTCCCAGCCGATTGAGTGAGTTGGAATTCCCACTCTAATTGTGAGGGTGTAAGTCCCCACATAGTGAATTCGGGATTACCCAAGGTTGGGTGAGTCCTTAGAGTAGATGTAGGTTGTTTAACTGAACCACTATAAATTGGTCTTGTTAGTGTTGATCTTTACTTGTATGATTATTGTTATAATTATGCACACTTTTGATCACACAACCCATCTCTCTTGATTAACATTATTAATCCGCTGTAAATTTGTTAATTAATCAAGAAATTTATAAGGACCATAAAAATTGGAGATTGTCCTATTCAGCCCCCTCTAGGGACAATCTCGATCCTTGTTCTAGGATCCAAGGGAACTTTCAATTGGTATTGGAGCGTGAGTTCTCTTCATAAATGATTTAACCATCCGAGTTGATCTGTGCTAGAACACCTTCATGGGTACTCCAAAAGTTTCTCACTATTCTCTATTGTTTGTTTACTCTTACTTGAAAACAAAAATAGAAAATAAACTTGCATCCCATGATGAAGATAATTGGACCGCTATCCAAGATGAGTCTATTGAAAATTCATGTACATCTTTCGATAGTTCAATATGGAAGGCTCCACCTCTCATAATAAATAGGAGAATCATGAGAGAGGTGAAAATTTGAAATGTGTTATTGCCTCCATTGAATCCAACCAAGAGGGATCCTCAAGTGAAGATGAGGATTGTGTTGAGGATCTAGATGAGGATGATGATGACCTCCAAGAATCCTTTAGCGCTTTATACTTTGAGAGTTTGAGATTGGCAAAGGTTCTTGAAAAGGTATAAATTGAGAATGCCAAACTCTCTAGCCAACTTCAATGTGTTAATATGGAAAATGATCTTCTCTCATCAAATTTGAAAAATGTAAATGATGAAATTGTGAATTTGAGAAAATCAAAATTTGCTTCAAGAAAAACTAAAAAATTTTGAAAATGAAAACTTAAGCTCAAGGAAGTTGGAAAATGTCTCGAAGATAAGAATGTTTAGAAATCTCAAGACATGGTTACCCAAGGAAATAAAAAATTGAAAGAATCCATTTTGGGTAAGCCTCAAAATGTTTGGCATGGTTTTTGGTAATTCTCAATCAAACCTTAAGAGACCCATGAACCAATCAATTTAAGAAGAAACCACACCACACACACTTCTATAGTAAAATGTTACTGTTGTGGTTTAACCGGGCATTTCAAGCATGAGTGCAAGATAAGGAGAATGCAGGTTAAATCAAAAGTCATTGATGGTCTTCCTTAAGGAGCAAGGAAGAGAAAACTGATGTGATTGGAAATTCACACTATGCAAAGAAGAAAAAGGTAAATCGATTTGTGAATGTTCCTAGGAAACACTTTTCACCTCAGACTTCACATTGTCCCTTCATTGACAAATCAAAAAGGGATAGACAAAGATGTCCTCATACTATGGTTAGAAATTTGGGAAGGAGAGTCTTGTCTCAAGTCATAGAATTTGGGCCAAATATTCGTGATGGTATGAATTAAATTGCCCAAAGTTCAAAGATTTGAGATGAAAGGTCCGGATTTAAAATTTGTATGGATCCCAAAGGGAAAGGACCTAACCCATGCCCTGCATTGGTCTAAGGCTTGAGCTTAATTTGTGTATCTCTAGACCAATTGTAGTTGAACTCAAACTTGGTGTAAGTGAGTTCAAACGACCAAGTGTTGTGGCATGGCACATTTGACCTCTTTCAAGCACCTTATTTCACTTTTTTTTTCTATAGTGTTTATCATGCTTGAAGGGTCATACAGTTGTGTAGTTAGATTCCAAGTTCCACATTGTTTGTCCAAATGTGTTATGTTCTTTGTATGGTTAACACATTTGAATCATGTTTTGGAATCATCCTTGGTATCTTGCCTTCATTCCATGTTCTTGTTTGATCGTTGGAATGATCATGTGCAAGATGTTTATGTGGCATATATGCTCTTAATTGATAGAATCATAATTTTATATGTCATGTGTTCTCATGTAGGCTTGCACTTATACTTTAATATTGGAATATATGTTGTTTCATCTCATTCCATGTATTAAATTATCTTTTGGGAATGGATAGACTTTGTGCATTGCCTCATGTCTCTCTTGTATGTGCTTGCATTCTTTGTTATCATCTTAAATTTTAAATTGGTAGAATCTTGTAGTGTGAGATGATCTTGTGCACAATACATGGTGTTGTTCCATTCCAATTTACAAAATTTGTGGATCTTTTGTGGAAAGGAACTTGCTCTATGCTTGTGAGTGGTGTTTGTTGATCAATGGGTGATCAAAAGTTCTTCGTTGGTAATCCATTCATGTGTCATTCAATTCAAACATTCATAATTGAATGATGAAGTTGAGTAAAAGTGTAAGGGCCCGGAATTTTTTTTAATTAATATAAATGGGAATATTATTTATTTTAAGGATGAAAATTGGAAAATTGGTGGAGTAAATGGTAAATGGGCCAAAATTTGGATAAAGGCCCAAGTGTGGCCCAATAGACTATGGTTTGGATTTAAATTTATTTAAATGGGTCAAGAATGGTCAAATTGGGTCAAATACCCATTTGGGACCCAATGGGTCAAGATGGTTATGCTCTAAGGTAAATGGGCTAGATGGAAATGTAATTGGGCCATAGGCCCAATGGTAATCCACTTAGAGTGAATTCAATGATTTTAAATCACCTAAGTTATTTGGAATTAAACAATGGTGATGTGGCCAAGTGGGACCCACCTCCACCTCATCAAGTGAGGTGGCGTGTGGGCCAAGGTTTGGTGGGGCCGGCCACCATGGTTGATTTGGTCAACCATGGGTGGAGTAATGGACTTAGGCTAAGTACCAATGGATTAAACTAATTTAATTATCTAATTAATTAAATAATTAAATTATTTAAAATGGTAGTTAAGAGTGGTCAAAGTGGGGCCATGAGGTGAAGACTCACCTCATCTCAAACTCAAGTGAAACACGTTGGCTTGGTGGTGGTTTAGATAACCACCACCATAAAGCATTTTAAATATCTAAGAAAATATCTTAAGGTTGGTGGGTGTCATTAATGTAAAGTAAAAAATGGAGATGAGCTTTGTTGGTGTCTTATTCTCATTTTTTTTGTTAACTCCATCCCTCCCACTCCTCCATTGCCGTCCCATGTTCAAGTGAAGGGAGAAAGAGAGCTAAGGAGGAGAGAAGAGAAGAAGAGAAGAAAGAAGTGGAATTTGGAGGGAAATTACTCTAAGGTCAAGGTTACCATCTCCTCTCTCATCACCTCTCCCTCTCCCTCTCTCAATTTAAACCCTAACTTGGCTGATCCTAAGGTTGGGGGTTGCCACCATTGATCAAGCCTCTTGACCTATTAAAGATCAAGAGGAAGGAGAGAGGAGGCTAAGGAGACCGACGGGAGCGGCGGAAATCGGAGGAGACGTCGGATTGTGAGTATTTCTTAAACAAGAAATTTTGGATTTTAGGGTTTAAGAATTGGAATTTATTTTGTATTAATGTAATGGTGGATAGATAATTTTATGCAATGGAGTTTAAACCCATCAAATGAGAGGGTGGAAGATGGAGAAAACCCTAAATGGGTGAATTAGGGTTAGGGTAAGAAAATGACTAAATGGGTTATGTGCATTATGTAAATTATGAAATTAAGCATGGAATGGGGTAATTGGAATAAAATTATGGGTCATAGGGTTCGGCCATGTAGTATGGCCGAACCCCATGGTGGGTGATTTGGTCTTTGATGTAATTGGTTAAGGTTTTAAGAATGGAAAGCAATGAGGGTGTTAAGTTAATGAATTGTAGTAAATGAGTGAATGTGGGAAAGGTTTCAAAATGCCTTTTATGATGGAAATGTAAAGGGATTTTATGGCATTGGAGGGCATAGAAAGTGATGGATTGTGAACCATGGGTTCGGCCATGGTGTATGGCCGAACCCTATGGTGATAATGGTGGATTTAATGGTTATGATTTATGGAGAAATAAATGGGAAAATGTTGATAATTTTGATGGACCCAAAGTATGAAATGATACCTTAAAATGGTGATTTAAATGCATGATGTAAATCTCTCATGAAAGGACTTGTGATAGATCTAAAATGTGCCAAAGGATCCAAGGAAAATGGGGAACAAGACATCATGGGTTCGGCCATGGTGTGTGGCCGAACCCATGACCCATTTTGTAGGTCATTGTATGAGCTAAGGTTGAGTCCATGTTGTGTTTAGATGATGGAAAGTTTGATTAAATTAAGATGACCTTATGAGTGATTAAATTAAGCTTGGGGTTGATGCATTTTAGTCTCACAAATTAGGATGCTTGAAGGGCTAAAATGTAGAATTATGCATGTGTTTAAATCAATGCAAATGTGGCTAAGTTAATGGTCTAAAATGGCATAAAGAAATATTGGACCATGAACCATGGGTTCGGCCATGGAGAATGGCCGAACCCTATGGTGATGTAATAAGGATCAATTGATGGGTTTCGAGGATGGAAAAGAGGGATTAATGTATGGATGAGTTTAGAGTTTTAAATGAGTAATGGTGTGGCCCCAAGAGACATGGAAAAATAGTGGAATATGAACCATGGGTTCGGCCATGGTGTATGGCCGAATCCTATGGTAATGTTTACAAATTTTAAATGGGTTTAAAAGGATGGAAAATGGGGAAAGGACACCATGGGTTCGGCCATGGTGTATGGCCAAACCCATGGCCCAATTGTAACCCATTGTAGTGGGTTAAATTGGATGATGGATGGTGTTTGTGGCCTCCAAAGGGAATGAATGAGTGATGCACTCATTGAAGTTAAATGCATAAGGTAAACCCCATCGGAGGATTTGATGAATTAGGTATTTTGAATCCATGACCCAAATGGTGGATCATTTTTAGGTCTAAGGTTAATGTGTATGTATGTGATTAAGCAATGGGAATTGGATTAATTAGATGACAAGTTTTAATAGTTTGGTGGGTCATAAATGAACCTAAGTTAGGGATCTAAGTTTAAAAATCAATTTTGGACTTAATCATGCATGCATAAATGGGTGATTAACCATGGAAAATGAGGTAGTGGCAAAACCGTAATTAAATGCCAAATTCAAGAATTCCATGGAGATTGATCATGGAATGAGGGGATCTAATGTGATAACCTTATAAGTGGTTAATAAAGCCTAGGGTGGCTGATTTTAGGCATATATACTTAAAAAAAAATATATATATATATATAATGGATTAGGTGGGACCCACAAAACCTAAATGGTGACCGGTTTTTCATAAGGGCTTATAAATGGTTGAAACATGGACTAATGATTAGTGTGTAACAAGGTACTGGACATCGCAGGCGGTGCGCGATCGGCGACCGGGTTTGTCGAGCGAAAAAATGTAAAAGGACGCAAGTCGGTATCAGGTAGGATTCCTACATTTTTGTAAGCCATGGATTGGGTGATGTTTTCTTTAATTTATTTTGGAAAGCATGTGGTTGCCTTTAAGATGAGTTTTGGATTATGTGTCTTGTGATGTTTTCCTTTAAATTATTTTGGAAATCATGTGAATGTCTTAAGATGGATTTTGGATTAAATATTATGGGATGTTTTTCCCTTTGATTTATTTGATAATCAAGTAATTGTTTTAAGATGGGTTTTTGTGTTACTATTGAACTACATATATTTACATGGCACATGGCATCTACATCTCATGCATGGCATGGGAGGGATATGACAGGGAAATGATGAAATGAAACCGGAGTCCATGCTCCGTCGGGGCGACCGATAAACAGCATGGGGACATTTCACATATGTATTATAATACCTTGATGATGCTTTTCCATCAAGGGGGATGTTGTATTTATTATTGTACCTTGATGATGGTTCTTCCATCAAGGGGGGGAATGCCTAGTGTGGATTGCATCTTGATGAGGCTTTTGCATCAAGAGGGTCATGGTACGATGATGGTATGGATTCTATTTGGAATACTATGGATGGTTGGAAAAAGGGACATTGTAGAGTTGAAGATGAGATTGATGGGTGGGATTCATGACATAAAACACCCACTGCATTACATTGTACCAAATGGCATAATTTTGAGATAATATCTTCTATATGCTTTGTTATTACTAATCCATGTGCTAGCCCTACTCGGAGTCCTACTGGGCGCGTGTTTTAACGCCCTACTTCTACCCTAGCTGATGACGCAGGAAATGCCAGAGCAGAAGGACGAGACGGGAGCCAAGCTTAGGAGCTTTGGAAGGCGGACTAATTATTTTATTTATGTTATTTTGAGAAATGTGTATTTGATGTAGTTTAATTTGTCGGAAATGTAATAATTGAGATTACTTACTATATTTTGGACATTATGGTTTTAAGGATGTTTGGTGATTGAATGAATGTAACATCCCTGCTATCTAAGAATTTGTAGGTTAGGCTATTTTATAATTTCCGCAATTAGTTTAAATGTTCCCCGATGCTTACTTCTATGTGTGAACCATTCTCCGTGGACTTCATTCCACGCACACGTAGGGTTGGCCAGTTAAGGGCTGGGCTTTAGAAGCTCGGACTTAACTCGCGTCGTGACGTCCGCGCCCTTTGTCACTTTTATTAAAAAAAAAAAATAGACTCTGATATTTCGGTGAAAAGGGGCGGGCGTTACAAAAAGCATGGGACCTAATTTTGTGTTTGGCAAATACTTGTATGCTATACATGGAGATCATTTCTTTTGCACCTTTACTTGATCTCTTGTTGGTATATATTGGTGCAAATAGAAAAAGTTTTTGCAAGTGTTTGTTGGTTATGGCATATCATGGGCTTTTATACTTATTGTATATTTGTATATGCCATATATCTTTATACTTCATTTCCATGCCTTTCATTGGTAAATCACTTATGAAATGAATGTATGGTTTGTGTACTTGTTGTTTCATTCCTATGTTTATCATTGGTTCATGATATTGGGGAATGAGGTTGTATTCATAAGCACCATGTTTTGTAAACTTGAGAATGCCTTATCAAATGACATCACACACACGGGCAATGTTGGTTAAAATTGGTAAATTGTAATGCCCAAGGTTATTGGATTGGTTTGGATCAAAATAAGCAAATTGATCCAAGATCCATGGTTTTGTGCATGTGTTAGAATCATCAAATGTCACAAAAATTTGTGTGAATGTATGGCTCTCGTTGGCAATCAAAGGTCGATATGCAAAACATGATGTCTTGTGAATTTACATACATCACAAGCATACACACTCTTCATCCCTCAATTTGCAAATCTTATAAGGATGTATCATGCTATTTCCATGTCTTGATAATGTACTATCTTGGAAAATATTAGATATTGAAATGTTCTTTTGGAGAAATGTACAAATAAGGAAAATCATTCTTCTCCAAATCCTTATGCACCTATGTTGTGGCTTTCATTTTTTAAAGGTGAATCTTAAAACCAAATGGGGTTTGGTAATGAAATCCAACATGGTTATATGGTCCAAATGTTAATGGACTTCATGCATCGTTCTCTTAAATCATTGATGAAAGGAGAGCACACGTTGGAAAGTTCAAAGGGAAGAAACAAGCTTCCAAGTGCATAATGGATTTCCAAGGTTTGGATTTTTGTTCATTCATTGTGTCTCATTGGTGTATGTGTTGTTGAATGAACTTAGTATGTTGGTTGATGCATTGTGCCCATATAGGTATGTAAGTTTGCATCACCTTGTTTTCATGAGCAATGTGGTCAAGTTGGTGTATAATTTACTCAGTTCATGATTGTGTTCACTCATATGTTCATTAATGGAATATTTCTTGTATAAGTGATTCCCTCATCATGGCATGCATAAATGTTGTCTCAAAACTGGTATATCTTTGAAAATGCATGTGGCCCTTGTCCTCCTTCTCCATATCCTCTTAGTCCAACAATTGGGAATTGTTGAAGCACACTACATGTGATATATTAGTGCTTAATGCCCTTTGTCAAGTTATGACAAAAAGGGGGAGAATTTTGGAAGCTTGAAAGAAAGCTTATGTTAAGGGGGAGAAAGATTAGAAGCTTAATGTAAGCTTTGGAGGAGAAGCTTAAAGATCTTAGGGGGAAAGATCTTTAAGGGAGGATAATCTTTGATTAAGGGGGAGATTAATCAAGACTAAGAGGGGGTCTAGTCCATGTGTTATGGGGGAGCACTATGTGTTTATGGACTAACATTTGAGGGGGAGACTTCTATGCTTCCACCGTTGCTTGTATTTTTTGTGTGTACATGTACATTGGCACACCTTGAGGGGGAGCAAATTGAACAAAACATGAAGGAGCTAAAGCATAGAGTCTAGGGTCTATTCATTTGAATATGTACTTATAATTGTTGTATCTTTTGTATTCAAATGATATATATGGGTTGGGCTAAGTCACTAAGTCTGTATTCATTAGCTTCTAGGTATTTTTCATGAAAATTGACAAAGAGGGAGATTGTTAGTGCCCCGGCTTGCCGAGTCACCTATTTGTCAATTTCATAACTTATGTGAAGCATTGTCTCGGAACTTTAAAGTAATGATGAAGACTCAAGTGATGAAGATCGAATCAAGAACTCAAGCATTGGAGGATCAAGTGCGGATTCATCATCACTATGTATGGCAATTACAAAGGTAATTTGGCCATATATGACTTTAGGGGGAACCCAACACCTTAGGATGACCTTGCCTAGGCTTAGTTGAATATGTTGGTAATGGACACAAACAAGCCTAGAGGTTGCTTGACAGTGAATTGGATCCCAACTTGGAAATATGTATTTGGTTTCACTGTCAACACGACCAGTCATTCTCACCGACCCCTCGGTGGAGACAGGATCGACCCATCGTGGTCAAGAAGTGGTCGGCCAGATTGACAAAGGTTCTGGATCATAGAACTGTCATTCTGCGTGTCCCTTTGATCGAGAGTCTCGTATGCACTGACCCCTCAGTGAAAGGTTGAAATGACCCCACGTGGTCAACGATTCTTCGATAAAGACTTGTGAGTTCTGGACTTTGAACTCAAGTGGACTCTCGAGAAAACAGATATATTGGTAGTTCAAGACCGATCGAGAGTACTAGGACCGACCCCTCGTGTAATAGCCGGGTTTTCAATGCAATAAATATATTGGCTATTATTTATTTTTAATTGTTAAAAAATAAGATTTATAGATGGAATGGATGTTAGATGGATCAAAGTTGGGGCAATGGCCCAAGTATGGTCCAAATGGACCATGGATAGGATTGATTCTATTTAATTGGGTCAATGTGGTCGATTGGGTCAAATGCCCAATTGGGACCCATTGGATCAAAATGAGTTGATGATTAGGGTAAATGGGTAACAAATGGATTTAATCGGGTCATGGACCCAATTATGATCAAAGGCATGGGGCCCACCTCATCAAGTGAGGTGGCAAGTGTATGAGGAATTATCCAAGTGGCATAGCCAAGTGGGACCCAACTCCACCTCATCAGGTGAGGTGGCGTGTAGACTAAGGTACATGTGGGGCCGGCCACCATGGTTGACTTGGTCAACCATGGGTGAGTTCATGGGTGAATTAAAGAGGATCAAGTGAAGTGAGTTGAATTAAGTCACCTATGTTAAATGGAAATAAATTCTAATGCTTGAGTTAGGAGTTGAGTTGCATTTAAATGGAGTGAGTTAAATGGGGGTGAGTCACATGGAATATGAAAAGATGGAGTGAGTCAAAGGAGAGGTGGGTGGTTTCCATCTCATGGAAACCACTAGCCACCAAAACCGTTGGAGAGGGTGGTGTGTGCCATGTGTGAGGCTTGCATCCACTTAGTGAGTCAAAGGGAGGTGGAGGGTTCCATCTCATGGAAACCACTAACCAAAACCGCTGGAGAGGTTGGTTTGTGCCATGTGGAGGGCATGTATTCCCTTGTTTGTTCAAGGGACTCATAAGGAAGACTCCACATTGATGAGGGAGGTTGGAGGTGGAGTCTTGCCCAAGAAACCCTAAGACAAGATGGAAAGGGCTAGCTTTCCATCTCATTCACTCTTTCACTCTCTCCCTCTCACTCTTGGCCGACACCCCCCCCTCTAAGATAAAGGAAAAAGACTTAGAGTTTTCTATCTCAAATTCCTCTCCCTCTCACCAAAAACCCTAGGGCCGACCTCTCTATTTGAGACCAAGATAGCTTAGAGTTTTCATCTCACTCTCCCTCTCTCCCTCTCTCAAGCTCTCTCCTTGGCCGAACCATCTCTTGGGGTTTTCATCTTAAACAAAACAACACTCTTTGGCCGAAGATCAAGGAGGAAGAAAGAAGAAAGACTAAGGAAGGAGAAGGGTCGGAGGAGCAAGGCGGAACGAAAGAAAACGGAGGAGTCGCGGAATCGGTAAGTATTACTTGACAAGATTTATAAATTAAAAGGAGGTTAAGGGAACATTCCATTTTGGATTGGAAATTTGGCCAAAAATGTTATGGGCCATGGATTTGAAATCCATCCAACAAATGAGATGGAAAAATGGACAAAACCCTAATGGGTAAGATAGATTATTAAGGACAATATGTATATATGGCTAAGGACCTCATGCATGTCCAATATAATGAATATGATCAAAGATCATGGTTTGGCCCTTGCATGGCCAAACCCTAGATTTTATGCATGGACCAGTAAGGACAAAGAAAGGACTGGATGAGGTTCGGCCATGATGTATGGCCGAACCCATCAAAGGATCTAACCATGGGTATGTAATTTTTAAGAAGAAAATGATGAACCATAGGGTTTGGCCATGTTGTATGGCCGAAACCCATGGCAGTAGGTTAGTGATTTTAATAGGTTTTAGAGGATGAAAAAGATAGATGTATGTTAGTGATTTAAAAAGGTTTTAAAGGATGACAATGATGGAGGAATGTTGGTGATTTTAAATGGATTTTAAATGTTGTAAATGATGATTTAAAATGAGGAGTTGATAAAGAACCATGGAGCATGGGTTCGGCCATGTTGTATGGCTGAACCCCATGGAGAATGTTTTATGGACTTAGGGTTTTTATTAATGTAAAAAGATTAAGTTATGTGATTGGATCAATAAATCAAAATATGGAATGATCTTGGACCCACATTGATTAAAAAGATCAAGGACTAAAAAGAGGGGCCCAAAACCAAGAGTGAGGTTCGGCCATGTTGTATGGCCGAACCCCACTAAGGCATTTTTGTGGACTTAAAACATGGTTCAGCCCCAATGAATGATGGAAACCTCTTAGGGGACTTAATCAGATAAAAGAATATGATGGTAAATGGAGATGAACCTAGGATGAGGTAGGGGTTAAGGGAATTAAATGGATCACAAATTGATGTAATAAGGTAACGAGATTTCACAAATGGTGTACAAGATTTCACAAATGGTGTACAATCGGCTTGATACGATCGGAGATCGGTTTTTGGACGGAAACACAAGGACCCGGTATTTGGGCACTGGTAGGATTCCTACCTTATTGAAAACCATGGAATATGTATATGTGATGATTTTCCTTCATGTTTTAATGATTTATTTTGGTATCAAATGATATGTTTCAACTATGGGATTTTAATGCAATGATGTTTATTATTACATAGCATGATTGCACTTGCATCTCATGTATGGCATGGGAGGGATCAAATGAGGGGAGTCCATGCTCCATTAGGATTTCCGATAAACAACCATGGGGAGGAATCCACACTGATTCCAATGGATGTATGATTGAATTGTAACCGGAGTCCACGCTCCGTTCAGGGGGACCAATAAGGCCTTCGTGGGGAGAGATATACTGTGTTTGAAATGTAACCAGAGTTCGCACTCCGTTTGGTGGGACCGATAAGGCATTCGCGGGGAGTCATGACAATACCTTGATGTGGATTATCCATCAAGAGGAATACTATGTGATTGTGATATGGATGATGGGTGGGACTCATGGTGTAACGCCCCACCCTTTTTCACCCGTTTTCCGAAAAATCAGAGTCTATTTTTTTTTTTTTTTTTGAAATAGAAGAGTGAGAGAGGGCGCGGACGCCACGACGCGAGTTAAGTCCGAGCTTCTAAAGCCCGACCCTTAACTGGCCAACCCCACGCGTGCGCGGAACTAAGTCCACGAGAATGGTTCACGCGTAGGAAGTAAGCTCGTGGATTATGATTATTGCGGAACATGATAATAGAGTCTATCCTACCGGTTTTTAGATAGAAGGGAAGATACAACATGGAATTTACCAAAATGCCCTATGTTCATGATTATATCACAAAATGCATCATCTATAAGTAACGTCCAAACCATCGCAGGAAATGTAAAATTATACAACCCGACAAGCTAAGCTACTTTAAAATTACATCACCAAAATGTAAAATATAATATAAACTAAGACTGCGCTTTCCAAGCTCCTAAGCTTGGCCTCCGGTATGTCCACCGCTTCCTGCCTCTCCTGCGTCATCAGCTAGGGTAGAAGTAGGGCATTAGTCAACTCGCCCAGTAGGACTCCGAGTAGGGCTAGCACATGGATTAGTGATACACACATATCGATAACATAAAATACAACAAAATAAATATGTGATGAATGCTATGTCATGGGTGCTTATGTCATGTGTCCCACCCATTATCCGTATGATCATACAATATCCTGTTCCCCATGTTTGCTTCTCGGTCGCCCCGACGGAGCATGGACTCCGGTTATAGCCCTTAGGCTATCCCCATGTCTGATTCTCGGTCGCCCCGACGGAGCATGGACTCCGGTTATAGCCCTCAGGCAATCCCCATGTCTGATTCTCGATCGCCCCGACGGAGCATGGACTCCGGTTTGTTTATTTTTTTCTGCCCATGCCATGCATGAGATGTAGGTGCATTATGCTATGTAGTATATAGATAGACCATATTCAATATACCATACATAGTCATATGATGCATAATATTAAAATATAATCCATGATACCATCATGTAATTCATAAGTTAAAACCCATCATAGTGCAAGTCCCATAAATCATAAATTAAAAATCATAAATCCATAATAAGCCAAGTCAAAATAATTTAAAAACATCATCACATATCCATCGCTTACAAAAAGGTAGGAATCCTACCGAATACCGTGTCGCGTTCCGTTATGCTTCCCATTCGATAATCCGGTCGCCGATCGCGTACCGTTTGCGACGCCCGATACCTTATTACATTTACCGAATTAGTCCATACATCGTCTATGATTAAGTCCCTAACTTAGCCCATTATCCATTGGTTCTAGACTCATACATAGGTCCAATTTTGGCCAAATTTAAAATTCCGATTTGCGAGCCTAAAATGCAGCAACTAATCGCTTTACTTAACCATTCATAATATTTCCATTTTCATGTCCAACCCCCATAGGGTTTGGCCATGTACCATGGTCAAACCCATGGTCCTTCAATGTGGCCACAAATTACGGTTTTGCCACTCTCCTTCCATGGTAAATCATCCATTCATTTATGTGCATTCTAAGTCCAAGATTCATTCATACTTAGGTCCTTTCAATCATGACCTTACATCATAAAATCAGCCACCTAATATTTAATTTTGAAAAATAATTACTCCCACACCTAATTCCACATTTTGGCCTAAGGTGTGGCCCACATATCATTTTTATAAATCCATCAAAATCTAGTATTCTTCTACATTATTTTCCATTTATTAAAGCCACTAATCACTACCCTAAGGTTCACCTTTATGGATACCATTTTCAAAGACTAAGTTTTGTCCCAAAATAATCCAATTCAGTCCTAGTTTATATTATGTTTAAATTTTGGAGATGTAATTTTAAAGTAACTTAGCTTGTCGGGTTGTATAAATTTACATTTCTGCGATGGTTTGGACGTTACTTATGGACGATACATTTTGTGATGAAATCATGAACATAGGGGCATTTTGGTAAATTCAATGTTATATCTTCCCTTCTATCTAAAAACCGGTAGGATAGACTCTATTATCATGTTCCGCAATAACTATAATCCGCGAGCTTACTTCCCACGCGTGAACCATTCTCGTGGACTTAGTTCTGCGCACGCGTGGGGTTGGCCAGTTAAGGGTCGGGCTTTAGAAGCTCGGACTTAACTCGCGTCGTGGCGTCCGCGCCCTCTCTCACTCTTCTATTTCAAAAAAAAAATCGACTCTGATTTTCGGAAAACGGGTGAAAAAGGGCGGGGCGTTACACATGGCATATGACACCCATGGCATGGCATTGACTTGCATGGTTTTGATATTATCTATATCTATGTGATTTTTATACTAACCCATGTGTTTGACCCTACTCGGAGTACCTACTGGGCGTTGTCTAACTCCCTACTTCTACCTTAGATGATAACACAGGAAATGGACGGAACGAAGGACGTGATCGGAGCCAAGCTTAGGAGCTTGGATGGGCTAGATCCATTTTATTTGAGTTTATTTATGGACAATGTAATTTGAGCAATTAGCTTGTTGGGACTGTAATAACTTAGACTATTTGCTATGGTTTGGACTTTCATTTTGGACATTTTAACTTAAGGTAATTATTATTAAGTGAAGGACTTCCTTGCTATTTAAAATTGGATAGGATAGAACTCTATTATAATTCCGTATTTTGTTTAATTCTGCAAGTTTAACCTTATCGCGTGTGAACCGTTTTAGTTGACTTAGTCCAGGCACACGTATGGTTGGCCAGTTACGGGCCAAGCTTTGGAAGCTCGGACTTAGCTGACGTCGTGAAGTCCCACTCTCTCTCACTCTTTTATTTTATTTTATTTTTAAAATAGACTCTGATTTTCAGCGAGTGAAAAAGGGCGGGGCGTTAGACCTTGGTAAATGGCGATAGGTCGGTCTGGATAAGAATAGTTTTTGTCTTGAAGCTGTCAGCATGGTGTTTCTCCAGATCAAGCCTCTTGTATGGATCGACCTATCGGTGCCGTGACTGTCGACCCATCGGTGACACCAACATGTCGATCGAGAAAGAATAATACCGTTGGGAGTGCATTAATTGTAATAGCCCGGATTTTTTAAATCAATACATATGTTGGCTATTATTTATTTTAATGAGTGAAATTGAGAATTTTGGTGGAATGAATGTTAAATTGATCAAAATTGGGGTAATGGCCCAAGTAGGGTCCAATGAACCAAGGATTGGATTAATTTCATTTAATTGGGTCTAGGATGGTCAATTGGGTCAAATACCTATTTGGGACCCAATGGGTCAAGATGGTTTAAACATTGGGGTAAATGGAGGAAGTGTAATTTAATTGGGCCATGGGCCCAATGGTGATCCAATTAGATGGAATGGAATGAAGTGATTAAAGTCACCTAAGTTAAATTGGCATGAGTCAAGATGGCATAAACAAATGGGACCCAACTCCACCTCCTCAAGTGAGGTGGTGTGTGGATTGTGACTTAGGTGGGGCCGACCACCATGGTTGACTTGGTCGACTATGGATAAGTCAAGGGAATTAAGGAGGATCAAAGTAAAATAAGTTGAGTTAAATTAATTTAAATCACCTAAGTTAAGTGGGAATAAAATCAAGGTGGCATGATCAAGTGGGACCCACCTCCACCTCATCAAATGAGGTGGCGGGTTGGCTAAGACATTAGTGGGGCCAGCCACCATGGTTGACTTGGTCAACCATGGGTGGATTCATGGAAAATTTAAGGGAAATAAATGGAATTAATTTATGTAATTAAATGACCTAAGTTAGATATCAAATTAAATAAATGGGTGAGTCAAATGGGTGAGTCAAATGGGTGAGTCAAATGAGTGAGTCAAGTGGGTGGTTTCATCCCATGGAAACCACCCAAACCACCAAACTTAGACCCACCAAAACTGTTGGCATGGATGGAGTGCCACATGGAGGGCATGCTTCCCCCTTGGCTAGACACAAAACCTAGGTGGAGAGCATGCCTTGGCCAAAAATGAGGTGGGGGTGCCACCTCATCCAAACCATGCAAAACCATTGACCATGGAAGGGTGGTATGGCTAAGACAAGATCCATAAAATGGGGGCTAGCTTGGGCATGCATTGGCCCATTGTGAGGTGGTGGTTCCACCTCACCCAAACCACCAAACCACCATGAAAACCCAAGCTACCCAAGACAAGATGGGAAAAGTCTAGGGTTCCATCCCATTTCCCATCTCATTTCCATCTCTCCATCTCTCACTCTCTCTCCGAGTCGTCCTCCCCTCTCATCCAAAAAGAATACCAAGAAGAAAGAAGAGAAAAGACTTAGAAAAAAAGGGGAAAAACCCAAGCTTGGCCGACCACTTTCAAAGACCAAAAACTTTAGGACATCTTCCATTCTCTCCTCCTTTCCCTTTCTCAAACCTATCTCCATCTTGGCCGAACCAGCCCTTGGAGATTTCATTGGATCAAGCTCACCTTTGGCCGAGCATCAAGGAGAAGAAGGAAGGAGAAAGGCTAAGGACCAAGAGGAGCAAGAGGCAAACAGAAGAGCCACGGATTGGTAAGTAGTCCTCAACAAGATTTTATTTTTTTAAAGGGTTAAAAAGGAGATCATGGAGTCCATTTTCTTGGATTAAATGGTGGCCAAAATATCATGGGCCATGGATTTAAAATCCATCCAAGGAGGGGATGAGAAATGGACAAACCCTAATGGGTAAAGTAGGCTATGAATAATGGAACAAGTAAGGACACTATGTATGTATATGGATTATGCATGCATGCATGGTAAAAAGGGTTCAAGGATCATGGTTCGGCCATTGCATGGCCGAACCCTAACTGTTATGGAGATGTAGAGAGAATCCCATGCATGGCAAGAATATGATAAGTGAACAAGATGTATGGTTTGGCCTTTGCATGGCCAAACCCTAGGGTTTTCTTGTACGAAAACTATCAAATAGTAAGCATGGAAATATATTTTTGGAGGAATGATGGACCATACGGTTCGGCCATGTGGTATGGCCGAACCCCATGGAAGGAGAGTAAGTAATTCTTAAGGGATTTAAAGGATAGAAACCATGGAGCAATGGTTAATGATTTTGGGGTTTTGAAGGGCTAAATATTTGTAAATTTTAAAGGAGTTTTAATGAAGAAAATAATGGAAGATGTTAATATTTTTATGGACTCAAATGTTGTAAATGAGGATGAACCACGAACCATGGGTTCGGCCATGGTGTATGGCCGAGCCCTATGGTGATATATTGGTGACTTTAATGGGTATAAAATATGGAAAATAATGAGGGAATGTTGGTAGCTTCAATGGACTCAAAAATGTACCTAATGATGATAAAAAATGATGATCTAAATGTATGATGGAACCCTCTCAAGAAGGGACCTTTTGGTGGATCTAAATGTAGTAAAAGATCCAAGGAAAAGTGAGGAAAATAACAGCATACCATGGCCAAACCACATGACCCATTTGTGAGCCATTTTATGAGCTAAGTTTGGAGCTATGCATGATTAAAATGAATGGATATTAAGTCAAGGAAATGTATGATGTATACTGATTTTATGTCATGGTTAGTAAGTCATTGATGGACCCATGTTTATGGATCAGTTATGTAACGCCCGCCCCTTTTCACCGTAAAATCAGAGTACATTTTTTTTTTTTTTAAATAAAAGTGACAAAGGGCGCGGACGTCACGACGCGAGTTAAGTTCCGAGCTTCTAAAGCCCGGCCCTTAACTGGCCAACCCTACGCGTGCGTGGAACATAAGTCCACGAGTACGGTTCACGCGTAGCAAGTAAGCTCACGGAACATAAAAATAAATGCGGATGATCATAGAACTATCCTACCAGTTCTTCAGATAGCAGGGAAGAAATACCCAATTAATTACGAAAATGCCATTATACTGTATTATCCAAAATAATACCTAAACATAGCAAACTACCTAAATTATTACATTTCTGACAAGCTAACTATACAAATACATCTTTTCCAAAATAAAGTAAAACAAAATAATTAGTCCGCCTCCCCAAGCTCCTAAGCTTGGCTTCCGTCTCGTCCTTCCGGTCCGCCATCTCCTGCATCGTCAGCTAGGGTAGAAGTAGGGCGTTAGAACAACGCGCCCAGTAGGATTCCGAGTAGGGCTAGCACATGGGTTAGTAATAACCACATACAGATAATAACACAGTGAAAACTATAAACCACCATATACTGAAATATAAGTAAATGATATGCCATGGGTGTCAATGTTATGAATCCCACCCATCATTCCTGCCATATACTGTCATATCCCTCTTGACGGAAAAACCTCGTCAAGATATGTCCAACCGTAAAATATCCCCCTTGACGGCAAAGCCTCGTCAAGGTGTCCCCATGCCTGTTCTCGGTCGCCCCGACGGAGCATGGACTCCGGTTTGTTTATTTTTTTTTTTCCGCCCATGCCATGCATGAGATGTAATGCATTATGCTATGTAATATGTATATCTCATACTCTTAATATACCATACATAGCCTTACCATATAATGCATAATCTTAAAAATAATAAACCATAGTATTAAACATAATGTCCATAATCATAGAACAATTTTTTTAAGATCAATCCCAAAGTCAACCAAAATAAGATAAATATACCATTACACATCCATGGCTTACAAGTAGGTAGAAATCCTACCGAATACCGACTCGCGTCCTTTTTCGGCTTCGTCCGATAATCCGGCTACCGACACGCGTACCGCTCGCGATATCCAATACCTTATTACATACACATAATTAGTCCATATTTTAACCATTTCTAAGCCCATACATCATATCTTAGTGGGTTGCTTCATTTTGATCAATATTTACGGTTTTGCCACTACCTCCCCTATAGTTAAACATTAACTTAATTATATACATTTCTTTGTCTAAAAATTCATTCATGGATTCAGGTCCATTAATGACCCATCACCCATATCTCAAGATCATTAAATCAGCCACTTAATTGAACCTAAACTCCATTAATTTAATCATATACAAACACATTAACCTTAGGCCAAACAAGTCTACATACATCACTTAGTTCCATCACACATGTGACTTATCATTTTTTTATCATCATAAACTACATTTTTGGAATCCATGAATGTCCCCTTTAATCATGCCATATTCCTCATTTACTAATCCATATACATACACCTTCATCTTAGTCCTTAATTGGTTCACACAAAATGGGTCCATTGGTGTCTCCTTAACCATAATATAACAACACTAGAATTTAGCCATTTAAATATTCTAATCCTCATTCATTTCCCACATACATAACACCAAAATTAATCATAAGTTTACCCACAAATAGGTCATGAAATCCATTTACAAATCACTACATTCAATCATTAACTCCTTAAAAAAATCATAAACCCTCTTTCCCATGATTTTTCTTATAAAACCCCTTCAAACTTAATCACATTTAATCAAGAAATTTAAAACCCTAAACCATCCTCCATGGTTTTCCATTCTTCATAAACCCTAATAAATCATTAAAATGCCCAAATTACTTTGCATATCCTCCATTCCTTAAAACCCTAAAAAAAATCATACATTAATTATATAACCCTTAATCCATTTTTTTTTCCCTAACCCTAACCTATCCATTAGAGTTTCCTCCACTTTCCATCCTTCCATTTTGATGGATTTAAAATCCATGGCACAAAATTATTTAGCCACCATTAAATTTAACCAAAAAGAATTCCAATTCTTAAACCCTAAAAAAAATCCAAAACTCTTGTTTAAGAAATACTCACAATCCGTCGTCTCCTCCGACTTCCGCCGCTCCCGTCGGCTTCCTTAGGTTCCTTTCTCCTTCCTTTTAATCTTTGGTAGGTCAAGATGCTTGATCAATGGTGGAAACCTCCAAGCTTAGAATTGGCCAAGGTAGGGTTTACTTGAGAGAGGGAAAGGAGGAGATGATGAGAAGAAGATGGTAAGTCTTGACCTTAGAATGGTGGACCATGCTTGCACCTCTTCTCTTCTTTCTTCTCTTCTCCTCTTCCTTTCTTAATTTTTTTCTTCTCTTCTTGGAGTGTGGGACGGTGGTGGAGAGCAAAATGGGAAAAAAATGAAATGAGAGAAAAGAGCATCGATGGAAGAAGATGGTTAAAAGAGATAAAGTTTATCTCAATTGGGTGGAGTAATCAATTCCTCCCACCAACCCCACATAGATATTTTCCATGTTTTTTTGACCCCAACAACACTTGCCAACGTTTTTTGATGCCTTAAGATAAGATGGCATTTGGTTTTCCACTTTTTGACCATTTGACCCTCATTCGATTATTTTAATCATTTAATAAATTAACTAATTACCTTAGGTTAATTAGTTCCCACCTAATTTAATTCCATTTCTTAACTTCCTTCTATGAATCCACCCATGGTTGACCAAGTCAACCATCGTGGCCGGCCCCATCAAACCTTGGCCCACATGCCACCTCACTTGATGAGGTGGAGGTGGGTCCCACTTGGCCACACCACCATTGTTTAATTCCAAATTACTTAGGGTGATTGAATTTCATTAAGCCCACTCTAAATGGATCACCATTGGGCCCATGGCCCAATTACATTTCCATCTAGCCCATTTACCTTAGAGCATAACCATCTTGACCCATTGGGTACCAAATGGGTATTTGACCCCATTTGACCATTCTTGACCCATTTAAATAAATTTAAATCCAATCCATAGTCCATTGGGCCCTAGTTGGGCCTTTGTCCAAATTTTGGTCCATTTACCCTTTATTCCACCTATTTCCAATTTCCACCATAAAAAAAAATAAATAATAACACATATATATTACTTTACAAATTCCGGGCCATTACAAGTTATGGACATAGATGTGCATGAATGGAAGAAGTGTTTAACCATGGAAGAAGGAGTGGCAAACATGTAATTATGGCCAAAATGAAGAACCATGGGTTCGGCCATGGTGTATGGCCGAACCCCATCGGGGATGTTTGTAGACTTAGGGGCTTGTAATAATGATCTTATTTGCTGGTTAATGAAGCATAGGGTTGCTGGTTTTTAGACTCATATGACTAAAATGATCAGTGGATTAAAATGGGACCCGAAAACAAGTGGGTGAGGTTCGGCCATGGTGTATGGCCGAACCCCACTAAGTTATGAGTAATGGACTTAGGCATGGTTGAAACATGAATTAATTTGATGATGATGTGTAATAAGGTAATGGGGACCTCGCAAGCAGTGCGCGATAGGTGACTGAATTCTTGGACGGAAATGTAAAGGAACACTAGTTGGTATTTGGTAGGATTCCTACCTCATTGTAAGCCATGGATTATGTGTGTGTGAATGTTTTTACTTGATTTATTTTGGGTAATCAGATGACATGTTTTAAGAAGGGATTTAAATGCTATGGTTTGTAATACTATTATATGGCGTATTGCACTTACATCTCATGCATAGCATGGGAGGGGATGAAATGAAACCGAAGTCCATGCTCCGTCGGGGCGACCGATAAACATACATGGGGATGCTATTTGTTCATGATATCTTGATGAGGGTTTTTCCATCAAGAGGGACATTGTATTATGATGATATGGATGATGGGTGGGACTCATGACATATGACACCCATGGCATGACATTGATTGCATGGTTTTGCTATACTATTACCTATGTGTTTTATTATCATTAATCCATGTGCTGACCCTACTCAGAGTACCTACTGGGCGCGTTGTCTAACGCCCTACTTCCACCTTAGATGATGACGTAGGAAATGGAGGAAATGAAGGACGTGATGGGAGCCAAGCATAGGAGCTTGGGGGAGCGAGCTAGTTATTTACTTAAGTTCTATTTTGGAAAATGTAATTTGAGTAGCTTAGCTCGTTGGACTGTAATAACTTAGACTATTGCTATGGTTTGGAATTTTATTTTGGACATTATAATTTTGAGGTATTTTAGTAATTTAAATGATATAATTTCCTTGCTATCTAAAATTGGTAGGATAGACTCTATTATAATTCTGCATTTAGTTAATATTCCGCAAGCTTACTTTCTGCGTGTGAACCGTTCTCATGGACTTAGTTCCACGCACACGTAGGGTCGGCTAGTTAAGGTCCGGGCTTTGGAAGCCCGGACTTAATCGTTTCGTGATGCCCCGCGCTCTTTGTCACTTCTTTATTTCAAAAAAAAAAAAATAGACTCTAATTTTAAGCTAAGCATGAGTGAGAAGGGGCGGGGCGTTACATTAATGCACATCGGTCAGGTTGTTGAATGGTAACATTTCTAGTCACAGACCCCTCAGTGCGTCCGACCTGTCGGTACATTACTATTGCTGCAAGTGGATGCTGTATCTATAAAAACAAATCTTTATGCAACCAGTTGGCATCCTGTGGCAAATCAATTGGACCCTCATTATTCTCAGTGAGCTTAAACAATGGCCAACAGAAGGATCACTCATCTCTCCATGCACTACACGTGGTGAATCAAACATCAATATACTTGATTGTGATTAAGAGAGAGAAAGAGAAAGAAATATAGATCTAGGAATCCATTGGCACATCTAAATCTTAGAGACCGCCCATTGATTGTGATTGAGCATACACAAGGCACATCTTCGACATCATTCACATCACATTGGGAAAGCATCCTCAAAAAGCATACATCTACAAGTGATCTCATACAAATGCAAGTGTTTTTTAATGATTTTATTTTGTAAATCATTTTGTGAAGTGGACTAAGGCAAGGAAGTCGGAACCACTATAAAAAATAGAGAGATAAGGAAGTAGACCTTGGGTTGGTCAAACCTTTCAAAATCTAGGACGAGTGGATTATGGAGGATTGGCTCTGGAACCACTATAAAAGACTCTAGAGTGTTGTCTCTGGCATAGTGGTGGGTGGAATTTCGAGTCGATTGAGTGAGGTGGAATTCCCACTCTAATTGTTAGGGTGTAAGTCCCCACATAGTGAATTCGAGATAACCCAAGGTTGGGTGAGTCCTTAGAGTGGATTAGGTTGTTTAACCGAACCACTATAAATTGGTCTTGTGGGTGTTGATCTTTACTTGTGTGATTGTTCTTATAATTGTGTACACTTTTGATCGCACAACCCATCTCTCTTGATTAACATTATTAATCCGCTGCAAATCTGTTAATTAATCAAGAAATTTGTAAAGACCATAAAAAGTGGGGATTGTCCTATTCACCCCCCTCCCTCTCTAGGGACAATCTCGGTCTTGTTCTAGAACCCAAGGGAAATTTGAAGGTTAAACCACCATCTCGTCTCATAGTCCATCCAAAAGGTCCACTGCCACTAGCCATAACATCTCTCAACGCGATGCACCTTTCATCTATCTGCTGAGCTCTCAAAACTCTATCATAAATCTCCGGCTAAACAATCCTACTGCAAAGTCTGGATGCTCTATATCCTCCGATCAAACTTGATAAGGCTGCCATTGCCTTGCGACTCAATCCATCTGCAACTACGTTCGCCTCACTGAGGTGGTAAGACAATACGAAGTCGTAGTCACCCGGGTACTCTATCTACTGTCTCTGTCTCATGTTCAGCTCCTCATGTGTGAACAGATACTTTAGGCTAGGATGATCTGAGAAAACCTCAAACCTCTCACCATACAAGTAGTGTCTCCACATCTAAGTATAAAAACCACAGCCGCTAACTTCAAATCATGAATAGGATTGTTCTTTCGATGGGTTTTAAGCTGTATTGAACCATAAGTTACCACTTTTCCATCATGCATCAGTACACAACCCAAACCATTGCTGGAAGCATCACAGTATACCGCATAGCCACGACCTCTCTCTGACACCACCAACATTGGAGCGGAAGTCAAACTCTCATTTAGCTTCTGGAAGGCCACCTCGTAAGTCTCATCACAGACGAATTGTACATCCTCGCGAGTCAACCTTGTCATAGGCGTCGCAATCTTGAAGAAATCCTTGATAAACCGCCTATAGTAACCCGTAAGACCCTTAAAAGCTACGGATTTCAGTCATACTCTGTGGTCACTCCCAACTGAAACAACCTCAACCTTAGCCGGGTCCACGACCATACCATTAGCTGACACCACGTGCCCAAGAAACTGAACCTCTCGTAACCAAAACTCACACTTGTTGTACTTCGCATAGAGCTTATGATCCCTCAAGACATGTAGTATTGTTCTCAGATGCTGCTCATGATTCTCCTCTGATGCTGAATATGTAAGATTATCGATGAACTCGCCCACAAACTGATCCAAGACGGTCTGATGATCTTTTCCATTAGGGTCATAAAAGTCGCCAGAACATTAACAACCGCAAACGACATCACCACCAACTCAAAGTGTCAAAGCGAGTGGGGAAAGTCATCTTTTCAATATCACACTCCCGCACCCCCATCTGATGATAACTTGAACGAATGTTTATCCTTAAAAACATTGGGACCCTCTCAAATGGTCAAGAAGGTCAGCGATCGTCGACAACAGATACCAGCCCTATAACACCTGGATTTTTCAATGTATAAATATATTGGATTTTGTTTGTTTAAATTGTTAAATTGATTGAATTTAAGATTTATGGATGAAATGAACCTTAGATGGGTGAAGGAGTTGGGTCAATAGCCCAATTAAGATCCAATGGATCATGGTTAGGATTTGATTTGGAAGTAATTGGGTAAATGTGATTAAATGGGCCAATTGCCCAATTGGGACCCAATGGGTCATAGATGAGCTAATTTTAGGTAAATGGGTAAGGCTTAATTTAATTGGGTCAGCTACCCAATTAAGACCCAAATCCACCTCATCAAGTGAAGTGGCAAGTGGGTGAGGTGGCATGTAAGCAACATGGTCAAGGTGGGACCACATGGGCCATGTGTTATGGTCGACCATGTCATGGTTGACTTGGTCAACCACCAAAGGGATTAAAGGGTTGCATGAGTAATGTTGAGTTATGGCTGAGTTGAATTGGCGTGAGTGATTAATGAGTTCTGTAACACCCCGGATTTTCAAGTGATCAATATATATGAATTTGTCCATTTAATTTGTGAATTTAAATGATATGGACCTTATATGGGTAAGATGTTGGGCTAATTGCCCAATTAAGACCCAACGGATTGTGGATATGGTTTCAATTGAAATAAATGAGTAAGATGTATTCAATTGGGTCAAGATGGTTAATTGGGTCAAAATTTCTTAATTGAGTCAAAATGCCCAATTTGGACCCAATGGGTCGTGGTTGACTTGGTTGACCACCAAGTGAGTTCAAGTTTAAATTAAGTGGGGCTGAATTAAATTGGAAATGGAATCAAGGGATTGAGTTGATTTCAAATGAGTCAAATTAAAATGGTGAGTGGAATTAAAGAGTGAGTGAAGTGTGAAGATGAAGGTGGTGGTGTTGTTTCAAAAAAAAAAACAACTAAGGCATACACATTGGAATGGGAGTTTCATCTCATGGATGAAACCCCCAAATAGAATATCAATGGGAAGTGGACGGTTTTGGTTGTCCAAGACAAGACAATACCGTTGGGAGATGGGAGTTTCATCTCATGGATGAAACCCCCCAATGGGCCATTAATGTAGAGGTGGCGGTTTTGTGAAGGTTACACAGTGATACTCAAAGGCATACCAAGGCTACACCGTTGGAGCCTTGGGAGTTTCATCTCATGGATGAAACCCCCAAGTGGAGCACTAAGGAGGGAGGTAAATGAGAATGGGAGTTACACAAAGGGCTTTACCAAAGGCATCACCCTTGGCCGACCACCCTCATTGGAACAAAACAAGTTTGGTTTTCATCTCACTCCCTTCCTCTCGCTCTTGGTTGTTTCTCTCCCTCAAACCCTTTCTTGGCCGACCACTCCTCAAGACAAAAGACTTAGAGCTTCAGCTCAAGGTTTTCTCCCTATCACTCAAGGTCGAACTCTATCTCTCTCTCTATCAAGCTCTCACTCTCGGCCAAAGGATTAAGAAGGAACGAGGAAGAGACTAAGGAAGGAAAAGAACAAGTCGGAGCGAAGGAAAACCGGTGGAGTCGCGGAACCGGTAGGTATTTTGATAGATTTTTAATAAGTAAGGAAATACGGTCAAGGAATATGGTTTGGCCATTGCATGGCCGAACCCTAGTCATGTTATGGATAAAGACCTTTAATAAATAAGAAAAGAAGGTCAAAGGTCAAGGACATGGCCGAACCCTAATTTTATTATGGATAAAAGACCCAAAGATGAACCATAGGGTTCGGCCTTGCATGGAAAGTTGTTAAGGAATTTATATGGGATTAAATGATGTTCAAGAGGAAGTAAGGAACCATAGGGTTCAGCCATGTTGTATGGCTAAACCCCATGGAAAGGATATTAGTGAATTATAATGGATTTAAAGAATGGAAAATCATAGATGAATGCTTATGATTTTAAAAGGTTTTAAAGGATTTAAATGGATGTATGCATGAGAACCATCAAAGGACTCAATCTTGGTTGTATGATTTTTAAAAGAAATTAAGGAACCATAGGGTTTGGCCGTGTAACATGGCCGAACCCAATGGAAATGTGTTAGTAATTATTATGGGTTTTTGAAGGATGAAAACCATGGAAGTTTATTGATGTTTTAAAAGGTTTGAAATGGAAGTTATGTTGATGGATTTTGGGATAAAAAAGGATGAACCTAAAATGTATGGTTAAACCCCATGGAGGGACCTCGGTTTATGGACCAAAGGAGGGTAAATGATTGAAGGGAGAAATTGGATTTAGACATCATAGGGTTCGGCCATGGTGTATGGTTGAACCCCATGAACCATTTTGTGGATCAAAATATGGACTTAGGTATGCTTAAATGAATGAAATGTTAGCCATGGATATAATAAATGGCAATGTTGTAAATAAGTAAAAATAATGGACCATGGGTTCGGCCATGGTGTATGGTCAAACCCCATGAGGAATGTTTTATGGACTAAAGGGCACAAAACCAAGGTAGTGAGGTTCGGCCATGTTGTATGGCCTAACCCCACCAAGGAATTTTTATGGACATAAGGTTTTATGTATGTTAGATGATTAATGTATGTATGATTAGATTAATGGATTGTGTCATTCGACTTAAGTTAAAGGATCAAAGGACTCAAAGGAGGGACAAAAACCAAGTGGGCGAGGTTCGGCCATGTTGTATGGCTGAACCCCCCCAAGACATATTTATGGACTTGGAAATTATTGTAAATCAATTAGGACATGGGATTGATTGATTGGCATGATTATAAGGTAACGGGACCTCTCAAGGGGTGTACAATCGTGAACGGGTTCCGGACGAAAGCGCAAGGTCACTTTAGTGGTCTTTGGTAGGATTCTATCTCTTTGAAACCATGGGTTATGTAACATGGTTTAATCTCTTATTTTGATGGTTTATGTTGTAAAAATATTATGTTTCAAATATGAGGTTTTGATGCTATGATTATTCTATTACATAGCATGTGGACATATACATCTCATGCATGGCATGGGAGGGAAGTTTGTAACCGGAGGCTACACTCCGTCGGGGCGTCCGTAAGGCATTCGTAGGAAGACCTTGATATCCATCAAGAAGAATCTGGAGAACACACTCCGTCGGGGTGTCCATAAGGCAACTGTGGGGATACCTCGATGAGGAGAATTCCATCAAGTGGTTATATGTACTTGTGATGGGTGGGACTCATTGCATTTGACACCATGACATGGCATTGTTTTTATATGGTTTGACATTATGTTATTATATATGATTTGTACTAACCATGTGTTAACCCTATTTGGAGTACCTACTGGGTGCGTTGTCTAACGCCCTACTTCTACCCTAGTGGATGACCAGGAAATGAAGGGAACAATGAGCGTGATCGGAGCCAAGCATAGGAGCTTGAATGTGTTTAATTTATATTTTGATTAAGTTACTTATGGACTTGTAATTTGAGTAACTAGAATTCGGGCATGTAATAACTTAGATATTTTGCTATGGTTTGAAGGTTTATGTTGGATATTCTAGTTAAGATAATTATGGTTAAAAACTTGAACTACTTTGCTATCTAAAATGGAATAGAGTTAGATTCTATTATAATCCGCAGTTTATGTTTTATTCCGTATGTATATATATTAGTACATGTGAACCGTATTCGTGGACTTAGTCCATGCACACGTATGGTTGGCCGTTAAGGGTCGGACTTTAGAAGTTCGGACTTAGCTCGCGCCGTGACGTCCCGCTCTCGCTCACTCTTCTATTTATAAAAAAAAAAAAATAGACTCTGATTTTCGGAAAGCGAGTGAAAAAGGGCAGGGCGTTACAAGTTCAAATGACTTAAATTACATGAGTTGAGTTCAATTGAGTTAAGCCATTAAGTGAGTTGAGTGGGAAGATGGAGGGTTTCCATCTCAAAGGATGCAACCCAAGGAAAATCAATGGAAGAGACCCGAAGGAACTTGATGGAGTGAGGTGTCTCCTTGGTTAAGCCAAGGGACACCTTGAACAAACCAAGAAGTAATGAGGGAAGATGGAAAGACATAGGTTGTTACAAAGGGGTACAACCAAGGGGTACTTCACCCCTTTGCCGAATCTCATATTGCACACAAGAAGATTCTTTCATCTCCTCTTCTCATGTCTATCCCAATTCGTCTACACAAAGAAGATCAGTGAAGCACCAAGGAAGGAAAAGAATTAAGGAGGAATTCAGAGTAGAAAGAAACGAAGGAGACGAGAAAGAAGGTAAGGTTCTATGTGTCATAGAATTAGTTTAAGATTAAAGGAAACTGTAGTTTTAGTCTCGGTATGGCCGAAGCTATGGGTTCCAGATTTGGTTGGAAGCACTGGCTAAACTGTTGTAAGCCATGGAAATGGATATGTATGGGAAACCAACAACCAGGGGATTTATTTTATAATCATTTTTGAAATGGTTTAAATGATTGAAATGATTATGAATAATCCGAACTTTGGATAGTGAGAAGAGTAAATTCAACTGAGTGTTTTATGATGAAAATACCCATGTATAGAAATGATAAGAAGTGGATTTCATGAAAAAGGTCGAGTCAAATAAAAGAGACAAACAAATAAGTCAGTCGACTGAATCAGGGATTCATTCGATTGAACTGGTGTTGGACGAATCAGAATATAGTTTCTGGGAGTTTCAGCTGACTGAATATGGGATTCAGTCGACTTAACTAATGGTGGCTGAAACAGAAAATTGTTTCTGGGAGTTTCAGCCGACTGAATCCGGTGATTCAGTTGACTGAAAGGAGACGTAGCAAATAAGTAAAAGGATAAGACGTGTTTCAACCGACTGAATGATTACTTAATAAACACGTAACCAGGTTGTTGGTGATTCAGCCGACTGAATCCTTGATTCAGTCGACTAAATGCACACTGACCGATCACACAGTCTATCTGGTCCAAAGTCAGCCGACTGAATCAGAGATTCAGTCGACTGAAAGAGGATTGACCAGGGATATGAAGGGTTTGACTCAGAGTCAGCCGATTGAATATGTGATTCAGCAGACTGAAAGGTTACGAGTCAGGGTAAGAATAGTTCCGAGTTGGAGTTCAGTCGACTAAAAGTATATTTCAGTTGACTGAAAATCTGCGGTAGGGCAAAACACTGTAGCAGAACGTGATTCATCTACATCAGTCTATTTGGAAGGATGTAAGGGATGATTTAAATGAAATGGATAATTAAAATTGATTACTATATACGATTGAATTTAATAAGGAAAGGAGATTTGCAAGGGGGTTGCCGTTCGTTTTGACGTGATCGTTGATCGTAGTATTCACAAAAACAACAAGGATACTATACTAGACTTTGGTAGGATTCCTACCTTGTTGAGATGCATATGGATCTTATATGTTACTCGTTTCTATTTCAGTGCAATATTTATTTTGGTAAAATCAAATGGTATAAGTTTTATGAACTGAATTTCAATATGATTTGCTATGCAATGGAATTTCTGCATTCATGATCTCATGCATGGCATGGGAGGGAGTATTTGGGATAGCAAACTGATTTATGAGCTGTCCAGACATGACTTGGGGCTTGAGACTAGCTTATGTAAAGCTATGTGAACCATTGATTTATTGGCCTTGTCCGGGATTGCTAGATAGGGACACGGCGTAATTTGGACCAGAGAGCTCTGGCGTAACCAGTCCAAAAACCCTGTACGGAGGGAGGAGTCCACGCTCCATCGGTAATTCCGATTACCACATGTGGGGAGGTATAACAGTGATCTGGTGGTGCCCTCACAAAACACTACGGACGTAAATGGCCATGAGAACACCTTGATATGGTTTCATTATATCAAGGAAAATGTTGTTATGATATGTATGATGTTTGATATGGAGATTGGGTGGGGAATCATTGGCATATGACACCCATGGCATGACACATACATTTGCATGGTTTGTATATGATTATCATGCACTTTTTTTGGTACTATGATATGCGTACAGTTTTAATATGATATTCTTATTCTGTTTTACATATTGATCCTATGTCTATAACCCTACTTGGAATTCCTACTGGGCGCGTTGACTAACGCCCTACTTCTACCCTTTAGATGATGGAACAGGGAATGGAAAGGATGTGGGACGTGAAGGAAGCCAAGCTTAGGAGCTTGGGCAGATTATGTTTATTTTACTTGATTGATTTTGGAACAATGTATTCGAGTTAATTAGTATTTTGAGATTGTAATAACTTAGTTTATTTTGCTATGGTTGATTCATGATTTTGGATATTTAACTTTAGTTTATTTATTAGTGATTGGATTCCTTGCTTTTAATATCATGTTTATGGATAGTTACTATTTATATAATAATTTCGCAGTTATGTAATAGAACGTGTGAACTGTTTTAGTGGACTTGGTCCACGCACACGTATCGTTGGCCAGTTAAGGGTCGTGTTTGGAAACCCGGACTTAACTCGCGTTGTGACGTTCCCGCTTTCTCTCACTCTTTCATTTTTTTTTTAAAAAAAATACTCTGATTTTTGGCGAGTGAAAAAGGGCGGGCGTTACAAGCCCTTCACAAAGACTCTACTCATCTGCTGGTAGTCAATGAACAAACTCATGGAGCCATCCCTTTCCTGGTCAACAAAACCGGTGCGCTTCAAAGAGGGCACTGGGTCAATTGTAGCCAAGAGACTCCAACTCCTCGAGCAAACTCTTCAGCTCCAACACCCCTACTGGCACCACCTGGTAATGAGTAATCGAAATAGGTGTCGCACTGAGGGAGCAGATCCCCAACAAACCCTATCTTTTAATGCGATGACAATCCAAGGATTTTCTCCGAAAAGACATCCGAAAACCCTCGAACAATGAGAGGCACCTCAACATTCGTCAACCCCCAACACTCTCCTAACTCAAGCTAGCCACCAAGCTGCACACCGCTTCACAAACGCATCCCCCGCGAGAAACAGACCCGTCACCCTCCTACAACAACAGTCCAAGGTAATCCAATGGGAGGACAACCAATCCATCCCTAAGATGATGTCGAACACTGACATCTCCAAAACTCATAAACTGACCTCCAACGCTAACTCCGAAGGTCAAAACGCATGATCCACAGGTCTAGCCCACCACCAGTGAAACTCAAGGCAAAAACAGAGGTAGAACACTGAAAACATGCAATACTCCGTCAGATCCAGGAAACACCTAATGCCCTGCTCAAGGCGCCAAGGTCCCAACTCACTTTTACATCGAAATTTAAATGTACGCCGGGCTACCTGAGTCTCAACGGTCAACCTTACCAGTTTAACCTATAAAAGCCCTTAACAAGCCATAACTACCTCTAGCCATAACACTGGCTCGCATGAGTCCTAGAGCCAGATACACAACCACTGGCTCGGTCCCCAGGCACTCCCCGCAATCCTAAGCCCAAAATGGGTCTAACTAACAACTCAAACATAACAAGCCCATCAACCTCTCATGGAATTCCATCGGTTATCTATAGAGTAAGCCAGCCGGACTCACTCGGTAGACGCCCATAGATTTCCAATTCATCTATCTCTGTACCAAACAACCATAAGTAAGGCCCACAAACGCCCTCGCTATCTAAATACGAGCCCAAACGCTACCCCTCTACAACACCCCCCCCCCCCCCCCCCCCCCCCCCCCCCCACCAACACTCAAACACCCACGAACCCGAGGGATAAACCTACAACGAAACCTCCTCTCAACACTGGAACGTAACGGGGACCAACATAGTTCAAAACCTAAAGATTCACATCCCACATTTTCCGTGATTACGTCACGGTGCACAACACACTCAAATAAGTGATTGACCTTGCCACTGACTAACATGAGAATTAAACACCGGTCAATCTCAAATAGATTGAGAATCCACCACTAGACATGACTCAAACAAACTAATTGAAGGATGGAGTATTAAGCACACCACATGAACCTAAGGTGTCTACGTACTACCCCAGATCCCAGTTCAATCTACCCTATCACAAAGGGGATGAACCTAATCTCTCGTTATCATCACATCCATCTCTGACCCATGCATAGTTCGAGAGTTGAACCGTGCTCTGATACCAACTGTAACGCTCCGTCCCATTACAGGCGCGTTATCTCCGAAATATCTCAAATCAACACAAAGGACGGATTTCGGGTATACATTTTTTTTAAATTGGGTAACTATCTCGCATTCGACAAGCCACAAGTCCAGAACGCTAAGAAACATAACAAACAACCACAGACTAATCAAATATAGTTGTACTGTCATCCGAAAGAAACATCATACCTAGAATTGATACCAAACAAGATATTTCAAACAAAATTTATGCGTGATCATAAAATCTCTAACTAGTACTACTCTTCCTTGAGCATTTGCTCAAGGGACCCACCTGCTCCTCCGCAATCAGAGTACCTGAAAGGTAATGGGTGAGCTAACCAGCTTAGTGACGAGATAATGCTTATCACAAGTTAGCTACATGAATAGATAACATATGTGTGAATGCAAGAACATCGAATCCTCTATCATCAATTAATGATCCATCTGACCAAATCCGAGTATCATCTCGGTAGCCAACATCGAATCCTCTATCAAACTCCAGTCTCCCTACTAGTAAAAATAGAGACCATACAATACACAACCGCCTCAGCCGCCAGAATGCAATGGGGAAACCCGTATCTCCTATGGGGGTCTCAACCGCCGGAGCATAACGGGGAAACCAATCTCAAGGGAAGGCACCTCAACCACCAGAACGCAACGGGCCCCTATGGGAGTCTTGACCGCCGGAGAGTAACGGGGAAATCCTCCCAACAACCAAACTTATCTCATCATCATGAATGTATACACGTAAACAAATCCTCCCAGGCATGCACATGGTATGGTATCATGATCATGTATGACAACACAAACCCACGTGCCGACATAACACAAATGTCAACAACATGAATCATCTTACAGTCAATGACACATAAACATACTTATAGACATAACTCTATATCCAACATGCGTTTACATTTGCATCTTATGCGTAAACACGCAATGCATCATAACACCTTCCAAATATCATGTTCAATATGCATCTAACACTTGTCTCATTCATCATAATATCATATGTGTGTTATGATTAAACAGAAACATGTTTTCAATAATTTTCAAGCATCAATATCCATTCATTCAATTAGAATTTTCCATTAATTGCATAAAATTGACATGGGTGAACCCAAATGGATCCCTTGGCACATATTCATTTCAATAGTTCCCTTACCGAGTGGCTTAATAAACGAAGGGTCTCATTCAGGTTACTCAATGTCCAAAGTTATAGGTTAAGAATGCGAATGCATGCTAAAACAGTGATAAGTCCCACACCTGTGTGAATTTTCGAAATCCAAGCGATAAATACAAGCTGCAGGTTTGATGAAAATGGTGCATGGGTGCTGGGCCCGAGAAACTGGGATGGGTCAGCAAAACTGAGACGGTCCCACAAAACTGGCTAGAACGGGCTTGCAAACGGTCTAGAAACGATCCCCCAAAATAGGGCAGGAACGAGCCCAAAACAAGCCTGAAATGGGCCTGGTCGGGCCAAAAACGGGTCGAGTTGGCCCTAGAACGGGTCGGACGAGTACTGGGTCGGGCCGGGTAGAGGACTGGGTTGGGCTGGATGGCTAGGTTGGGTTTGGGCTGAAGCTACTGGGCCTCAGTCCGAAGTTGGGCCTAGACACGAACTGGGCTTGGAAGAAAGTGGGCCTAATTAGGATGGGCCTGCAACAGAACTGAGTTACAGAGCTAGACAACGAGCTAGGCTGGTGCTGTGAGGTCATTGTTGGGCCTAGTAAAGTTGGATTTGGTTTAGGGTTTGTAAGGAGGGTGAAAAGAGAAGAGAAAGAAAAGGGACGGGATAGAGAGGCATCGCGGTGGCGGCGGAGGGAGGGATGAAAAGAAAGACAGGTTTAGGGTTTCGGTGGTTGCAAAAGAAAGAAGAGAAAAATGGTAGAATGGAAAGAAAGAGAGATGGCGACGGCGGCGCCAAGAGAGAAAAGGAGAGTGCGGCGTTAAAGGGGATTGGAGTTAGGGTTTGAAGGAGAGGTAAGAGAGGAAAAGGTAGAGAGAAAATCGAGAGAAAAACGAAAAACATGGGTGAGCGCGGCTACGACAAGGGGCTTGAGGGTTAGGGTTTCGGGATCTGCAACAAAAGGAAGAAGAAGAAGAAGAAGAAGAGGAGAAACAAGGGGGGTGGAGGAGGCGGCTAGGGCTAGGATTGAGGTGTTGCAAGGACAGGGTAAAGGGGGTGGAAGTTAGGGTTTTTGAAGGGTTGGGGAAGGGAGAAAGAGAGTTCGTATATGAGAGGGATAGGGTTTGAGTTTTAAGGAGTGGGTCCACATTGTGGGCCTAGGAGAGGTTACCAAGTCCACTAAAACCACTTTTCTTTTTTTTTAAAAAAAAATGTCTTATAATTATAAATACACATAATATGAGTTACTTTATTTTATTTTATTTTCAAGAAAACCTTGAAACATGTGAAATTCAAATTTCAAAACCAACATATTGTTTTCAAAAAAGAAAATTTAAATCGAGAACCCGCTAAAATCGAATGTCAAACATTGGGGAGAAAATTGTGTGATTTTCAAGCATTTTGTATTACAAATATCTAATAAATAAAAATTACCAAAACGCCCATCGAGCTTCTGAGCTCTAAACTGAGCAAACTGGGGCCCACCATGTAATACCATAGATTTTTCAATATATCAATATTTACGAAAATGCCATTGGAGTTATGAATTAAAGGGTTATGATCGTAGATGAGAAAATGGTGGGACCCATTGTTCAAATAAGACTCAATGTAGGTGTTATAGGATTAAATTAAATTAAATGGGTAATGTACATTTATTTGGGTCAAAGTGGTTAATTGGGTCAAAGGACCCAAATGGGACCCAATGGGTCGTGGTTGACATGTTTGACCATTAGGTGAGCTCAAAGCTTAATTGGGTTAGGTTTAATTAAATGTTTGAGTTTTGTGTTGAAATAAAATAAATGAGTAATGTATGTTTAATTAGGTCAAGATTTCTAATTGGGTCAAAGTTTGTGAAATGGGTCAAAATGGCCAATTTGGACCCAATGGGTTGGGTTTGACTTGGGTGATCATCAAGTGAGTCCAAGCTTGATTAAGTTGGGGCAGATTGGAGTTTGAAATGAAATTAAATAGTTGAGTTAAATGAGTGAGTTGGTTGGAAATAAATTATAAGTGAGTGAGTCGATTTGAAATAAATTATGAGTGAGTTGTTTGAAATAAATTATAAATGAGTGGAGTATGAGGTTGAAAGGCTGGTGTTTCAAATTCAGATAAGTGGTCCACACGTTGGAGGGAAAGAAAGGGAGAGTTTCATCTCAAAGATGAAAACCCCCACATGGGGCATTGATGAGAATATTGGAGGGGTGGCGGTTACTCAAGCCAAACAATGGCTAGAACGTTGGATGCATGGGAATTATGGCTTATGCATGAAACTCCAAAAAGGGCCAATAATGGAGAGGTGGCTGTCATACATGCCAAAGCAAAGAGACACCGTTGGAGCCTTGGGAGTTTCATCCCAAGGATGAAACCCCCAAGTAAGCATAAAGAATTTTGGTTAAGGCAAATGGGAGTTACAAGTGGTGCCACCAAGAGACACCACCCCCTGGGCTGAATTTGATTAATCAAAGAGGTTTCATTGCACTTTCTCTCACCCTCTCTTAGCCGACCAGCACTCAAGGAGAAAGAAGAGCAAAGAAATAGAGTTCCATCTCCAAATATTTTCACACAAGGTCGACCACTTCCAAGACAAAGACTTGGGTATTTTCATCCCAAGTTTCTCTCTCAAATCTATACCTTGGCCGAATTATTCCAAGGAGTTTGCAGCAAGGTCAGTCTCAGCCAAAAGAACAAGAAGGAAGAAGGAGAGGCTAAGGAAGTAAAGGATCAAGAAAGGAGTGAAAGAACAGGAGGAGTCGCGTTATTGGTAAGTGCAATATGAACCCTTATTAAATAAATTGGTTAAGGGAATATGATCCGGCTATTGTATGGCCGAATCTATCAATGGTTTAGATCATCGGTTATGCTGTTTAAAAAGGGCAAAATATGGATCATAGGGTTTGGCCATTTTGGATGGCCGAACCCCATGAAAGGATGTGGTAATTTTTATGGTTTTTGAGGGATAAAAACCATACTATGTTGTGAAGGTTTAAAGGGTTTTTAAACGGAGATAAGGTTACTGTTTTGGATCAGTTATCGCATGGCTGAACCATGTGGTTATTATGGCTAAGTTGCTGATAAAAAAACATGCATAAATATTGGAAGGTTGCATCAGGAAAACCATAGGGTTCGGCCATATGTATGGCCGAACCCCATGGACTGTTTTATGGGTTATTTAGAGTAAGAACATGGTTGGAAATTATGGATTATGATATGCTTTTGATTTGAGAATCATATATGTTTATCTATGGACTTAGTATAAGAAAATATTCAGCCATCAAAGATGATGGAAAGAGGGACAAAAATCAGTTTGGTGAGGTTCAGCCATGCAGTATGGCCGAACCCCACTAAGGGTCATTTGGTGGACTTAATGGTCAACATATAATGTAATTGGGCAAAATTAAAATGGAGATGTATGTATGAAAGATTTAAAGGATCAAAAATTAAGTGGTGAGGTTCGCCATGTTGTATGGCCGAACCCCACTAAGGTGGATTTGTGGTGGACCTTGATTATTAAGCAAACATTAAACAAGGGTTAGTTAGCGGCAAAACCGTAAATACAAGTTATAATGGAATGAAGGATTAAAGGACTTGAAAGAGGGGTCAAACCAAAGTGGTATGGTTCCGCCATGCTGTATGGCCGAACCCTACCAAGGTATATTATTTAATATAAGGTGTTTATGTAAGTTATATGGATAGTATTGATCAAATGAAAATGAAGATCAAATCCAAAGTGGTTGAGGTTCGGCCATGGGTATGGCCGAACCCCACAAGGTGGCTTTTGGGATTTAAACTTAATTAGAAATGAAAAGGATATGTGATTGACTCGTTGTTATATAAACAACGTAACGGGACTTGAACGGTGCACAAGTCGTGAACGGGTGACGGATTGAAAAGAAAGGACAACTTAAGTGAACTTTTAGTAGGTTTCCTACCTCTTTGGTACCACATATTATATTGATGTTTTGTCTTGTTTTATATGAGATATTTGCTAAAGTATTATGTTTTCAAGTTAAGTTGGAATGCTATGATTAATTTATAAATGGCATATACTCATTGACATCTCATGCATGGCATGGGGTGATGAATATGGAAACCGGAGCCCACACTCCGTCGGAATGTCCGTGATGCAACTGTGGGGCCTCCTTAGGTGATTAGAGTCCCACCAGGAGGAATACTTTGATGATGAGAGTCCCATCAAGAGTAAACAAAAGTACACTGTGGAATACCTTGACGATGAGAATCCCGTCAAGTGATGGCTATGTATATTTGTGATGGGTGGGACTCATTACATGTGCATACATACATAGCATTGTTTTTGTAAGTTTTGTTGATCATGTATTATTATGATATATGCATGTTTTATACTAACCTCGTGGTAATCGTAATCAGAAGACCTACTGGGCGTGTTGATCTAACGCCCTATTTCTATCCTTAGTGGATGACGCAGGAAAAGGAAAGGCAAAGGCTGAGGATCACGAGGAAAGCTAAGCATAGATGCTTGGGTGTTGGAATGGATTTTATTTATTGAAATTTTGAATACATTATTATGGACATGTAATAATGTAGATAACTGCTATGGTGTGATTTAAGTTTGAATGAATGTTTAGTTTAAAGTAATCAGGACTTGTACTATGCTATCTAAGAATGGCGCAATCTTAGGATTGATTATATTTCCACAATCAGTTTGTATATTCCGCAAGTTTTTATTTAGTTCCATGTGTGGATCGATATTCATGGTCTTAGTCCATGCACACATGGGTGGCCAGTTAAGGGTCAGACTAGGGTAGTCCGGACTTAGCTCGCGCCGTGACGCTCCCCGCTCTTTTCCACTTTACTTATTATAAAAAAAAATAGACTCTGATTTTCGGAAGGCTGGAAAAGGGTAGGGCGTTACACACCATGGAGCCCACACAATCTTCATTGCAACCAAAACACCAAAACAACTTGAAGACCCACAAGACTCTCTAAGACCCCGAATATCGGGTCGGGTCATTACATCTATAGTCAATTACCTTCCGTGATTGCCATACATATGTTGATCTGTTGAATCTTCATTCTTCCACCAACACTTGAGTTTTGAGTCTTGAGCTTCTTTCTTCAAGGAAAGCCTTCTCCTAAGTCACGAACTTCACAAACAGGTGACTCGGCAAGTCGAGGCACTAATGGATACATTCGTCTGGTGGCGACCCATCGTGTGGTATAGAGCACAATACATCGGGCGCACGACCAATCGCTGAGACAGGACTGCGACACATCGGGTGCACAATCAATCGGTCGAAAACAGCCATGCTTTTCATTAAGGTCAACCCGACACCTTAGGAGGACCTTCCCTAGGCTTAGAACTCACATTGGTAAAACATAAGTAAGCCTAGAGGAAATGGACAAAAACCTTGGAGCATCCTTTGAACTCAACTTGAAAAATCTTGAGTGTGAAGATGTCGTGAATTAGACTCTCTCGACCAACCAAATGTAGTAAACAATTGGTACAACCACCATGGTTGGATACAAAATTGAAAAAACCTTTCATAGAGCCCAAGAACACTCAAATAAGAGCTCGAGAGCCCAAGTTAAGGCCGTTTAGTGGATAACAATTTGCTGAAAAACTGTCTAGATGACAGATCGTGAGCCGGCAATCAATCGCCCGTGTCCAGAATGTTTCCGTTGGAAAATCACTCAAACCTCAATGGTAACATTACAATGGATCTTTTTTGGCCAAGATCGATTGTAGGTGGCGACCAATCGCTCGTAACTGCTCGGGATTCACTTGTTTTCCTGTATATACTTCAAACTCTTATGAGTGGGGTTGGACCCTTCAACTTGGAATATCTTAAGGCATCCCTAGTGATCCCAAACCTCTTCTAATCTCTCTCCATGCACTCACATAGGTGAATCAACTAGAAAATCCAATCAACCTATTGGTTGTGATTAAGGAAGAGAGTGAAAACCATCTAGGACCAACGTGCATATCTCAAATCCTATAACCTTA
The DNA here is from genome assembly GCA_013350335.1 of Chimonanthus salicifolius. Classification (NCBI taxonomy): domain Eukaryota; kingdom Viridiplantae; phylum Streptophyta; class Magnoliopsida; order Laurales; family Calycanthaceae; genus Chimonanthus; species Chimonanthus salicifolius. Next base: position 67,153,953 of record CM023532.1, on the reverse strand, counting down.
CCCAAGGATTCTGATTGAGCTTACACAAGCCACATCTTCGACATCGTCGGCATCACATTGGAAGGACACATCTACGGGTTCAGTTATCAAAAGGCAGGTGCTTATTAGGTTTGATTCTTATTTTCAAATCATTGTGAAGTGGATTAAAGAGATTGGTTTTTCTGTTGAACCACTATAAAAAAAAAAAAAAAAAAAAAGGAAAGGAGTTGCATGAAATTCCCAACCAATAGATTAGGTGGAATTCCTAATCTATTAGTGAGGGCGTAATTCCCCACTTAATGAATTTGGGATAGCCCAAAATTGGGTGAGTCCAACAGTGGATGTAGGTTGGTTAACCAAACCATTATAAATTGGTCTTACGGTGTTTGGGCCTTTTGTGTGATTATTCTTAATTTGGCACACTCTTTTATCACACACTTGATTAATCTAATTTAATACGTTGCAAATCATTTGACAAATCAAGAATATTTTAAAAGATTATTAAAGTTGGTGATTGCCTTATTCACCCCTCTCTAGGGTCAATCTTGACTTGTGCTCTAGCACACTGAGAACTTTCAAGAATAATACAAAGAATCAAAGAAATTTTAAAGAATAAAGAATCAAAGAATCAAAGAAAATAACTAGATCTAATAATTTTACACATGATACAATGGAATGGACTTCAATCAAGATAACATCATTATTCAATTTTTAATAACAAAATTAAAACCTAGCCCCAGATCTTACGTAAACTAATGATGTCTATATCAAGGTTTATAATTTTTTTAAAGATTAAATCCATGGAGTTCATTAAAATGATCATAAAAAAAATGGACCTTAGATTTGAATGATAAAGATAGGCCCCTCTTTTGACACTAAATATTTCATTACACTCTTTTGACTCTATGGCGACCCTAGTGTTCTATTTATAAGCTCTGGTTTGGAACGAATGGCTGAGATTTAATCTTAGTTTAAGTGATGAATGGAAGGCTTGGATTGAATCATCTTGAATATGGATGAATGGGATTTTAACTTGAAAAGGCTAGTGTTACATAGGGTACACGAATTTGGATATGCTATGGTCAAATTTTACATGTATGGTTAGGGTTTAATGTAATGCATGCAAAGTATGGATGAGATTAAAAGTTGAAATGCATGAATGGTTGGATGCATGTGAGATGACATGGCTAAGGAGTTGACTTGTGAAATTCGAATGAGGTAGAGATAATATGGGAAAAATGTGTGGATTGAAAGGGATTAGAAGATGAGGTGTTGGTGACAAGGCATATGCGCATGGATTGGGATTGGATTGCTTGGGATCCAAGTTGGGTTTGATCTAAATGAATGTGTAACGCCCCGCCCTTTCCGAGAATTCAGAGTCTAATTGTTTTTTTATAATAATAATATAACAACACCGGAAGAGGGCGGATGACGTCACAACGCGAGCTAAGTTCGGACTTCCAAAGCCCGACCCTTAACTGGGCACCCATGTGTGCATGGACTAAGACCATTAAAATCGATCCAGACATGGATCTAAATAAATCATGCGGAATAAACATAACTGATTGCGGAATAAATCAAATATGCAGGATTATAATCAATCATCAGATTGCTCCAATCTCAGATAGCAAAGTACAAGTCATATTTACTTAAAACTAAACCTTCATTCAAACTTAAATCAAACCATAGCAGTTATCTCCATTATTACATATCCATGAAGTTTATCCAAATAACTATAATTAAGAAATCCAATCCTGTAACACCCCAATTTCTCAACGAAGTGGATAATTACTAAAATGCCCCTGGTTTGATAAATTAAATGTGTGTGATGTTAAATAAGGAAATGGTGGGGCCCATTGCTCAAATTAAGATCATATGAGGACAATATAAATACCAAATTTTATTGGATGGGTAATGTACATCAATTGGGTTGAAAATGGCTAAATGGGTCAAAGGGCTCAATTGGGACCCAATGGGTCATAAGGGACTCATTAGACCATTGGGTGAGCCCAAATTTAATGGGGATAAGCTAAATTGATTGGAAATCAAGTGGAACAAAAATGAGTAGGCTTGATGCACAAGTGAAAACCATTTAAAAATGGCAAAATCAGCCCATTAATGGGTCATGTTGTCAAACGGGTCAAGAGACTAATTGGGGACCCAATGGGTCGGTTTGACTAAGTTGACCACGGATGACCGTGTGGGCCCTCAGATGAGCTCAAGTGTGAGTTAGTTCAGCTTGAGTTGGACTGATTTGGAGTGAGTTTTAATTAAGAATAGAGTTGACTCAAATATGGTGCATTAAATGTGTTGAGTTGGATGAGTTGAGTTAGAATAAAAAGATCATGAGTCAAGTGAGTCAAGAGGAAGTGGAAAGGAGTTCTAATCTCACACAACTCTTAATCAAACAAATCCTAGCCGTTGGATGAAGAGGTACCTTGGCCAAAGCCAAGGGACACCAAGGTTGGGCGGCATCATCTCATTTAATGAGATGCATTGGCTGATTTCAATGGATGAAACGTTTGGGTGAAGGGGTGTCTTGGATGGCACCCAATATCCCATTGTTTTTTTGCCAAGAAATAATGAGGGAAATGAATGGAGGTTGTGGCTGAAATACAAAAGGAATAGACCATCTCATATGGCCTTTTTTCACACAAGAAAATTCTAAGGAAATCCTCATCTCTCTCCCTCTCTCCAAACTCTTTTCTTGGCTGAACCAGCAGTGGTGTTTGCACCAATTGATCAAGCATAAACCAGCAAAGGATTAAGGAAGAAAGAAGGAAACAAGAGGGGAGAAGGCAAGGATCAAAGGCAAAGGAAGTTTGGTAAGTGTTTATGTGTTATTTTGGTTTAAATAACATGGAACAAATGGAGCATGTATTGGGCCATGGGTATGGCCGAATGCATCAAGGTTTAAACCTTGAGTAATGGAGGTTTTAAAATTGTAAAACGGATCATTGGGTTCGCCCACCTTGGAGGGCCGAACCCCATGTAAATAATTGGTTGGTTTTGATGTCTTTGAAACATAAAAACCATGCAATTTGTGGGACTGTTTTGTATGTTTTTATTGGATTTAAAATGCATGTTTTAAAGAGGTTTAAAACATGGACTTGAATGTCATGAAGGACTGAAGGTATCATTGGTCTAAACCATGGATATAAATTGATAAAATGGACCATTGGGCTCGGCCACCTTGGATGGCCGAACCCCATGAAGTGTTATGGTCATTTGGATTGAGTTTTTATAAAGTGAAAACCATGCAAAGTGATGGACTGATTTGGAGGGTTTTGAGAGGTAAAAACCCGGTAATGTTATACTGATTATTACATGTTTAAATGAGACCTAAAACATGTTTATGAGGACCAAGACATGGACATAGGGTTCGGCCACCTTGGATGGCCGAACCCCATGAAAGTATTTGATGTTTGGTAGGGCTTTCAAGAGATAGAAATTATATCAATTGTGGAGAGGTTTACGTGTTTTAAATAAAGCTAAGTATTTGACAAAAGGGGTCTAAATCATAGGCCATGAGGTTCAGCCAATTGGGATGGCCGAACCCCATGGACCATGGTATGGGTTAAATGGACTAAGTTTATGGGTAGTATTTGTTATTACTTCCATGATTTTATAAAGGGTTTAAGATATCCCAATGGAGAACCATTTGGTGATGGATAAAAGGGATTACAAGGTTCGGCCATGTATAGGGCCGAACCCCATAGAAATGACAATGGTTTTGACATGGCTTAGCCTAGTGGCAAAGCTGTAAATACGGGTGATAATGTAAATATGGATAGAGAAAGTTTAAAAGGACATGAAAGAAGGGTTCAACCAAGGTGGTATGGTTCGGCCATGGTGTATGGCCGAACCCTACCAAGACATGTTTAAAGGGTTAAGTATTTAAGAATTGATTAAATGAAAAAGGAGGTTAAATCCTAAGTTGGTGATGTTCGGCCATGGGCATGGCCGAACTCCACAAGATGTTTTTGGGTCTTAAATGTGAATGAACATTTAAAGGATAGTATGATTTACTTATTGTTATATGGACAAGGTAACGGAAGTGAACAGCGCGCAAGTCGTGAACGAGTGACGCTAAAGAAAGATCGAACACTGAAGTGAATCTTCTGCAGGTTTCCTACCTACTTGTAACCACAGTTTTATCTTGGTTTTTATGAGACTCATGTTCTACTTTATTGGTTTTGAATGATGGATATTATTTACATGTTTTATATATACGTTGGCATCTCATGCATGGACATGGGAGGATGATTATAAACACCGGAGCCCACACTCCGTCGGAATGCCCGAGATGCAACTGTGGGGCCTCCTTAGGCGGTGAAAGTCCAGCCAGGAGAATTACCTGATGATTATAAACACCGGAGCCCACACTCCGTCGGAATGCCAGAGATGCAACTGTGGGGCCTCCTTAGGTGGTGAAGGTCCCGCCAGGAGAATTACCTGATGATTATAAACACCGGAGCCCACACTCCGTCAGAATGCCCGTGATGCAATTGTGGGGCCTCCTTAGGTGGTGAAAGTTCACCAGGAGAACTAATATGTTGATATAATACACGTCAAGTGATGGCTATATGTATGTGTGATGGGGTGGGGCTCATTACATTTGCATACATACATAGCATGGTTTAATATGTTTTTGATAATCAGACATTTGATATATGCATGATTTATAAGCTAACCATGTGGTAGCCCTGATCGGGAACCTACTGGGCGCGTTGATCTAACACCCTAATTCTATCCTTAGAGGATAATGCAGGAACAAGGAAGGGGAAAGAGAAGGTCGATGACCAGGAGGGGAGCCAAGTCTAAGCGCTTGATTGTTGATTGGGATTTCTTTATCACTGTTTTTCTAGTTATATTTTGTGGACATGTAATAAGTTGATACCTTGCTATGGTTTGTTTAGGACATTAACGATGGATGGTTGATTTATGTTATTTATTAATTGAGACTGGTACTTGCTATCTATTTAACCTAATTCAGCAGTTGATCTAGTTTATTCCGCAGGTCATTGTTTAGTTCCATGTGTGTTTTATCTATCATGGTTTAGTCCATGTACACATGGGTGGCCAGTTAAGGGTCGGACTTTGGATAGTCTGGACTTAACTCGCGTCGTGATGTCTCTCCGCCCTTGTTCGGTTTATTTAAAAAAAAAATAGACTCTGATTTTATCTCGGAGAGGGCGGGGCGTTACAAATCCAACACCCAAGCGCTTAAGCTTGGCTCCTCTCCTGGTCCACGACTTTCTCTTTCTCTTTTCTTTTCCTGCATCATCCTCTAAGGATAGAATTAGGGCGTTAGATCAACGCGCCCAGTAGGATTTCCGATTAGGGCTACCACATGGTTAGTATATATAACATGCATATATCATAGTATATATGGTAATCAAAAACAGATAAATCCATGCTATGTATGTATGCACATGTAATGAGTCCCTCCCGTCACACATATACATAGCCATCACTTGACGAGACTCTCGTCGTTAAGGCAAATCACAATACTTTTTTTTTTCATTTCATCTTGATGATATTCCTCCTGGCAGGACCCTCATCGCCTAAGGAGGCCGATATGGCTCTCATCATCATAATATTTCTCCTGGCGGGACCCTCATCTCCTAAGAAGACCAATGTGGCTCACATCATCATAGTATTTCTCCTAGCGGGACCCTCATCGCCTAAGGAGACCAATGTGGCTCACATCATTATAACATTCCTCCTGGCAGGACCCTCATCGCCTAAGGAGGCCAATGTAATTCTTATCGTCATGATACTACTCCTGGAGGCGCCCTCATCGCCTAAGGAGGCATTCCATAATCATCATCCCATGTCCATGCATGAGATGCCAATGAATATATGAAACATGTAAACAAATCTCATCATTCAAATCCAAGATGATAAATAATAGTATAACAAATGCCTCATAGAAAAACCATCATAAAACCAAGTATAAATGTGGTTACAAGTAGGTAGGAAACCTAAGGAAACTTCGCTTAAGTGTCCGTTCCTTTCAAGCTTTACTCGATCACGACTCACACGCCGTTCAACTTCCGTTACCTTATTTCATGTCAATCAGTCAATACAACATACCATCTAATTTCTAACTGTAATAGCCCGGATTTTTAAATCAATATAAATATTGGCTATTATTTATACTAATGGTTGAAATTTAGAATTTTGATGGAATGAATGGTAAATGGATCAAAATTTGAACAATGGCCCAAGTATGGTCCAATGGGCCATGGATTGGATTAGTTTCATTTGAATGGGTCAATGATGGTTAATTGGGTCAATAATGATTAATTGGGCCAAGGATGGTCAATTGGGCCCAATACCCATTTGGGACCCAATGGGTCAAGATGATTTAAGCTCTAAGGTAAATGGGTAGGAGGAGAATTTAATTGGGCCATGGGCCCAATGGTGATCCAATTTGTTGGAATGGATTTAATTAAATTTAAATCACCTAAGTTAGTTATGAATGAATCAAGATGGCCTAACAAGTGGGGCCCACCTCCACCTCATCAAGTGAGGTGGCGTGTGGACCAAGACTTAGGTGGGGCCGACTATCATGGTTGACTTGGTGAACCATGGATAAGTCAAAGGGACTTAAGGAGGATCAAAGTAAATTAAGTTGGATTAATTAATGTAAATGACCAAAGCTAAGTTGGATTAAATTAAGGTGGCATAATCAAGTGGGACCCACCTCCACCTCATCAAGTGAGGTGGCAGGTAGGCTAAGACCCTAGTGGGGCCGGCCACCATGGTTGACTTGGTCAACCATGGGTGGATTCATGGAGAAGAATTAAGGAGATTAAAGGGGATTAAATTAAGTAATTAAGTGACCTAAGATTAAGTATCAAATTAATGAAATGAGTTAATTAAATAATTAAGGGAGTGAAATGAGTCAAAGGAGGAGTCAAAGGGGTGAGTCAAAGGGGTGGTTTCATCTCATTGAAACCACCCAAACCACTAAGGTAAACACACCAAAACCGTTGGCTAAGGGTGGTGGTTTCATCCCAACCACCACCACCAAAGCCATGTGAGCCCATACCCCTCCCCATGATGATGGTCAATGGACTTGATGGGAAGACCAAACCACCCATCTAAAGACCCCAAAACCATTGGCATGGTGGTGGTTTCATCCCAACCACCACCACTAAGGCATGTGAGCCCATACTTGGTTGGTGAATGGAAATGATGGAGGAGTGCAACCCAAGCAAACCAAAGGAATGAGATGGGAAACTAGGGTTTCTCCATCTCACTCTCATCTCACTCTTTCCCTCTCCCACTCCCTCTCTTGGCCGATCCATACACAAGAGAAAAGAAGAAGAAAATACTTAGAAGAAGAGAAGAAAAAACGCAAGCATTGGCCGACCACTTCAAGACCAAACCTTGAGATATCTTTCTCACCATTTCCTCCTCTCCCTCTCTCAAACCCACTCCATTTTGGCCGAACCCAAACCTTGGTGATTTCATCTTGATCAAACACACCTAGTGGCCGAACATCAAGGAGAAGAAGAAGGAGAAAGGCTAAGGAAATCAAGAGGAGAAAAAGGAAGTCGGAAGAGCCGCTGGAGTGGTAAGTAATCCTCAACAAGACTTTACATTTTTAAGGGTTAAAAAGGTGATCATGGAATCCATTTTCCTTGGATTGAATGGTGGCCAAAAATGTCATGGGCCATGGATCTAAAATCCATCCAAGGAAAAGATGAGAAATAGACAAACCCTAATGGGTGAGATAGGCTAAGAAAAATAAAGAAAACATTAAGGACATTACGTATTTAAGGTTTATTCAAGCATGGAGATGTGATTTTTGAAGGAATCATAGACCATAGGGTTCGGCCATGTAGTATGGCCGAACCCCATGGAAGGTGATTAAGAAATTTTAATGGGTTTAAAGAATGGAGGATATGGAAGGTGGTTAATAATTTTTAAAGGTTTTAAATGAATGAATGTTAGTGATTTTTAAAGGGATTTTAATGAGGGAAATCCATGGAGAAATGTGAATGGTTCTTATGGCCTCAAAAGTGGTAGAGGAAGATGAACCATGAACCATGGGTTCGGCCATGGTGTATGGCCGAACCCTATGGTGATGTATTAGTATTTTAATAGGGGTAAAAATATGGGAAATAATGGGGGAATATTGGTAGCTTTAATGGACTCAAAAATGTACCTAATGATGATCTAAAATGGTGATCAAAATGCATGATGGAAACCCCCTCAAGGAAGGACTGTTTGTGGATCAAAAATGTTGTAATGGATCGAAGGAAAAATGGGGAAAGGACATCATGGGTTCGGCCATGGTGTATGGCCGAACCCATGACCCATTTGCAAGCAATTTTATGGGGCTAAGGTTAGGTCCACACATGTGTTTAAATGAATGGGGATTAGGTTAATTAAATGGTGATTTTAATGATTTTATGGTATGATTAAATGAGGCACTCATGGATCCAAGTTATGGATCAGTTATGGACAAAAATGTACAAGGATGGAGGAAGTGTTTAACCATGGAAGAGGAGTGGCATAAAACGTAAATATGGCCAAAATAAATAACCATGGGTTCGGCCATGGTGTATGGCCGAACCCCATGGAGGTTGATCATGGACTTAAGTGCTTTGATAATGACCTTATGTGAGGATTAATGGAGCCTAGGTTTACTAGATTTTAAACTCACATAATTAGAATGTTTGATGGATTAAATGGGACCCACAGACCTAGATAGTGAGGTTCGGCCATGGTGTATGGCCGAACCCCACTAAGGCATGTGTTAGGGACATGGACATGATTAAAACATGGGTTTAATTGTTAATGTGTAATAAGGTATCGGGACGTTGCAAGAGGTGCGCGTTTGGTCACCGAATTCTTGGACGGAAGTGCTAAGGAACAATAGTCGGTATTTGGTAGGATTCCAACCTTATTGTAAGCCATGGATTATGTGTATGGATGTTTCTTGAATTATTTTGGTAATCATATGATATGTTTAAGATGGGTTTTTATGGCTATGATTTATATATTATATGGCATATTGCATTTACATCTCGTGCATAGCATGGGAGGGATAAGAATGGAACCGGAGTCCATCCTCCGTCGGGGCGACCGAGAAGCAAACATGGGGATACCTTGATGATGGTTTTTTCCATCAAGGGGGATATTTGTATTTGTTATTATACCTTGATGAGGCTTTGCCATCAAGGGGGACACTTGTGTTGATTTATCTTGGTGAGGCTTTTCCATCAAGGGGACATTATATATGATTGAAAAAGGACATTGTACAATGGTAAGGATGATGGGTGGGACTCATGACATAAGACACCCATGGCATGGCATTGATTTCATGGTTTTGTTATATTATTGCCTATATGCATTGTATCACTAATCCATGTGTTAGCCCTACTTGGAGTACCTACTGGGCGTGTTGTCTAACGCCCTACTTCCACCTTAGCTGATGACGCAGGGGATGGCGGAAATGAAGGACGCGACGGGAGCCAAGTGTAGGAGCTTGGGGAAGCGGGCTAGTTTAATTACTTAAATTTATTTTGGAAATGTAATTTGAGTAACTTAGCTCGTCGGACTGTAATAATTTATATTTCTTGCTATGGTTTGGACTTTACTTTTGGATGTTATGATTTTGAGGTAATTTAGTAATTTAAGTAATGTAACTTCCTTGCTATCTAATAAATTGGTAGGATAGACTTTATTATATTTCCGCATTAAGTTATAATTCCGCGAGCTTACTTTCTACGTGTGAACCGTTCTCGTGGACTTAGTTCCACGCACACGTAGGGTTGGCCAGTTAAGGGCCGGGCTTTAGAAGCTCGGACTTAACTCGCGTCATGACGTCCCGTGCCCTTTGTCACTCTTATTTAAAAAAAAAAAAATAGACTCTGATTTTCAGTTAAAGTAGCATAGTGAAAAGGGGCGGGCGTTACAGTTGGTATCAGAGTGAAATCAGAAAAATGAATCTTTCGAAGTAAGATTAAGACTATTTCACGTCTCACTGACGGATAAGAATTCCAACTGACCTACTCTTTTGGAGTCCGCTGCACGAGGGCCGGGTTAATTTACTTCGTTAGACTCAGACTGAAACATTCAATCTGAGAGCAATATTTTACGAAAAAGAATGATAGCAAGGGAAGAACAATCACTCTAAGTCAGATCTATCAAACATAGCAAGATATGGCTTATTTCCCCCAAAAATGAGAACACGACATTTTGATACTAGGAAATTTTTCCACCAAAACAAAGTATACTCATTCGGTATGTTTCCCCCAACTTGAAAGAAAATATTTGATACTTAGGAAGTTTTCAAGGTATACTTAGGGACACTTACCTAGCAATTTTTTCCCCAAATTAAAAAGAAACACTTGATACTTAGAAAGTTTTCCCCAAAAACTAAGTAGGCTTATTTGGCAATTTCCCCCCCAAATGGAAAGAAGAATACTTGATACTTAGGGAGTTTTTCCCGCAAAACTAAGTATGGTTATTTGGTAATTTTTCCCCAAAATGAGAAACAATACTTAGGGAGTTTCCCCCAAAAACTAAGTATGCTTATTTGACAAATTTCCCTAAAATATGAACATGACAATTTTATGAAGGAACTAAGCCAATAAATATTTTTCGATGACTCAGGAAATGCCTCCATAAAGAAGGACTCGCCGAAACCCACGGGTAGAGGAAGAGTGCCACCACCTCGTCAGGAAGAGGAGGTACAGCCACCTCATCAAGAGGAGGGACAAAATAGTGCGAACCTACCTGTTGTGCCTCCCGAGTTGAAAGAATTGGTTCAAGCGGTGGTCACCTCTGTCCTTCAACAGCACTGGAACGGGAATGCGACCACCAGCGTCTCCAATAACTGAAAAATGGTGAAGGATTTCTAGCAACAACGCACCCCTTACTTCAACGGGAAAGGAGGGCCTGCGGGAGCAGAAAACTGGTTGAGGAAGGTTACTCAGATCTTAGCCCTACTAAAGATCTCGAGTCATGAAGACAAGATCTTGTTGGCTTCCTCACAATTGATAGATGATGCTGGCAAGTGGTGGGAGGTAGTAGAGCGACAGTAGGCGCTCATTCCTAAATGAGAGAAGACTGCAATGACATGGGAGCAGTTTTCAGCCATGTTTTTAGACCACTACTTCCCCGAGGAGAAGGAACGCCATATCAAGACATTTATATCTTTGGTGCAAGGCTCCATGACCGTGGCAGAGTACTACCAAGAGTTCCTTCGGTTGTCCTGCTATGCTCTATTTATGGTGGACACGGAGTATCGGAGGGCCCGTAAGTTTGAGCGGGGCCTTCGGCCTAGCATTAGAGCCAGTGTGACCATCTTCAAAGCACCTACACTAGCAGAGGTGGTCAGCAAGGCCACTATAGCAGAGCATGAGATGGCCGAGATAGTGCCGTTTGACAACCGCCGAGGACAGAGTGGGAGTGGTACATTTCAGCCAAACAAGAAGTTCCGCCCGAACTTTAGCAAACCCTCGCCTTCCACTGGATCCACAGGGGATTTCGCCCCAATCAGCCCTCCCCATTAGCATTAGTTACCCAGGTTCCCCGGGGTGGGAACACATGCTACCAGTGTGGCCAACAGGGCCACTTCAAGCGGGAGTGTCCACAGATTAGCAGACCCTCTCACCTTAGGGGTTCTTTCCTCCCTCCAGCTAGACCAGCTCAGTCACGAGGAGCCAGGACCTATAACCAAACAGGGCGGGCGCCTAACCCTACAGGATCTGGATGGCTTTTTACCATAGCTCCTCCAGCAGCGGTGGATCACTCCGTGATTCAAGTATGGCCGTAGTTGGTAGTTCCTATGCCTTCGCATTATTTGATTCTGGAGCTTCCCATTCATTTGTATCTGCTGCATTCATATCTGCTACGGGCACATTAGTACAAAAACTGTCCACATCACTCACTATTGTATTCCCCGTTGGAGACACATCTTTGGGACTCATATGCACGGCATTGAACACTGAACTCGCTGGATTTAGATTCGAGTTAACTATCTGGTACTCGACATGACCGAGTACGATGTTATCTTGGGCATGGACTGGTTGGCTAGTTTTCAGCCCAACATTGATTGCCATCTTCGTAGGGTGATATTTTGGTCACCCGAGGGAAAGCGGTATGTGGTACATGCTGACAGACAGGGCATCCCTAGAAGACTGTATGAAGAGCTGAACCACCTTGTCTTGAACAGCATCAGATTAGACAAGCCACCAGTGGCTGAACTTCCGACGGTAGTGATGGACTACGCGAAGGTGTTCCCAGCAGAGCTCCCTGGTTTGCCACCCAAGAGGGAGGTAGACTTTGAGATCAAGTTATATCCTGGCACTGCCCCAGTATCACTACCACATTACAGGATGGCACCAGCTGAGATGTCCGAGTTGAAGAAGCATATTGATGAACTGCTCAGACTGGGTTTTATTCGGAACATCACATCAGCATGGGGAACCCCAGTATTATTTGTGAAGAAGAAAGACAGTACCCTTCGGATGTGTTTGGACTACAGGAAATTGAACCAGCTGAGTGTCAGGAACAAGTATCCCCTACCCAGGATTGACGATCTGTTTGATCAACTTAGGGGTTCCTCTCACTTCTCCAAGATTGATCTGATGGCCGGATACAATCAAATCTGGGTTAGAGAAGAGGACATAGAGAAAACAGCCTTCAGGACCCGGTATGGCTTATATGAGTATGTGGTCATGTCGTTTGGACTTACAAACGCACCGATTGTGTTCATGGATTTGATGAATAGGATCTTCCGTCCTTACTTGGACCAATTTGTGATCGTATTTATTGATGACATCCTGATCTATTCCAAAAGTCAGGAGGAACATGCCGAGCACCTACGGATAGTCTTTGACACCTTGAGGAAGAACCAGTTGTATGCCAAAGCCAGCAAGTGTGAGTTCTGGCTATCTGAGGTCAACTTCTTGGGGCACATTATATCGGAGGAAGGTATAGCCGTGGACCCGGCTAAGGTAGCGGCAGTGAGGGAGTGGAAAGCGCCGACGAATGTGACCGAGATCCGCAGTTTTCTGGGATTGGTCGGCTACTACAGGAAATTCATCATGGACTTCTCCAAGATTGCATCTCCATTTACCCGGAGATTTGAGGAGCTAAAGGAGAGGCTTACAACTGCTCCCATCTTGATTTTACCGGAAAAAGACAAGTGTTATGAAGTGGAATGCGATGTTTCAGGAGAGGGACTTGGGTGTGTTCTTAGTCAAGATCGTCGTGTGGTGGCTTATGGTTCGAGACAGTTGAAAATTCATGAACACCTTTATCCCAATTTGGAGCTAGCCGCAGTGGTCTTCGCTTCAAAAGGTGGAGACACTACCTTTATAGCGAGAAGTTTGAGGTGTTTTCAGATCACAAAAGTCTGAAATATTTATTTGATCAGAAGGAGCTCAACATGAGGCAGCGCAGGTGGATGGAATATCTACAAGACGATGACTTTACACTCCGATATCATCCCGACAAGCTGAACAAAGTGGCAGATGCCCTCAGCCGCTTAGCACATACATCAGTGGCCAGTTTGATCAGGATGGAGTGGGACATGCTGTACACCATCCGAGAGTTCAACTTGTATATTAAGAACCATGGGAGTATGTACAATCTGATCATACGGTCCAACATGGTCTCCAAGATTGAACAGGAGCAACGGACAGATCCAGAGGTGGAGGAGATTTGGGCCAAGATGTCTACAGGTGAGGTTATACCAGAATGGGAATTACGACCGGGACAGGGTCTTTCATTCCGAGGTGGGACATATGTGCCTAAGAGCTGCAGAAGAGAGTTGTTGGTTGAGGCACATCAGACCAAACTCTTTATTCATCCTGGTAGAACCAAGATGTATCATGATCTTAAGAGGCACTATTGGTGGCATGGACTCAAGAGGGATGTGGCAGAGTTTGTTGTTCACTGCCTAACTTGTCAGCGGGTTAAGGTAGAACATCAGAAGCCACCGGGTTTACTCCAACCATTACCAGTGCCGAAATGGAAATGGGAGCACATCTCCATGGATTTTGTGACAGGGTTGCCAAGGTCATCAAAGGGCAACGATGCGATATGGGTTGTGGTAGACCAATTGACCAAGTCTGTGCACTTCCTTCCCATCAAGACGACAGATTCGTCTGAGACCTTGGGTCGACGGTACATCTGAGATATCATCAGACTACATGGTATACCCCGGACTATTGTGTCCGACAGAGATGGCCGATTCACTAGCAGAGTATGGCAAAGCATGCAGTCTGCTATGGAGACATACGTGTTGACTAGCACAGCATTCCACCCACAGACTGATGGACAGTCGGAGAGGACGATACAGATATTGGAGGACATGTTGAGAGCATGTATGCTAGACTTCAAGGGTGGATGGGAGGATCACTTGCCACTAGTGGAGTTCTCGTAAAACAACATTTACCAGGCAAGCCTCCAGATGGCTCCATTTGAGGCCTTGTATGGTAGGCCATGCAGATCACCAGTGTGCTGGACAGAGGCCGGTGAGCCTTCACTGATTGGACCCGAGTTGGTTGCGGAGACCACGGCACAGATTAAGCTGATACAGCAACACCTACTCACTGCGCAGAGTCGTCAGAAGAGCTATGCTGTCAAGAGGAGAAGGTTCATTGAGTTTGAGGAGGGAGACTTAGTGTTCTTGAAAGTCTTACCACGGAAGGGACACATGAGGTTTGGGAAGAAAGGGAAACTGTCGCCTAGATTTGTGGGGCCGTTTCCAATCCTTAAGAGGGTGGGGAAGGTAGCTTATTAGTTGGTGCTTCCTCCACAGTTATCCTCTTTGCATGATGTGTTCCATGTGTCCATGTTAAGGAAGTACAACCCCGATCCTTCCCATGTGTTGAACGTGCAAGACGTCGATGTGCAAAGCGACGTGACGTATGTGGAGAAACCGGTCAGAGTGATCGGGAGAGAACAAAGGGTTCTACGGAACCGCGCCATTCAGTTCATCAAGGTGGTATGGGAACGACATGGCAATGAGGAAGCCACCTGGGAACTTGAGTCAGAAATGAGAGCCGCTCATCCTGAGCTTTTTGTATGAGTTGTTGAAACCCCTACTTCGCTCGAATTTTCGGGACAAAAATTTCACAAGAGGATTATATTGTAATAGGCCGGATTTTTAAATCAATATAAATATTGGCTATTATTTATATTAATGGTTGAAATTTAGAATTTTGATGGAATGAATGGTAAATGGATCAAAATTTGAACAATGGCCCAAGTATGGTCCAATGGGCCATGGATTGGATTAGTTTCATTTGAGTGGGTCAATGATGGTTAATTGGGTCAATGATGATTAAATGGGCCAAGGATGGTCAATTGGGCCCAATACCCATTTGGGACCCAATGGGTCAAGATGATTTAAGCTCTAAGGTAAATGGGTAGGAGGAGAATTTAATTGGGCCATGGGCCAAAATGGTGATCCAATTTGTTGGAATGGATTTAATTAAATTTAAATCACCTAAGTTAGTTATGAATGAATCAAGATGGCCTAACCAAGTGGGTCCACCTCCACCTCATCAAGTGAGGTGGCGTGTGGACCAAGACTTAGGTGGGGCCGACTATCATGGTTGACTTGGTGAACCATGGATAAGTCAAAGGGACTTAAGGAGGATCAAAGTAAATTAAGTTGGATTAATTAATGTAAATCACCTAAGCTAAGTTGGATTAAATTAAGGTGGCATAATCAAGTGGGACCCACCTCCACCACATCAAGTGAGGTGGCGGGTAGGCTAAGACCCTAGTGGGCTGGCCATGTAACGGCCCGGAATTTGTAAATCAATATATATGGGCTATTATTTGTTTTAATGATGGAAATTGGGAAATTTAATGGGATAGATGGTAAATGGATCAAAATTTGGACAAAGGCCCAATTATGGCCCAATGGACCGTGGATTGAATTAAATTCGTTTAAATGGTCAATTGGGCCAAGGATGGTCAAATTGGACCCAATACCCATTTGGGACCCAATGGATCAAGATGATGTAAGCTTTAAGGTAAATGGGTAATAGGTGAATGTAATTGGGCCATGGGCCCAATGGTGATCCAAGTAATTGAAAGGGATTTAATTAAATCACCTAAGTTAATTTTAATTAGACCAAGGTGACATGGCCGATTGGGACCAACCTCCACCTCACCAAGTGAGGTGGTGTGTGGACCAAGGATTGGTGGGGCCGGCCACCATGGTTGACTTGATCAACCATGGGTAGAATAATGGAATTAAGTTAAGTGGGAATTAATTGACCTAAGGTAATTATCTAGTTAATTAGATGATTAAACTATCCAAAAGGTGGTCAAAGGGGTCAAAAGATGGAAAAACAAACCATTCCATCTTAAGAAGCCAAAACGTTGGCTAGTGGTGGTTTATTCCAACCACCATCATTAAAGCATAAAAAATATCCCATGCTTGGTTGGTGGGAGGAGTTAATGGAAGAGTGTAACTTAAGCAACCAAAAAGAGATAGTTTTCATCTTATCTCTCAAATCCCACTCTTATCTCAATCTCTTCCTCTCTTTTTCCCTCTCATTGCCGTCCCTCTCCAAGGAGAAAAAGAAGAAGAGAACTAAGAAGAGAAGAAGAGAAGAAATAAGCTAGGTTTGGCCCTCCACCTCAAGGCCAAAGCTTGAGACATCTTTTCCCCATCCTCTCTCCCTCTCTCTCTCTCAAATCTACTCCATCTTAACCGACCCAAGCATTGGAGTTTTTCATTGGGTCAAGCACATCTCAGCCGACCAATCAAGGAGAAGAAGAGAAGAGAAGGCCAAGGAATCCGAGAGGAGAAAGAAAAGTCGGAGGAGCCGTCGGATTGTAAGTATTTCCTAAACAAGAATTTACAATTTTTTTAAGGGTTAAGAAGAGACCATGGAATACATTTTTCTTGGATGTAATAGTGGCCAAAATATCATGGGCCTTGGATCTCAAATCCATCCAAGGAAAGGATGAGGAATGGACAAACCCTAATGGGTAAATTAGGTTAAGAAAATAAAGGATGCATTAAGGACATTATGTATTAAAATTTATTTAAGCATGGATGTATGTGATGTTTGAATGAATCATGGAGGTGATTAAGTGATTTAATGGGGTTTTGAAGAATGAAGCCATGGAAGGTGGTTAATGAGTTTGAAGGTTTTGAATGAAAGAATGATAGTAATTTTAAAAAGGGGTTTTTAAATGAGGGAATCCATGGATGAAGATTAATGTTTTTATGGTCTTAAATGTCACCAATGAATGATGGACCATGAACCTTATGGTGATGGTGTTAGAATTTTAATGGGTTTAGAGAATGGAGGCTATGTTAAGTGGTTAATGATTTTTTAAAGTTTTAAATGAATGAATGAAAGTGATTTTTAAAGGAGTTTTTAAATAAGGAAATCCATGGACAGATTTTATGGATGGTATGCTTTAAACCCTATGGTAATGTATTTATAATTTTAATGGATATGAAAAGATGGAAATAATGTCTTAAAAAATAAAACCATGGAGAGATTTTGGTGAACTTAGGTGCTTTGGAACCATGGAAAAATATTGGGGAGTAATGGTAGCTTTGATGGACTTAAAATGAAACTAATGGTGATAAAAAGGGGTGATTTGAATGCATGATGGAAACCACCTTATGGGAAGAATTATGGTGGATCTAAATGTTGTGAATGGATCCGAGAAAAATGGGGAGAAAGACATCATGGGTTCGGCCATGGTGTATGGCCGAACCCATGACCCAATTTACAAGACAATTGATGGGCTAAGGAGGGGTTTATGTATGTGTTTAATTAATGAGGATTAGTTTAAGAAAAGGGCTGTTTTAATGATGTTATGGCATGATTAAATGGGTCACTAATGGATTTGAGTGTATGGATCAATTATGAACAGAAATGTACATGGTTAAGTGAGTGATTAACCATGGAAAAGAGGTAGTGGCAAAACCGTAAATAATGGCCAAAATGAAGAACCCCATGGGGGATGATCATAGACTTAAAAACTTTAAAGATGACCTTATGTGTGGTTCTATGAAGCCTAGGATGGCTGGTTTTTAGACTCATGTGATTGAAATATCTAATGGACTTAAATGGTTAAAAACATGGGCTGATTATTAATATGTAATAAGGTACCGGACATCGCAATCGGTGAGCGATCGGCGACTGGATTCGGGAACGGAAACGCAAAAGGGACGCTAGTCGATATTCTGCAGGATTCCTACCTTTTTGTAAACCATGGATTTACGTGTTATATGATGGTTCCCGTGATTTATTTTGGTAATTTATATGATTTGTTTTATGATGGGATTTAAGATTATGATTCATATATATTATATGGCATATGGCATATTACATTTACAATGATTTAAATACTATTTAGCATATCGCAATTACATCTCATGCATGGCATGGGCAGGAAAATAAAGGAACCGGAGTCCATGCTTCGTCGGGGCGACTGAGAAACGAACATGGGGATAGCTTGATATGCTATAACCGGAGTCCATGCTCCGTCGGGGCGACCGAGAAGCAACCATGGGGATATCTTGATGTGTTGAGATATAACCGGAGTCCATGCTCCGTCGGGGCGATCGAGAAGCAGACATGGGGAGATCTTGATGTGTTGAGATATAACCGGAGTCCATACTCCGTCGGGGCGACCGAGAAGCAGACATGGGGATATCATGATGGTATGGATGATGGGTGGGACTCATGACATAGACACCCATGTCATAGCATTCATTTTATGGTTTTCATTATATTATTATCTGTATGCTTGTTATCACTAATCCATCTGTTAGCCCTACTCAGAGTCCTACTAGGCTCGTTGTCTAACGCCCAACTTCTACCCTAGCTGATGACGCAGGAGATGGCGGGAACGAAGGTCGAGACGGGAGCCATGTAACACCCCGATTTCTCAATGAAGAGGAAAATTATGAAAATGCCCCTGAGTTATTAAATTAATTATTTTGTGATGACAAATAAGGAAATGGTGGGGCCCATTGCTCAAATTAATTTCATATGAGCACATTATGAATGTTAAGTTTGATTGGATGGGTAATTTACATCAATTGGGTCAAAATTGGCTAAATGGGTCAAAGGGCCCAAATGGGACCCATCGGGACTTACTGAATTATTTGACCATTTTGTGAACTTAAATTAAATGGGGTTAGTCTGATTTGATTGGAAATTAAGTGGAGGAAAAATGGCTAGGCCTGATCCACATGTAAAAACCAATTACAAATGACCAAAATACCCATAATTGGGTCATGGAGTCAAAAACGGGTCAAGGAGTTAAAAATGGACCCAACGGGTCGAGTTGACTATGGTTGACCGTGTGGACCCTCTAGGGAGCTAAAATATGAGTTAAATCAGTTTGAGTGGGACTGAAGTGAGTTGGAATTAAATCAAGTGTGAGTTAACTCATGTGCATTAAATGAAATGCATTAAGTATGGTGAGTTTGGTGAGTTGAGATGGAAATCTAAATGACCTTGAGTCCAAGTGAGTCAAAATGGAAATTAAAGGGGCTGTAAATCAGTGAGTTGAGTGGGAATTTGAAGAGGTTGGCTGGGTCATAACCACCAAAACAAGTCCCACACGTAGGGGACTTGTTTTGGTGATTTCCATGGTGAATGTTAAATACAAATGATGGGTTTGAGATGAGTTGCATGGAAAGCTAAATGGCTGCATGGATAGTTGCCAAGGGGTGCCTTGGATAGCGCCCAAGACCCATCATTTTGTGCATGAATTGATGAGGGAGTGGAGGGGTTTTGGGGGCTGAAATACAAAAGCAATGAGCACCCATGTTTGGCCGAATTTCTCATTGCAAAAGCCTAGAATTCATCTCCCTCTCCCTCTCTCAAGAACACCTCCTTGGCCGAATTATATCTTGACCATTGGTTCATGCTTCTAATCAGTTGAGACAAAGGAAGAAAAAAGGAAGGAAACAAGAGGGAAGAAGGCAAGGAGCAAAGGCATAAGAAAAGCTTGGATTTTGGTAAGAGTTTCATGGACTTTTGGATTAATAAAATGGGTGTGTATTGGGCCAAGGTTATGGCCGATTACACCAGGGTTTTAACCTTGATTAATGGAGGATTTAAAATGGTAAAAATAACCATTGGGTTCGGCCACCATGGAGGGCCGAACCCCATGTAAAAGATGGGTGGTTTTTCATGTTTTGAAACATGGAAACCATGGAGGTTTATGGACTGATTTTTGGGTTTTATTTATGAATCAAATACATGTTATAGAAAGGATTATAAACCTGGATCTAAATGACAAAAAACAATGGTTAAAAAGATGGAAAACATGGACCATAGGGTTCGGCCACTTTGGGTGGCCGAACCCCATGAAAATTATTTGTTTAAAGTGATGGTTTTTGTAAAATCATGGACTGTTTTTGTATGATCTAAGATACAAGGTGAAAGGGTTTTTAAATCATGAAATTGGATGTCATGTTTTGGGCCATGGGATGGCCGAATGCTTCAAGGAATTAAACCTTGGATTGAGATTGTTTAAAATGGTATAAAAATGTCATTGGGTTCGGCCACTTGGGATGGCTGAACCCCATGATCTTATTTGGGTAATTGGATGGTTTTTGAAGTGTAAAAACCATACAATACTATGTTGATTATTACATGATTTAATGGACATGTGATGTAAGTTAAAAAGGGTCCAAAACATGGGCATAGGGTTCGGCCACATTGGATGGCCGAACCCCATAAAAGTGTTTGATAAGTTGGTATGGTTTTTGGTGAGATAAAAACCATACCAATGGTGGAGTTGTTTATGTAATTTAATGGAGTTAAGGTTAAGGTGAAGGATCGGCCAATGTATGGCTGAATCTTATTAATTTTTATGGCTAAGATGCATGATAAATAATGAAAGATTATTAGAAGAATTGAATCCAAAGAACCATGAGGTTCGGCCATGTGAATGGCCAAACCCCATGGGTTGCTTTATGGTTTTTATGTGGTTTACTTAGGGTTATGGTTACTGATTTGGGTCAGCCTTTGGATGGCTGAACCATGTATTGATCATGGTTGAATTAGCATGATTAAACCATGAGTGATCATGGTGATGATTGGATCAAGTGAACCCCATGGGGCTGTTTTGAAATCAATGGGCTGTTTTGAATGGGAACTTATGGTTGTTTTAATTAAGGAAACATACATGATAATTATGGACTATGTAATCAACCATTGATGATGATGGAAAGTGGGATAAAAACCCATAGGATGTGGTTCGGCCAAGTAGTATGGCCGAACCCCATCAATGATTAATTGATAAGTTTGGGGATTAAAGTTGATGAATGAAGAACCCCACATGATGTGGATGGGTCTTAGATGTGATTAAATAAGTAAATGAGGTTATGACTTACTGATTGATATATGGATAAGGTACCGGAACTCGAACGGTGCACGAGTCGTGATCAAGTGAAGCTCAAAAAGGAACGGACACTTAAGCAAAGTTTCAGTAGGTTTCCTACCTACTTGTAACCACAGTTTTACCCCAGTTTTCTTATGAGACTCTTGTTTTACTTTATGTGTTTCAAATGATATATTATGCATTAACAAATGGTATACAGGCATTGGCATCTCATGCATAGACATGGGATTATGAATGAGGTTCTACATTGTTGCAATTTTATGAGTTACGTCCTCTTTCGGCGGTGCAAGTCATGCCAGGAGGAGTAACATGATGGTCATAGTCACATTGGTCTCCTTAGACGATAAGAGTCCCGCCAGGAGGACTAATACGTGATATGAACCAAGTCAATGATGAAGAGATGGAAGTTATTGTGATTTACCTTGTTGGTGCAAGGCACGTCAAGTGATGGCTATGAATGTACATGATAGGGGAGGCTCATTGCATGTGCATACTTCATAGCATTGTTTTACCTATTTTTACTGATCATGTACTATGATATATATATGCATGTTTTATATGCTAACATGTGGTAGCCCTGATCCGGGAACCTACTGGGCACGTTGATCTAACGCCCTAATTCTATCCTCAGAGGAGAATGCAGGTACAAGTAAAGGGAAAGGAAAGGTCGTTGACCGGGAGGAGAGCCAAGCTTAAGCGCTTGAATGTTGGACTGGACTTCTTTATATTACTGTCATTCGAACTATATTTTGTTGGACATGTAATAAGTCATTACTTACTATGGTTTGATTAGGTTAATAATTTTGAAAGGTTGATTTATGCAATTAATGTTTGAGACTGTTACTTGCTATCTAGTATTTCTATTCTGCAGTTAATCTAGGTTATTCCGCATGTTGATGTTAGTTCCATGTGTGGTTCATTATTATGGTCTAGTCCATGTACACATGGGTGGCCAGTTAAGGTTCAGACTTGAGTAGTCTGAACTTAACTCGCGTCGTGACGCCGTCCGCTTTCTTTCGATGTTTTATTATAACTTTAAAAAAAAAAAATAGACTCTGAATTCTCGGAAAGGGCGGGGCGTTACAAGCTAAGTGTAGGAGCTTGGGGAAGCGGGCTACTGAGTTTATTTAAATTTATTTTAGAATATGTAATTGAGTAGCTTAGCTCGTCGGACTGTATAATTTATATTTCTTACTATGGTTTGGTCTTTATTTTGCACATTATCACTTTGAGATATAATTATGAATTTAGGGGTATTTTAGTAATTTAAGCGCCGTACTTCCTTGCTATCTAAAACTGGTAGGATAGTCTCTATTATAATGTTCCGCACTAAGTTATATTCCGCGAGCTTACATCTACGTGTGAACCATTCTCGTGGACTTCGTTCCACGCGCACGTAGGGTTGGCCAGTTAAGGGCCAGGCTTTAGAAGCTCGGACTTAACTCCCGTCGTGACTTCTCGCGCCCTTTGTCACTCTTTAATAATTTAAAAAAAAAACAGACTCTGATTTCGGTGAAAAGGGGCGGGCGTCACAGTTGGTACCAGAGCGAAATCGGAAGAATGAATCTTTCGAAGTATGATTAAGACGGTTTCACGTCTCACTGATGGATAAGAATCCCGACTGACCGACTCTTCGAAGTCCGCTACACGGGGGCCAGGTTAATTTACTTCGATTGACTCAAACTGAAGTGTTCAATCTGAGAATAACATTTGACGGAAAGGAATGATAGAAAGGGAAGAATAATTAATCTAAGTTAGATCTATCAATCGTAGCAAAATAGGAAAATCTCCCCAATTTCCCCAAATTAAAAAGAAACATTGGATACTTGGGAAGTTTACCCTCAAACCAAGTATGCTTATTTGGCAACTTCCCCCCCCCCCCCCCCCCCCCCCCCCCGAATTGAAAGAAAAATACTTGATACTTAGGAAATTTTCCCCAAATTGAAAAGAAATACATGATACTTAGAAACTTTTCCCTAAAACAAAGTATGCATATTTGGTAATTTTCCCCCAAAAATGAGAACACGTACTTGATACTTAGGAAATTATCCTCCCAAAACTAAGTATGTTTATTTGGCAAAATTCCCCAAAATATGAAACGCGCCAAGTTTACGAATGAACTAAGTCAATGTTTTTTTCGGATGACTTAGGAAATGCCGCCAAAAAGAAGAACTCGTAAGAACCCACGGGTAGAGGAAGAGGTGCCACCACCTCATCAAGAAGAGGGGGTACAGCCACCCCATCAGGAGGAGGGACAAAATAGTGTGAACATACCTATTGTGCCTCTCGAATTGAAAGAATTGGTTCAAGCGGTGGTCACCTCTGCCCTGCAACAGCACTTGAGCGGGGGTACGACCACCAGTGACTCAAACAACCGGAATATGGTTAGAGATTTCCAGCAACAGCGCCCTCCCTATTTCAGGGGAAAAGAAGGGGCTGTCGGAGCAGAGCACTGGTTGAAAAAGATCACTCAGATCTTGAATCTGCTTCAGATTTCCGGTCATGCTGATAGGATCTTACTGGCTACATCTCAACTGATCGAGGATGCCGGTAATTGGTGGGAGGTTGTAAAAAAGCAGCAAGCACTTGTGTCGGAAGGGTAAAGGATTGCCATGACATGGGAAGGGTTCTCAGCTACCTTTCTAGAGCAGTATTTTCCGAAGGAGGAAAGAGAACACCAGACTCAAGCCTTTCTATCATTGGTACAAGGCAATATGACGGTAGCTGAATATCACAGGGAATTCCTTAGGCTATCCGTCTATGCATATTATATGGTGGATACCGAGCATCGGAGGGCCCGTAAATTTGAACGGGGACTTCGGCCAAGTATCAGGGCCAAGGTAACAATATTCAAGGCAGCCACACTGGCTGAGGTGGTCAGCAGGGCCACTATAGCGGAGCGAGAGTTGAATGAGATGGCGCAGTTTGACAACCGTCGAGGGCAGAGTGGGCGGGGTGCATTTCAACCCAACAAGAAGTTCAGCCCGAACTTTAGCAGACCCTCACCCTCCACTGGATCTACAGGGGGCTTTCGCCCCAATCAGCCCTCCCTATCAGCATCAGTCACTCAGGTTCCACGGGGTGGGAACACTTGTTACCAGTGTGGCCAGCAGGGTCACTTCAAGACGGAGTGTCCACAGATCATCCGACTCTCTCACTTCAGGGGTTCCTTCCGCCCTCCAGCTAGACCAGTTTAGTCACGAGGAGGCACGACCTACAACCAGAGGGGACGGGTACCAAACCCTATAGGATTGGGACAACTTTTTAAAATACCTCCTCCAGCAACGGCAGATCACTCGGTGATTCAAGGTATGGCCGTAGTTGGTAGTTCCTATGCTGTTGCATTATTTGATTCTGGAGCTTCCCATTCATTTATATCTGCTGCATTCATATCTACCACGGGCACATTAGTACAAAACCTTTCCACGTCACTTACCATTGTATCCACCGTCGAAGACACATCTTTGGGACTCATATGTACGGCATTGAAAACTGAACTCGCGGGATTTCGATTCGAGTTCAACTATTTGGTAATCGATATGGCTGAGTACGGTGTTATATTTCGCATGGACTGGTTGGCTACATTACAGGCCCATATTGATTGCCATCTTCGTAGGGTGATATTTTGGTGACCCGAGGGAAAGCGGTACGTGGTACACACTGACAGACAAGGCATCCCTAGAAGGCTGTAGGAAGAATTGAACCACCTTGTCTTGAACAACATCAGATTAGATAGGGCACCAATGACTGAACTTCCGACGGTAGTAGCAGATTATGGCGAGGTATTCCCCACAGAGCTCCCTGGTTTGCCACCCAAGAGGGAGATAGAGCTTGAGATCAAGTTATATCACGGCATTGCTCCAGTGTCATTGCCCCATTATAGGATGGCACCAGTTGAGATGACCGAGTTGAAGAAGCAGATTGATGAACTGCTCAGACTGGGTTTTATTTGGAACAGCACATCCGCTTGGGGAGCCCCAGTATTATTTGTGAAGAAGAAAGACGGTACCCTTCGGATGTGTGTGGACTATAGAAAGTTGAACCAACTGATTGTCAGGAACAAGTACCCTTTACCCAGGATTGACGATCTGTTTGATCAACTTAGGGTTTCCTCTCACTTCTCCAAGATTGATGTGACGTCCAGATACCATCAAATCCGGGTTAGAGAGGAGGACATGGAGAAGACAGCTTTCAGGACCCGGTATGGCTTATATGAGTATGTGGTCATGCCGTTTGGACTTAAAAACGCACCGGCTATGTTCATGGATTTGATGAACGGGATCTTCTGTCCTTACTTGGACCAATTTGTGATCGTATTTATTGATGACATCCTGATCTATTCCAAAAGTTAGGAGAAACATGCCGAACACCTGTGGATAGTCTTGGACACCTTGAGGAAGAACCAATTGTATACCAAAGCCAGCATGTGTGAGTTCTAGCTATCTGAGGTCAACTTCTTGGGGCACATTATATCGGAGGAAGGTATAGCCATGGACCCGGCTAAAGCAGTGGGAGTGAAGGAGTGGAAAGCGCCGACGAATGTGACGGAGATCCGCAGTTTTCTGGGATTGGCCGGTTACTACAGGAAATTCATCATGGATTTCTCCAAGATTGCAACTCCACTTACTCGACTCACTCAGAAAGGAATTAAATTTGAGTGGTAGGATCTGTACAACAGGAGATTTGAGGAGCTAAAGGAGAGGCTTACAGCCGCTCCTATTCTGATCTTGCCGGAAAGAGGTAGAAATTATGAGGTGTACTGTGATGCCTCAGGTGAGGGACTGGGGTGTACACTTAGTTAAGGTAATCGTACAGTAGCGTACGGATCAAGACAGTTGAAAATTCATGAACGCCATTACCCCACACATGATCTGGAGCTAGCAGCAGTGGTCTTCGCTCTCAAAAGCTGGAGACACTACCTTTGCGGTGAGAAGTTTGAGGTGTTCTCAGATCATAAGAGTCTGAAGTACTTATTTGATCAGAAGGAACTCAACATGAGACAGCGCAGATGGATGGAATACCTGGCGGATTATGAGTTCGCACTTCGGTATCATCCGGGCAAGGCGAACAAGGTGGTGGATGCCCTCAGCCGCATGTCACATGCGACGGTAGCCAGCTTGATCAGGACGGAATGGGAGGTATTGAATACCATTAGAGAGTTTAAACTCTACCTCAATAATCATGGGACCATATATAACCTGATTATACGATTCAACATGGTCTCCGAGATTGAACAGGAACAACAGACAGATCCAGAGGTAGAGGAGATATGGACTAAGATGTCTATCGGTGAGGTTGTACCGGAGTGGGAATTACAACCTGGACAGGGTCTTGTGTTCCGAGGCAGGACATATGTGCCTAAGAGCTGCAGAAGAGAGTTGTTGGTTGAAGCACACCAAACCAAGCTCTCTATCCATCCGGGCAGCACCAAGATGTATCATGATCTTAAGAGGCACTATTGGTGGCGGGGACTCAAGAGAGATGTGGCAGAGTTTGTTGCTCGTTGCCTAACTTATCAGCAAGTTAAGGCAGAACATCAGAAACCACCGGGTTTACTTGCACCCTTGCCAGTGCCAAAGTGGAAGTGGGAGCACATATCCATGGACTTCATAACAGGATTGCCAAGGTCATCAAAGGGCAACGATGCGATATGGGTCGTGGTGGACCGGTTGAATAGGTCTGCACATTTCCTTCCCATCATGATGACAGATTCATCGGAGACTTTGGGTCGACGGTACATCCGGGATATCATCAGACTACATGGTATTCCCCGTACCATTGTGTCCGACAGAGATGGCCAATTCACCGGTAGAGTGTGGCAGGGCATGCACTCGACTATGGGGACCGACATATTGACTAGCACAACATTTCATCCCCAGACTGATGGGCAGTCAGAGAAGACGATACAGACACTGGAGGATATGTTGAGAGCATGTATGCTAGACTTCAAAGGTGGATGGGAGGATCATTTGCCACTGGTGGAGTTCTCCCACAATAACAGTTACCAGGCAGGCCTTCAGATGGCTCCATTTGAGGCCTTGTATGGTAGGCCGTGTAGATCGCCAGTGTGTTGGACAGAGGCCGGTGAGCCTGCGCTGATTGGACCGGAGTTGGTTACGAAGACTACAGCGCAGATCAAGTTGATACGGCAACACTTACGTACTGCGCAGAGCCGTCAGAAGAGCTATGCCGACAAGAGGAGAAGGTTCCTCGAGTTTGAGGTGGGAGACTTAGTGTTCTTGAAAGTCTCACCACGGAAAGGACACATGAGATTCGGGAAGAAGGGGAAACTGTCGCCTAGAATTGTGGGACCGTTTCCAATCCTGAAGAGGGTTGGGGGGGGTTTAGCATATCAGTTGGCGCTCCCTCACAAATATCATCTTTACATGATGTATTCCATGTGTCCATGTAGGGAAAGTACAACCCCGATCCTTCACATATATTGAACGTGCAAGACGTCGATGTGCAAAGCAACATGACGTATGTGGAGAAGCAGATCAGAATGATCGGGAGAGAACAAAGAGTGTTGCGGAACCGCGCTATTTAGTTGGTCAAGGTGGTATGGGAACGACATGGCAATGAGGAAATCACCTGGGAACTTGAGTCAGAGATGAGAGCCGCTCATTCGGAGCTCTTTGTATGAGATGTTTTGAACCTCTACTTCGCTCGAATTTTCGGGACGAAAATTTCAAAAGAGGATTGTATTGTAATGGCCCGGAATTTGTAAATCAATATATATGTGGCTATTATTTGTTTTAATGATGGAAATTGGGAAATTTAATGGGATAGATGGTAAATGGATCAAAATTTGGACAAAGGCCCAATTATGGCCCAATGGACCGTGGATTGGATTAAATTCGTTTAAATGGTCAATTGGGCCAAGGATGGTCAAATTGGACCCAATACCCATTTGGGACCCAATGGATCAAGATGATGTAAGCTTTAAGGTAAATGGGTAAGAGGTGAATGTAATTGGGCCATGGGCCCAATGGTGATCCAAGTAATTGAAAGGGATTTAACTGAATCACCTAAGTTAATTTTAATTAGACCAAGGTGACATGGCCGATTGGGACCCACCTCCACCTCACCAAGTGAGGTGGCGTGTGGACCAAGGATTGGTGGGGCCGGCCACCAGGGTTGACTGATCAACCATGGGTGGAATAATGGAATTAAGTTAAGTGGGACTTAATTGACCTAAGGTAATTATCTAGTTAATTAAATGATTAAACTATCCAAAAGGTGGTCAAAGGGGTCAAAAGATGGAAAAGCAAACCATTCCATCTTAAGAAGCCAAAACGTTGGCTAGTGGTGGTTTATTCCAAACACCATCATTAAAGCATAAAAAATATCCCATGCTTGGTTGGTGGGAGGAGTTAATGGAAGAGTGTAACTTAAGCAACCAAAAAGAGATAGTTTTCATCTTATCTCTCAAATCCCACTCTTATCTCAATCTCTTCCTCTCTTTCTCCCTCTCGTTGCCGTCCCTCACCAAGGAGAAAAAGAAGAAGAAAACTAAGAAGAGAAGAAGAGAAGAAAGAAGCTAGGTTTGGCCCTCCACCTCAAGGCCAAAGCTTGAGACATCTTTTCCCCATCCTCTCTCCCCCTCTCTCTCTCTCAAATCTACTCCATCTTAGCCGACCCAAGCATTGGAGTTTTTCATTGGGTCAAGCACATCTCAGCCGACCAATCAAGGAGAAGAAGAGAAGAGAAGGCCAAGGAATCCGAGAGGAGAAGGAAAAGTCGGAGGAGTCGTCGGATTGTAAGTATTTCCTAAACAAGAATTTACAATTTTTTTAAGGGTTAAGAAGAGACCATGGAATCCATTTTTCTTGGATGTAATAGTGGCCAAAATATCATGGGCCTTGGATCTCAAATCCATCCAAGGAAAGGATGAGGAATGGACAAACCCTAATGGGTAAATTAGGTTAAGAAAATAAATGATGCATTAAGGACATTATGTATTAAAATTTATTTAAGCATGGATGTATGTGATGTTTGAATGAATCATGGAGGTGATTAAGTGATTTAATGGGGTTTTGAAGAATGAAGCCATGGAAGGTGGTTAATGAGTTTGAAGGTTTTGAATGAAAGAATGATAGTAATTTTAAAAAGGGGTTTTTAAATGAGGGAATCCATGGATGAAGACTAATGTTTTTATGGTCTTAAATGTCACCAATGAATGATGGACCATGAACCTTATGGTGATGGTGTTACAATTTTAATGGGCTTAGAGAATGGTGGCTATGTTAAGTGGTTAATGATTTTTTAAAGTTTTAAATGAATGAATGTTAGTGATTTTTAAAGGGGTTTTTAAATAAGGAAAACCATGGACAGATTTTATGGATGGAATGCTTTAAACCCTATGGTAATGTATTTATAATTTTAATGGATATGAAAAGATGGAAATAATGTCTTAAAAAATAAAACCATGGAGAGATTTTGGTGAACTTAGGTGCTTTGGAACCATGGAAAAATATTGGGGAGTAATGGTAGCTTTGATGGACTTAAAATGAAACTAATGGTGATAAAAAGGGGTGATTTGAATGCATGATGGAAACCACTTTATGGGTAGAATTATGGTGGATCTAAATGTTGTTAATGGATCCAAGAAAAATGGGGAGAAAGACATCATGGGTTCGGCCATGGTGTATGGCCGAACCCATGACCCAATTTACAAGACAATTGATGGGCTAAGGAGGAGTTTATGTATGTGGTTAATTAATGAGGATTAAGTTAAGAAAAAGGGTTGTTTTAATGATGTTATGGCATGATTAAATGGGTCACTAATGGATTTGAGTGTATGGATCAGTTGTGAACAAAAATGTACATAGTTAAGTGAGTGATTAACCATGGAAAAGAGGTAGTGGCAAAACCGTAAATAATGGCCAAAATGAAGAACCCCATGGGAGATGATCATAGACTTAAAAACTTTAAAGATGACCTTATGTGTGGTTCTATGAAGCCTAGGATGGCTGGTTTTTAGACTCATGTGATGGAAATATCTAATGGACTTGAATGGTTAAAAACATGGGCTGATTATTAATATGTAATAAGGTACCGGACATCGCAATCGGTGCGCGATCGGCGACCGGATTCGGGAACGGAAACGTAAAAGGGACGTTAGTCGGTATTCGGTAGGATTCCTACCTTTTTGTAAACCATGGATTTACGTGTTATGTGATGGTTCCCGTGATTTATTTTGGTAATTTATATGATTTGTTTTATGATGGGTTTTAAGATTATGATTCATATATATTATATGGCATATGGCATATTACATTTACAATGATTTAAATACTATATAGCATATCGCAATTACATCTCATGCATGGCATGGGTGGGAAAATAAAGGAACCGGAGTCCATGCTCTGTCGGAGCGACCGAGAAACAAACATGGGGATAGCCTGATATGCTATACCCGGAGTCCATGCTCTTTAGGGGCGACCGAGAAGCAAACATGGGGATAGCCTGATATGCTATAGCCGGAGTCCATGCTCCATCGGGGCAATTGAGAAGCAAACATGGGGATAGCTTGATATGCTATAACTGGAGTCCACGCCCGTCGGGGCGACCGAGAAGCAACCATGGGGATATCTTGATGTTTTGAGATATAACCGGAGTCCATGCTCCGTCAAAATAGGAAAATCTCCCCAATTTCCCCGAATTAAAAAGAAACATTTGATACTTGGGAAGTTTTCCCTCAAACCAAGTATGCTTATTTGGCAACTTCCCCTCCCCCCCGCCGAATTGAAAGAAAAATACTTGATACTTTGGAAATTTTCTCCAAATTGAAAAGAAATACGTGATACTTAGAAACTTTTCCCCAAAACAAAGTATACATATTTGGTAATTTTCCCCCAAAAATGAGAACACATACTTGATACTTAGGAAATTATCCTCCCAAAACTAAGTATGTTTATTTGGCAAAATTCCCCAAAATATGAAACACGCCAAGTTTACGAAGGAACTAAGTCAATTTTTTTTTCCGATGACTTAGGAAATGCCGCCAAAAAGAAGAACTCGCAAGAAACCACGGGTAGAGGAAGAGTTGCCACTATCTCGTCAGGAAGAGGGGGTACAGCCACCCCATCAGGAGGAGGGACAAAATAGTGTGAACATACCTGTTGTGCCTCCCGAATTGCAGGAATTGGTTCAAGCGGTGGTCACATATGTCCTGCAACAACACTTGAGCTGTTATATAAACAAGGTGACGGAACTTGAACGATGCACGAGTTGTGAATGCTTGACGCTTAAAAAGGAACGGACATTTAAGCTAATTTTCTGTAGGTTTCCTACCTACTTGTAACCACTTTTATAATTGGTTTTATCATGGTTTTTATGAGTTATATTGTTATTGTTTTATGTTTCAACTGGGTTTTGAATGATGTGATATATTTACAAATGACATATATACATTGACATCTCATGCATGGCATGGGGTGATGATTATAGAAAAACTTAATGATGAGAGTTCTATCCAGAGGAAATGAGGAGTACTCTGGATTACCGTGACATGAGAGTCCTATTCAGAGGAAATGTGGAGTACTTTGGATTACCTTGACATGAGAGTTCTATTCAGAGGAAATGTGGAGTACTCTGGATTACCTTCACGTGAGAGTCCCGTCAAATGATAGCTATGTATACTTGTGATGGGTGGGACTCATTACATTTGCACTTACATACATAGCATTGATTTTAGATATTTTTAATGATCATATACGATGATATATGCATGTTTTATATACTAACCATGTGGTAACCCTGATCGGAAAACCTACTAGGCGCGTTCATCTAACGCCCTATTTCTATCTTTAAAGGATAATGCAGGAAAAGGGAAAGGAAAAGAGAAGGTCGAGGACCGCGAGGAAAGCCAAGCTTAAGTGCTTGGGTGTTGGACTGGGTTTCTGTTTACTGTTGTTTGGATACATTTATATGGACATGTAATAGTAAGTAACTTTGATATGGTTTGTTTATAGTTCTGATATTGGATATCAGATTTAAGTAGTTTTAATGGATGACTTGTACTTGCTATCTATTCATTATAATTCCGCAATTTGTCTAGTATTATTCCGCATGACTTGTTTAGTTCCGTGTGTGTGTTGTTTATCATGGTTTTGACCATGCACACATGGTTGGCCAGTTAAGGGTCGGACTTTGGAAGTCCAAAACTTAGCTCGCGTCGTGACGTCTCGTCCGCCCTCTTCCACTTGACTTATTTTAAAAAAAAAATAGACTCTGATTTTTGGAAGGTTCGGAAAGGGTGGGGCATTACAGTTGGTATCAGAGCGAGATGGGAAGTTGAATCATCGAAGTAAGATTAAGACGGTTTCATGTCCTACTGACAGATAAGAATCCCAACTGACCGACTCTTCGGAATCCGCTGACTAGGGGCAGGATTAATTTACCTCGATTGACTCAGACTGAACAATCAATCTGAGAGCAACAATGAAAGATAACAAAGTAAAATACAGTCATCATAAGTGGATATATCAAACATAGCAAAGTAGGATACACTTCCCCGATATCCCCACATTGAGAAACAAACAACAGGAATTTAGAGACTTTCCCCCAGAAAACAAAAGAAAACAAAGTGTGAAGATTTGGCAATTTTCCCAAATAAAGTACATGATATTATACATAAGAAATCCCCCAAAACCAAGATTGCTTTTATGAGAATTGTTGTTGAATATTTGCGTGTTCTATGTCATGATACAGATATGTCAAGCAACGTGGAGTATACGGAGTTGTGGGACAGAGGAACTCCTAGCAATCAGTAGACTTGTTGTCTGCTTCCAACAACTCCAGCATGGAAGTTAACATAAACTTTCACGAGGGACCTCCCGAGGAAGATGAAGTGGATCTAGCACTTTTTCCGGAGGATCCTATGGAAGATATCCCTTTGATAAGGGAATCGGTAGGGGAGGTAAAGCCTAATTATATGTGCGAGTTGTGTAACCAGGATGGGCACAACTGTACATATTGTCCCCACCCTCTAGAAGTTGTTTGCCCGGCTTGTGGACTTCATGGGCACGGAGAGGCAAGGACTAATTGTCCTTACATTGGAGGACCGGGGATAATACCCTGCTTGACATGTGGAGTACTGGGTCACATTTCGATGACATGCCTTGACAGTTACTTTATGTTCGCTGATGATGTAGGATCTTCCACGGAAGATTAGGTTAAGAGTTAGAAAGAAAAGTGAGAGAAAAGGGGAATATTTTGTAAGGGTGCATTTGTTCTTTAAAGGGTTTGTTTTAACCCTACCAAGCCTTGTACAAAGATGAAATATGAATATATATATATATATATATATATAAAGTATGCAATTTTATGATGTTATGAGGATTTCTAGCATTTAATGTATGTTACGAAGATAACTGAGTCCATAATGTTTCCGTGATTTAGGAAAAAATGGCTCCAACGAGAAAGAGCCTACAAAATCAGAAAAGGAAGGAAAAATTGTTACTAATTGGACTAGGCGAAACGGCTCCAAAAGAAAGACTCGACAAGACGATAAAGGGAAGGAGAAAATTGTACATGAGAAGGAGCAATCAGTACATGAGAAGGAACCATCAGTACATGGTAAGGAGAAATCAATACATGGGAAAGAAAAATCGTGCAATGAGAAAGACGATCAGTATTCTCTGCGAGATGAGGAGGATAGTGAACATTCATCTCGACGGGAGGAAGAAGGGAACAACAACAGCAACGTGACTATACCACATGTGCCGCATAAACTACAGAGCTTGGTACAAGCAGTAGTTACTTCTGTCCTCCAACAACATATGAATGGAGGTGGAAGCACGAGTGAGGCTAATGACCGGAACATGGTCAGAGACTTTCAACAACAGCGCCCTCCTTACTTCAAGGGGAGAGAAGGGCCTGTTGGAGCGGAGAATTGGTTGAAGAAAATCTCCTAGATACTGACTCTACTAAACATCAAGAGTCATGCCCACAAGATTCTACTGGCCACGTCACAGCTGATAGATGATGCTGGTAAGTGGTGGGAAGTAGTGGAGAAACAGCAGGCACTTGTGCCGGAGAGGGACATGACTGCTATGACCTGGGAACAATTCTCAGCTACATTTCTGGATCATTATTTTCCTGAGGAGGAGAAAGAACGCCAGATTCAGGCCTTTTTGTCATTGGTGCAAGGCTCCATGACGGTAGCTGAGTATCATCAAGAATTTCTCAGTCTATCAATTTATGCATTTTATATTGTGGACATGGAGTACCGGAGGGCTTGTAAGTTCGAGCGTGGTCTACGGCCAAACATTAGGGCTAGAGTGACTGTGTTCAAGGCAGCCACGTTGGCGGAAGTGGTTAGCAGAGCCACCATTGTTGAGCAGGAATTGGCTGAGTTCACACGATTCGACAACCGTCGAGCACAGAGTGCGACGGGTACATATCAGCCCAACAAGAAGTTCCGACCGAACTTCAGCAGACCCTCACCATCTGTTGGATCCACTGGGGGCTTTCATCCCAACCAACCCTCTCAATCTGTAGCAGTCACTCAGGCTTCTAGAGGAGTGAGCTGCTGCTTCCGCTGTGATCAGCTCGGTCACTTCAAAAAAGACTGTCCAAAGCTCAGCAAGCTTTCATATTCCAGGGGATCATTTCGTCCACCGGCCACCAGTTAATTCTCGGGGAGGCAGAACGTATAATCAGGCGAGATGGGCACCTAACACTACTGGAGATGGATGATTGTTTACTTTAACTTCTTCAGCAGATGAGGATCATTCGGTGATTCAAGGTATGGCGGTAGTTAGTAGTTCCTATGCATATGCACTATTTGATTCTGGACCTTCGTACTTCTTCATAGCTGCATCATTTATAACTGCTACTGGTACCTTAGTTCAAAAATTAGCCACAACACTCACAATTGTGTCCGCTGTCGGAGACTCAGCATTGGGACTTATATGCACTGCAGTTAATACTGAACTAGCTGGACTCAGATTTGAGATCAATTATTTGGTACTCGACATGACTGAGTATGATATAATCTTCGGCATGGATTGGTTGGCTAAGTTCCAGGCCAACATTGACTGTTATCGCCGAAGAGTGACATTTTAGTCACCCGAAGGAAAGCAATATGTGGTTCGTGTAGACAAACAGAGTGGACTGCAGGAAGGGTTGAACCACGTGGTATTGAATAATATCATCATAAATAAAGCACCAATTACTGAACTTCCGGCAATTGCAAAAGAATTTGTGGATGTTTTTCCAAAAGAACTCCCTGGTTTAATGCCTATAAGGGAGATCAACTTTGAAATCAAGCTATATCCTGGTACTTCACCAGTGTCTCTACCACACTATCGGATGGCACCAGCAGACATGTCTGAGCTAAAGAAGCAGATTGATGAACTGCTCAGGCTAGGTTGCATCGGGAACAGCACATCATCTTGGGGAGCTCCAGTGCTGCTTGTAAAGAAGAAGGACGGTTCACTCTGAATGTGTGTGGATTACCTGAAGCTGAATCGGCTAACGATCCGAAACAAGTACCCTTTACCCAGGATCGATGACCTATTCGATCAATTGAGGGGTTCCAGCCACTTTTCGAAGATTGATTTGATGTCCGGATACCATCAAATCCGGGTTAGGGAGGAAGATATAGAAAAGATAGCCTTCAGGACGCGGTATGGACTATACGAGTTTGTAGTCATGCCTTTTGGACTCACAAATGCACCGGCGATGTTCATGGATTTAATGAACAGGATCTTCCGTCCGTATTTGGACCAGTTCGTTATCTTGTTCATTGACGATATCCTGATCTATTCCAAAAGTCAGGAAGAACATGGGGAGCACTTACGGATAGTCTTGAACACTTTGAGAAAGAACAAGCTATATGCCAAAACTAGCAAATGTGTATTTTGGCTATCTGAGGTTCATTTCTTGGGCACGTTATATCCGAAGGAGGTATAGCCGTGGATCTGGCTAAGGTGGCGGTAGTGAAAGATTGGAACGCGCCCAAGAATGTAACCGAAATCCGTAGTTTCTTGGGATTGGCTGGTTACTACAAGAGATTTATTAAGGATTTCTCCAAGATAGCATCTCCACTAACTCGACTCACTCAAAAAAGGGTCAAATATGAATGGTCAAAATTGTACGACCAGAGATTTGAAGAGCTGAAGACAAGACTTACCACTGCCCCTATTTTAGTTTTGCCGGTAAATGGCAAGTGTTACGAGGTATACTGTGATGCCTCAGGAGAGGGACTGGGGTGTACACTCAGGCAGAGAAATTGCGTTGTGGCGTATGGTTCAAGGCAGTTGAAAATACATGAACGTCTTTACCCCACACATGATTTGGAATTAGCTGAGTGGTTTTTGCTCTCAAACGTTGGAGACATTATCTCTACGGCGAGAAATTTGAGGTATTTTCTAATCATAAGAGTTTGAAATACTTGTTTGATCAGAAAGAACTCAACTTGAGGCAGCGCAGATGGATGGAGTATCTGGCGGATTATGAATTCGCACTTCGATATCATCCAAGCAAGGCAAACAAGGCAGCGAATGCCCTCAGCCGCATATCACATGCATCCGTGGCATGTTTGATCAGAACAGAGTGGGAGATGTTGAATACCATTCGAGAGTTTAAACTCTATCTCAATAACCATGGAACCATATACAATTTGGTTATACAATCCAACATGGTTACCAAGATTGAACAATAACAGCGAGTAGATCCGGAAGTGGAAGAGATATGGCCTAAGATGTCTACGGGCATAGTAGCACCAGAATGGGAATTACGACCAGGACAGGGTCCTTTATTTCGAAGAAGAGTATATGTGCCAAAGAGTTGTAGAAAAGAGTTATTGATTGAGGCACATCAATCCAAGCTCTCCATTCATCCGGGCAGCACCAAAATGTATCACGACCTGAAAAGACATTATTGGTGGCACGGACTCAAAAGAGATGTGGCGGAGTTCGTAGCTCATTGCATAACTTGTCAGCAAGTTACGATGGACACCAAAAGCCACCAGGGTTACTCAAACCCTTACCAGTGTCGGAATGGAAATGGGAGCACATTTCCATGGACTTTGTGACGGGGTTACCGAGATCCTCAAAGGGCAATGAAGCTATATGGGTTGTGGTAGACCGACTGATCAAGTCTGCGCATTTTATTCCTATCAAGATGACGGATTCATCTGAGACGTTGGGTCGGCGGTATATGAAGGAAATCATTCGGCTACATGGCATTCCCCGAACTATAGTATCTGACAGAGATGGCCGATTTACCGGCAGAGTGTGGCAAAGCATGCAGTCAACTATGGGGACAAATATAATGACTAGTACCGTATTTCATCCACAGACTGATGGACAGTCGGAGAGAACGATACAAACCTTGGAAGACATGCTGAGAGCATGCATGTTAGATTTCAATGGTGGATGGGAGGACCACTTGCCACTAGTAGAATTCTCGCATAACATGTGACACCCCGATTTCTCAATAAGATGAATATTTACGAAAATGCCCCTAGATTGGTGAATTCAATAAATATGATTGTAAATAAGGAAATGGTGGGGCCCATTGCTCAAATTAAGGTCATATGAGCACATTATAAATGTCAAGTTTGATTGGTTGGGTAATTTCTCAATGAAGTGGAAAATTACCAAAATGCCCCTGAGTTGTTAAATTAATTATTTTGTGATGTTAAGTAAGGAAATAGTGGGGCCCATTGCTCAAAATAAAATCATATGAGCACATTATGAATGTTAAGTTTTATTGGTTGGGTAATTTTCATCATTTGGGTCAAAAATGGCTAAATGGGTCAAAGGGCCCAAATGGGGCCCATCGGGTCTTGCTGGGTTATTTGACCGTTTTGTGATTTTAAATTAAAAGGGGTTAAGCCTATTTGATTGGAAATCAAGTGGAGGAAAAATGGGTAGGCTTGATCCATATGTAAAAACCAATTAGAAATGACCAAAATACCATAAATGGGTCATGTTGTCAAAACGGGTCAAGGAGCTAAAAGTGGACCCAACGGGTCGAGTTGACTATTGTTGACCGTGTGAACCCTCAAGGGAGCTCAAACACGATTCAAATCAGTTGAGTGGGATGGAGGTGAGTTGGAATTAAATCAAAAGGTGAGTTAACTCATATGCATTAAATGAAATGCATTAAATGTGATGAGTTGGGTTGGAATAAAAATACCTTGAGTTGAGTGAGTCAAAATGGAAACTCAAGGGGCTGTAAATTCAGTGAGTCAAAGGGAAATTGGAAGAGTTTAGCTGGTCTCAAATCAGCCAAAACAAGTCCCACACGTTGGGGACTTGTTTTGGTGAGTTCCATGGTAAATATTAAATATAAGTGCATGGGTTTGAGGTGGGTTGCTTGGGGATTTGAATGGCTGCATTGGTAGCTGCCAAGGGGTGCCTTGGATGGCACCCAATGCCCACCGTTTTGAGCAAGAAATTATGAGGAATTGAGAGGTTTTTGGGGCTGAACTACAAAAGAACAATAAACACCCATGGTTGGCCGTTTTTGTCAAAGGAAACCCAATTTTTCCCATCTCTTTCACCCTCTCTTCAATTGGTGTTCTTGGCTGGAACAGCAGAGGCTTTTGGTACCAAATATTCAAGCATACAATCAGCAAGGAGTTAAGGAAACAAGGATTAAAAGTCAAGAGCAAAAGGCAAAGGAAAGTGGTAAGTTTTTCCCATTGATTTATGGTTAATAAAATGGGTAAAATAAGACATGATTTGGCCATGTGATGGTCAAATCTATCAAAGGGTTAAAATATGATTCCTTTATGCTCAATTAGATGGAAAACATGGACATAGGGTTCGGCCACTTTGGATGGCCGAACCCCATGAAATTTTATGGTTAGTGTTGATGGTTTTGTAAGGATTAAACCATGCAAGAATAGGACCGATTTTAGAGGTCTAAGATACATGCTTTGGAAAGATTGAAAACATGGATTTGCATGTCATACCATGGTCGAATTTGACAAGAGTCTAAACCATGGAAGAAGGTGTCAAAAGAAATGAAATGAACCATTGGGTTTGGCCACTTTGGGTGGCCAAACCCCATGAAAAGAGTTGGTTAATGGTTATGGTTTTTGAAATTTAAAACCATCCATTTGGGGACTGTTTTTACATGTTTTATTAAGATTTAAAATACATGCTTAAAGAGGGTTAAAACATGGGTTTGGATATCAGAAAAGGCTGAAGATATGTGGTCTAATCAGTGGAGTAAAATTGGAGAAAATGGACCATGGGGATCGGCCATCTTGGATGGCCGAATCCCATGATATCATGTTGGTTTTTGGATGGTTTCTTTTAAAGTTAAAACCTGATGTTAATACGCTGTTAATTACATGATGATTGAGGTTTAAAAACAGCAAACATAACCATTGGGTTCGGCCAACATAGAGGGCCGAACCCCATGTAAAAGAATGTTGGTTTCATGTTGGAAAAACATGTAAACCATAGACTTTTTATGGACTGTTTTGGATGATTTCTTTGAGAGTTAAAACTTGATATTAATATACTGTTTATGCATGTTTATATGAGGTTCAAAAACAGCAAACATAGCATTGGGTTCGACCACCATGGAGGGCCGAACCCCATGCAAATGATGGTTGGTTTTAAGGTGTTTGAAACATGGAAACCATGGACTTTATGGACTGTTGTGAATGAATTTAATTAGATGGTTTCTAAGAGGTTTAAAGGCAGCAATATAATACTGATATTGCATGTTTAAATAATGCCTAAAGCATGGTTAAAAGACCAAGATATGGACATTGAGTTCGGCCACCTTGGATGGCCGAACCCCATGTAAGTAAGTGATGTGTTTTGGTGAAGTTAAATTACTGTTTTGGTGGCTGATTATTGGTTGGCCAACATAGGGCTGAACCATGTCATTTTTAAAAGGGTTAAGTGCTTAACAGTTGATTAAATAAAGTAGGAAGTTAAATCCTAAGTTGGTGATGTTCGGCCAAGGGCATGGTCGAACCCCACATGATGCGGATGGGTCGCAGATGTGATTGGATAAGTAAATGATGTTATGTCTTGCTGTTTGGTATATGGATAAGGTACCGGAAGTCGAACGACGTGCGAGTCGTGACCGGGTGACGCGAAAGAAAGATCAGTTACTGAAGGGATTCTTCAGTAGGTTTCCTACCTACTTGTAACCACAGTTTTTACCCTGGTTTTCTTTATGAGATTCTTGTTTTAATATATGTGTTTCAAATGATATATTATGCATTAACAAATGGCATACAGGCATTGGCATCTCATGCATAGTCATGGGATAATGAATGAAGTTCTACAGTGATGGCTATGATTGTACATGATGGGGGTTGCCCATTGCATGTACATATTGTATAGAAGAGATGAATGTTGTTGTAATTTACCTTGTCGGTGCAATGCACGTCAAGTGATGGCTACGATGGTACATGATGGGGGTTGCTCATTACATGTACATCGCTTATAGAAGAGATGAAGGTGTGTTGTAATTTACCTTGTCGGTGCAAGGCACGTCAAGTGATGGCTATGAAAGTACATGATGGGGGATGCTCATTGCATGTGCATATTTCATAGCATTGTTTTACCTGTTTTGATGATCATGTATTATGATATGTATATGCATGTTTTATATGCTAACATGTGGTAGCCCTGATTCGGGAACCTACTGGGCGCGTTGATCTAACGCCCTAATTCTATCCTCAGAGGAGATTGCAGGTACAAGCAAAGGGAAAGGAAAGGTCATTGACCGGGAGGGGAGCTGAGCCTAAGTGCTTTAATAATGGATTTGGATTACGTTATATTACTGTCATTTGAATACCATTGTTGGACATGTAATAATTCGTTATTTGCTATGGTTTGATTAGGATAATAACCTGTGGATGGTTGATCTATGTTATTTAATATTTAAGACTGTTACTTGCTATCTCGTCTTTCTATTCCGCAATTATCTAGATTATTCCGCATGTTGATGTAAGTTCCATGTGTGATTCGTAATCATGGTCTAGTCCATGTACACATGGGTGGCCAGTTAAGGTTCAGACTTGGGTAGTCTAAACTTAACTCGCGTCGTGACGCCGCCCGCTCTCTTCCGATGTTTATTATAACTTTAAGAAAACAAAAATTAGACTCTGAAACTCTCGGAGAGGGCGGGGCGTTACAGTTGGTATCAGAGCGAAACGGGAAGTTGAATCATCGAAGTAAGATTAAGACGGTTTCATGTCTCACTGACGGATAAGAATCCCAACTGACCGACTCTTCGGAGTCCGCTGACTGGGGGCCGGATTAATTTACTTCGAGTGACTCGGACTGAACAATCTATCTGAGAACGACAATGAAAGATAGCAAAGTAAAGTACAGTCATCATAACTGGACATATCAAACATAGCAAAGTAGGATGTACTTCCCTGAAACTCCCACACTGAGAAACAAACAATAGGAAATTAGAGATTTCCCCTGAAACAAAAGAACACAAAGAGTGATGATTTGGTAATCTTCCCCAAACAAAGTACATGATATAATGCATGATCAAATTTCCTGGAAACCAAGTGTGGTTTATTTAGAATTATTGTTGAAAATTTTTGTGTTTGAAATAATGTGACACAGATATGTCAAGCAACGAAGAATACACTGAGTTATGGGATAAAGGGACACCAAGTTGTCCGGTAGATTTGGTTTCCGACAGTATTAGTATGGAAGTTAATGTGGATCTTCAGGAGGGACCTCCTGAAGAAGCTGATGTGGACTTAGCGCCTCTTCCAGAGGATCTGATGGATGACATTCTTGAGGTGGTGGAACCTCCTGAGGAAGAGGAGGATGATCTAGCACATTTACTGGAGGATCCCATGGCTGGTGTACTTATTATATTGGAATCACTTGGGGAGATAGATCCCTATGACACATGTGAACTGTGCAATCAAGATGGGCATCACTGCCGGTATTGTCCTCACCCACTAAGTGTTGTCTGCCCGTCCTGTGGACTGCATGGACATGGTGAGGCGAGGACTAATTGTCCATATATCGGAGGACCCGAGTTAATACCCTGCACAACATGTGAAGTATTGGAGCACACGACGATGATGTGTCCTGATAACCATTTCAAGTTCGCTAATGATGCGGAATCTTCTACGGAAGACTAGGATAGGAAGTAATATGAAGGGTATTAAAAAGAGGGTTATTTTTGCAAGGGTGTATATTTTGGTTATACATAGGGTTTGTTTCACCCTACCCACCTTTGTACAAGGATAAAGTATGAAGTTATATTAAGTATGCGATGTTATGATTCTAAGAGGATTTTTGGCACTAAGATATAGGTGACGAAGTCACTTGATTACATTGAGACGTGGTATGGGTGCGTCCCTCACGTGATGTTGATGATTGAGATGTGGTATGCGTGCGTCCCTCACATGGTATTGATGAGATAAGAATATAAACTTCATGAGTATGGCTTTGAGTAGCTATGAGGCTGTGGGAACCTTGATACGAAATACGGAGACTTGGTCCCGTAGGACTACCGTTGAGGAGTGGGTCCCTCGCATGCTACGCGCTAGAGGGCGCTCTCACTGCTGTTTGGCACACTAGATGTGCTGGAATGCGCAGAGCTAGCTAGGTACTATTTTACCCGGTGGGGGTGGTACTAGCTTCGTCAGACGCGGAGCGACTGCCTTAGAGCTTGACTGAATCACCTATGAGGTGAAGGGATGCAGGGCGTGGTAGACCGGATCACGTTGGACGTGGGTCTTCTGCTTCGTAAGTCATGAGCCCTAAGTCTTGCAAGGGGTCGGGATATATTTGTGATTTGATATGGTTACCACAGTCTTATAGTGATTCATTTGAATGTTGTTCCTACGGATATTAATCATGGATAAATGATACTCATGGACAGAGTGATACAAGGGATGGATGTAGTTAACAATGGGTGATTATTCCCATGGTGGTTTGGATTGATGCCGGGAATTGGTATCGTGGAAGTTGGAACAAAAGTTGTTAGTCACATAGAGACTTATGTGCAAAGAAAGATGTGTTTAAATTTGGAGATATACTCAACGGAAAAGATAAGTATATGGTGAAACTTGAATGGAAAACTATGGACGACTGCCGAGTTAGACTGATCACCTGGCTCTGTAGTTAACCGATGGAGTTCCAGGAGAGTGCAACTAGAAACCTAGTTGAAATGGAATCAGAAAAAGCTCTGAGCATAGGCTCGCATTGGCAGGCTACCTCACACAAAGAGTAGATAAAAGAACATATTGAGCCGGTACGTATGGAAAATACTATGAGAGCAGGTA
This sequence comes from Chimonanthus salicifolius, assembly GCA_013350335.1. Taxonomy (NCBI): domain Eukaryota; kingdom Viridiplantae; phylum Streptophyta; class Magnoliopsida; order Laurales; family Calycanthaceae; genus Chimonanthus; species Chimonanthus salicifolius. Next base: position 67,110,335 of record CM023532.1, on the reverse strand, counting down.
AAGTGAAACAGAGTAGATTGATCTATGTGAGATCACAAATGGCTCACGAGAAAAAGATATAACATGAGATAGAACAAAAGGTGTTACGGAACCAAGCGATTCAATTTGTCAAAGTGGTGTGGATTGACATGGTAATGAAGAAGTCACTTGGGAAATTGAAATCGGAAATAAGAATAGCACACTCTGAGATATTTATGGAATCTTTTAGAACCCTACTTCACTCGATTTTCGGGACGAAAATTTTAAAAAGAGGGTTATATTGTGACACCCCGATTTCTCAATAAGATGAATATTTACGAAAATGCCCCTAGATTGGTGAATTCAATAAATATGATTGTAAATAAGGAAATGGTGGGGCCCATTGCTCAAATTAAGGTCATATGAGCACATTATAAATGTCAAGTTTGATTGGTTGGGTAATTTCTCAATGAAGTGGAAAATTACCAAAATGCCCCTGAGTTGTTAAATTAATTATTTTGTGATGTTAAGTAAGGAAATAGTGGGGCCCATTGCTCAAAATAAAATCATATGAGCACATTATGAATGTTAAGTTTTATTGGTTGGGTAATTTTCATCATTTGGGTCAAAAATGGCTAAATGGGTCAAAGGGCCCAAATGGGGCCCATCGGGTCTTGCTGGGTTATTTGACCGTTTTGTGATTTTAAATTAAAAGGGGTTAAGCCTATTTGATTGGAAATCAAGTGGAGGAAAAATGGGTAGGCTTGATCCATATGTAAAAACCAATTAGAAATGACCAAAATACCATAAATGGGTCATGTTGTCAAAACGGGTCAAGGAGCTAAAAGTGGACCCAACGGGTCGAGTTGACTATTGTTGACCGTGTGAACCCTCAAGGGAGCTCAAACACGATTCAAATCAGTTGAGTGGGATGGAGGTGAGTTGGAATTAAATCAAAAGGTGAGTTAACTCATATGCATTAAATGAAATGCATTAAATGTGATGAGTTGGGTTGGAATAAAAATACCTTGAGTTGAGTGAGTCAAAATGGAAACTCAAGGGGCTGTAAATTCAGTGAGTCCAAGGGGAATTGGAAGAGTTTAGCTGGTCTCAAATCAGCCAAAACAAGTCCCACACGTTGGGGACTTGTTTTGGTGAGTTCCATGGTAAATATTAAATATAAGTGCATGGGTTTGAGGTGGGTTGCTTGGGGATTTGAATGGCTGCATTGGTAGCTGCCAAGGGGTGCCTTGGATGGCACCCAATGCCCACCGTTTTGAGCAAGAAATTATGAGGAATTGAGAGGTTTTTGGGGCTGAACTACAAAAGAACAATAAACACCCATGGTTGGCCGTTTTTGTCAAAGGAAACCCAATTTTTCCCATCTCTTTCACCCTCTCTTCAATTGGTGTTCTTGGCTGGAACAGCAGAGGCTTTTGGTACCAAATATTCAAGCATACAATCAGCAAGGAGTTAAGGAAACAAGGATTAAAAGTCAAGAGCAAAAGGCAAAGGAAAGTGGTAAGTTTTTCCCATTGATTTATGGTTAATAAAATGGGTAAAATAAGACATGATTTGGCCATGTGATGGTCAAATCTATCAAAGGGTTAAAATATGATTCCTTTATGCTCAATTAGATGGAAAACATGGACATAGGGTTCGGCCACTTTGGATGGCCGAACCCCATGAAATTTTATGGTTAGTGTTGATGGTTTTGTAAGGATTAAACCATGCAAGAATAAGACCGATTTTAGAGGTCTAAGATACATGCTTTGGAAAGATTGAAAACATGGATTTGCATGTCATACCATGGTCGAATTTGACAAGAGTCTAAACCATGGAAGAAGGTGTCAAAAGAAATGAAATGAACCATTGGGTTTGGCCACTTTGGGTGGCCAAACCCCATGAAAAGAGTTGGTTAATGGTTATGGTTTTTGAAATTTAAAACCATCCATTTGGGGACTGTTTTTACATGTTTTATTAAGATTTAAAATACATGCTTAAAGAGGGTTAAAACATGGGTTTGGATATCAGAAAAGGCTGAAGATATGTGGTCTAATCAGTGGAGTAAAATTGGAGAAAATGGACCATGGGGATCGGCCATCTTGGATGGCCGAATCCCATGATATCATGTTGGTTTTTGGATGGTTTCTTTTAAAGTTAAAACCTGATGTTAATACGCTGTTAATTACATGATGATTGAGGTTTAAAAACAGCAAACATAACCATTGGGTTCGGCCAACATAGAGGGCCGAACCCCATGTAAAAGAATGTTGGTTTCATGTTGGAAAAACATGTAAACCATAGACTTTTTATGGACTGTTTTGGATGATTTCTTTGAGAGTTAAAACTTGATATTAATATACTGTTTATGCATGTTTATATGAGGTTCAAAAACAGCAAACATAGCATTGGGTTCGGCCACCATGGAGGGCCGAACCCCATGCAAATGATGGTTGGTTTTAAGGTGTTTGAAACATGGAAACCATGGACTTTATGGACTGTTGTGAATGAATTTAATTAGATGGTTTCTAAGAGGTTTAAAGGCAGCAATATAATACTGATATTGCATGTTTAAATAATGCCTAAAGCATGGTTAAAAGACCAAGATATGGACATTGAGTTCGGCCACCTTGGATGGCCGAACCCCATGTAAGTAAGTGATGTGTTTTGGTGAAGTTAAATTACTGTTTTGGTGGCTGATTATTGGTTGGCCAACATAGGGCTGAACCATGTCATTTTTAAAAGGGTTAAGTGCTTAACAGTTGATTAAATAAAGTAGGAAGTTAAATCCTAAGTTGGTGATGTTCGGCCAAGGGCATGGTCGAACCCCACATGATGCGGATGGGTCGTAGATGTGATTGGATAAGTAAATGATGTTATGTCTTGCTGTTTGGTATATGGATAAGGTACCGGAAGTCGAACGACGTGCGAGTCGTGACCGGGTGACGCGAAAGAAAGATCAGTTACTGAAGGGATTCTTCAGTAGGTTTCCTACCTACTTGTAACCACAGTTTTTACCCTGGTTTTCTTTATGAGATTCTTGTTTTAATATGTGTTTCAAATGATATATTATGCATTAACAAATGGCATACAGGCATTGGCATCTCATGCATAGTCATGGGATAATGAATGAAGTTCTACAGTGATGGCTATGATTGTACATGATGGGGGTTGCCCATTGCATGTACATATTGTATAGAAGAGATGAATGTTGTTGTAATTTACCTTGTCGGTGCAAGGCACGTCAAGTGATGGCTACGATGGTACATGATGGGGGTTGCTCATTACATGTACATCGCTTATAGAAGAGATGAAGGTGTGTTGTAATTTACCTTGTCGGTGCAAGGCACGTCAAGTGATGGCTATGAAAGTACATGATGGGGGATGCTCATTGCATGTGCATATTTCATAGCATTGTTTTACCTGTTTTGATGATCATGTATTATGATATGTATATGCATGTTTTATATGCTAACATGTGGTAGCCCTGATTCGGGAACCTACTGGGCGCGTTGATCTAACGCCCTAATTCTATCCTCAGAGGAGATTGCAGGTACAAGCAAAGGGAAAGGAAAGGTCATTGACTGGGAGGGGAGCTGAGCCTAAGTGCTTTAATAATGGATTTGGATTACGTTATATTACTGTCATTTGAATACCATTGTTGGACATGTAATAATTCGTTATTTGCTATGGTTTGATTAGGATAATAACCTGTGGATGGTTGATCTATGTTATTTAATATTTAAGACTGTTACTTGCTATCTCGTCTTTCTATTCCGCAATTATCTAGATTATTCCGCATGTTGATGTAAGTTCCATGTGTGATTCGTAATCATGGTCTAGTCCATGTACACATGGGTGGCCAGTTAAGGTTCAGACTTGGGTAGTCTAAACTTAACTCGCGTCGTGACGCCGCCCGCTCTCTTCCGATGTTTATTATAACTTTAAGAAAACAAAAATTAGACTCTGAAACTCTCGGAGAGGGCGGGGCGTTACATAACAACAGTTATCAGGCAAGTCTCCAGATGGCCCCATTCGAGGCTTTATATGGTAGGCCTTGTAGATCACCAGTGTGCTGGACAGAGGCTAGTGAGCCTGCACTGATTGGACCTGAGCTAGTTGCAAAGACTACATCACAAATTCAGTTAATACGTCAGAACTTATTGACTGCACAGAGTCGGCAAAAGAGCTATGCTGACAAAAGAAAAAGTTTTCTGGAATTTGAAGTGGGAGACATGGTATTCTTAAAGGTCTCGCCATGGAAAGGACACATGATGTTTGGAAAGAACGGGAAACTGTCACCAAGATTTGTGGGACCATTTCCCATCATAAGAAGGATGGGGGAGGTAGCGTATCAACTGGCCCTTCCTCCACAATTGGCATCTTTACATGATGTGTTTCATGTATCGATGCTAAGGAAATACAATCCCGATCCGTCCCATGTATTGAATGTGCAAGATTTAGAAGTTCAAAGCGACGTGACATATGTTGAGAGGCCTATCAGAATAGTGGAGACTGAGCAAAGAGTGTTACAAAACAAAGCGATTCAATTCGTCAAAGTGGTATGGGATCGACATGGTATTGAAGAGGCCACTTGGGAACTTGAATCGGAGATGAGAACAGCTCACCCTGAGTTATTCATGTAATTTATTTTTGGAACCCCACTTCGCTCAATTTTCGGGACGAAAATTATAAAAAGAGGGTTATATTGTAACACCCCGATTTCTCAAAGATATGAATATTTATCAAAATGCCACTAGAATGGTAAAATTAATAGATGTGATTGTAAATGAGAAAATGGTGGGGCCCATTGTTCAAATTAAGACCTTATGGACATATTATAAGGATCAAATTTAAGTAAATGGGTAATGTACATCAAATTGGGTCAAAATGGTTAATTGGGTCAAAGAACCCAATTGGGACCCAATGGGTCATGGTGGACTTATTTGACAATTGGGTAAGCTCAATTTTATTATGGTTAAGCTGAATTGATTTGAAACTAAATGGAGCATAAATGGACAGGCTTGATGTAAATATGAAAATCACATTTAAATGGGTAAACCACCCATAAATGGGTTAAGGTGTCAAAGTGGATCAATGAGCTAAGTTGGGACCCAATGGGTTGAGTTGACCATGTTGACCATGGTTGACCGTGTGGACCCTCAAGTGAGCTCAAATGTGAGTCAAATCAGGTTGAGTTGGGACTGAAATGAGTTGGATTTGAATTAAGTAATGGAGTTGACTCAAGTGCATTAAATGAATGGCATTAAATATGGTGAGTTGAGCTAATGAGTTGGGTGAGTTAAAATGGAAACCAAAGTGGTATGGGTCGGCCATGTTGTATGGCCGAACCCTACCAAGTTATATTATGTAATAAAAGGTGTTTAGATAAATGATATTGATCAAATGAAAGGAGAGTCAAATCCAAAGTGGGTGAGGTTCGGCCATGGGTATGGCCGAACCCCACAAGATGGTTTATGGGACCTAGACTTGATGAGAAGTTAAAAGATTAAGTTATTAACTTACTATTATATAGACAAGGTGACGGAGCTTGAACGACGCACGAGTTGTGAACGGGTGACGCTTAGAAAGGAACGGACACTTAAGCACATTTTCTGTAGGTTTCCTACCTACTTGTAACTACTTTTATAATTGATTTTATCATGGTTTTTATGAGTTATATTGTTATTGTTTTATGTTCCAAATGGGTTTTGAATGATGTGATATATTTACAAATGACATATATACATTGATATCTCATGCATGGCATGGGGTGATGATTATGGAATAACTTAATGATGAGAGTTCTATCCAGAGGAAATGAGGAGTAGTCTAAATTACCTTGACATGAGAGTCCTATTCAGAGGAAATGTGGAGTACTCTGGATTACCTTGACATGAGAGTTCTATTCCGAGGAAATGTGGAGTACTCTGGATTACCTTGACATGAGAGTCCCGTCAAATGATAGCTATTTATACTTGTGATGGGTGGGACTCATTACATTTGCACTTACATACATAGCATTGATTTCAGATATTTTTGATGATCATATACGATGATATATGCATGTTTTATATACTAACCATGTGGTAACCCTGATCGGAAAACCTACTGGGTACATTGATCTAACACCCTATTTCTATCTTTAGAGGATAATGCAGGAAAAGGAAAAGGAAAAGAGAAGGTCGAGGACCGCGAGGAAAGCCAAGCTTAAGTGCTTGGGTGTTGGACTAGGTTTCTGTTTACTGTTGTTTGGATACATTTATATGGACATGTAACAGTTAGTAACTTTGCTATGGTTTGTTTATAGTTCTGATATTGGATATCTGATTTAAGTAGTTTTAATGGATGACTTGTACTTGCTATCTATTCAGTATAATTCCGCAATCAGTTGGTTCCGCAATTTGTCTAGTATTATTTCACATGACTTGTTTAGTTCTGTGTGTGTGTTGTTTATCATGGCTTTGACCATGCACACATGGTTGGCCAGTTAAGGGTCGAAATTTGGAAGTCCAAACTTAGCTCCCGTCGTGACGTCGTCCGCTCTCTTCCACTTGGCTTATTTAAAAAAAAAATAGACTCTGATTTTTGGAATGTTGGAAAAGGGCGGGGCGTTACAGGTATAGCACTAGCCGTCAGTCCTATGACCAATTGCCATGACAGGACAATATCACATTGGGTGCACGACCTGTTGCTCTGGGTTTGGGAGAGGTCTGTCTTGACAAAGAACTGTCATGACAGGATAACCTTAGGCCGATTCCAACGCAAACCCACGATCTGTTATCCGAAACTCGAACTATCAGTCGTGTACACGACCAATCTTGTGGTTACCGTTATTGTGCAGTTGCAGTGCATCTAATGCGCAATGGTCGGGCTGGTGAGCATGAATTTAAAAATGAACGATCGATCGTGTGGTAACGACCAATCGTGTGGTTCTACTGTCTGGAAATTCTGTATTTGCCTATAAATACTTCATTTGTTGGTGAGTTTAGGTGAGACCTTTAGAGCATAAAAATAATCACATTCTCAAGGTAAAACTTCCAATGATGAAAGACAAATCTTCCAGGCTTATTCTCCATTGGTAAATCACAAGTAAATCATTCAAGTATCCAATCCATTTGAGATTGAGATTAAAGAGAGAAGGATTAAGCACATTTCACTAGGATAGATATTGGAGGACCCAATTTCCTAGTCACTGAAGGACTATGATTGGTCTTCATGACTAATCTACAAGGCTGAACGTCGGGATTTGTGCGAACACACGTTGGGTGGATCTTCAAGAAGTACACTTCATCGGAATTGAGCTTCAACGTAAGTGCTTCTTGGTTTTTAACTTTGTTTTCAAAAACCATATCAGTGTAAAGTAGATTAAGGAGGCTTGGCTCTGAAACCACTATAAAAAAATTAGAGCGCAGTCTTTGGCACACATGGTGGGTGGAATTCCCAAGGAATTGAGTAAGGTGGACTTCCTACTCTACATGTGGTGAGTGAAATTCCCGACCAATTGAGACAGTGGATGTCCTATTCTAATAGTGAGGATGTAAGTCCCCACTTAGTCGATTTGGGGATAGCTTAAGGTTGAGCTCGTCCTAAGGTTGACGAACCGAACCACTATACATCGTGTGCATTGTCTCTCTGTGTGATTGATTGATTATTATCTTGCACACCTCCAAAATCACATACTTGAAAAGGCCATTAACATTGGAATTGATCTATTCACCCCCACTCTAGTCAATCCTTTCTAGCACACCGGGACTTTCAATTGGTATCAGAGCCTCGTGCTCTTTACAAGGATCTAACCATCCGAGTATATCCTAGTGCTAGAACAATGTCTTGTGATAAAAGGTCATTCATGTCTGGTCTATCCATCTTTCTATATTCAATATGCTCTCCATGGAAAGATAAAACTGAGAATTGTAACACCCCGGATTTCCAAGATATCAATATTTACGGAATTTGCCATTTAAATTGTGAATTAACGGATATGAACCTTAGATGGGTAAGGTGTTGGGTCAATTGGTCAGTAAAGACCCAACGGATCATGGATAAGGTTCACTTGAAATAAATGGGTAAGACTTATTTAATTGGGTCAAAATGGTTAATTGGGTAAAAATGCCCAATTGGGACCCAATGGGTCGTGGTTGACTTGGTTGACCACCATGTGAGTTCAAGCTTACTAAATTGGGCCGAATTAAGTTAGAATGGAATCAAGTGATTGAGTTTATTTTAAAGTGATGAGTTAAGTGATTGAGTTAAAGTGAGGAGTTAAGTGAGTTGAGTGAAAGTGATGAGTTGAGTGGAAATTAATGGGATCTTGAACTTAAGTGGGTAGAGTGTAACGCCCGCCCCTTATCACCTAAATCAGATTCTATTTTTTTATTTTATTTTTAAATCACGAGTAACAAAGGGCGCGGACGTCACGACGCGAGTTAAGTCCGAGCTTCTGAAGCCCGACCCTTAACAGGTCAACCCTGCGTGTGCGTGGAACGAAGTCCACGGAAAATGGTTCACACGTAGAAGTAAGCTCGATGAATATGAAATTAAATACGGAATGATAATAGAGACTAACCTACAAATTTTAGATAGCAGGGAAGAAACATTCATTTAATTACCAAAATATCTCAAAATCATAATGTGTAAACTAACATCCAAAACATAGCATGTAATCTATAATATTACATTCCGACAAGCTAAGCTACTCAAATACATTTCCAGATAAACTTTAAATAAACTAAGTAGCTCGCTTCCCCAAGCTCCTAAGCTTGGCTCCCGTCGCGCCCTTCCTCTGCGCCATCTCCTGCGTCATCAGCTAGGGTAGAAGTAGGGCGTTAGACAACGCGCCCAGTAGGACTCCGAGTAGGGCTAACACATGGATTAGTGATAACAAGCATACAGATAATAATATAATGAAAACCGTAAAATGAATGCTATGCCATGGGTGTCTGTGTTATGAATCGCACCCATCATGATGTCATAACCCCCTTGACGGAAAAACCTCGTCAAGATATATCCAATCATAAAATATCCCCCTTGACAGCAAGGCCTCGTCAAGGTGTCCCCATGCCTGTTCTCAGTCGCCTCGACGGAGCATGGACTCCGGTTATAGCCTATTAAGCTATCCCCATGCCTGTTCTCGGTCGCCCCGACGGAGCATGGACTCCGGTTATAGCCTATCAGGCTATCCCTATGCCTGTTCTCTGTCGCCCCAATGGGGCATGGACTCCGATTCCTTTATTTTCCCGCCCATGCCATGCATGAGATGTATGCATTATGCTATGTAATATATATAATCCATAGTCATAATATAAAATTCATAACTTACCATATAATTCACAATCTTGCATTATGCCATATAAGATACATAAACCATGATTTAAAACTCATCATAAAGTAAACCATAAAATTCCCAAAATAAATCAACGAAACCATCACACAATCCATGGCTTATAAAAAGGTAAGAATCCTACCGAGTACCAACTCGCATTCTTCTTTTTCGTTTTCGTCCAATAATCCGGCTACCAATATGTGTACCGCTCGCGATATCCAATACCTTATTACATACACATAATCAGTCCATATTTTACCTATTTCTAAGCCCATTAATCATTTCCAAGTCAGTATGAAAAATCGGTCACTATTTAAGTTTTGTGGGTCCCATTTCATCCATTACATATTTTAATTACATGAGTCTAAAAATCAGCCTCCTAGGCTTTATTTAACCGTACATAAACTTATTACTTAGTGCCCCTAAATCCATGGTCCTCTCACATGGAGTTCTTGAACTTGGCCATTAATTACGGTTTTGCCACTACCCCTTCTCCATGATTAATCACTCATTCACCCTTGCCTAACTAAGTTCATAATTGATCATAAACTTGGATCCCTAACTTAGGTCCATTAATGACCCATTGAACCATGTCACATGACCATTAAAATTAGCCATTTAATTAATCTAATCCTCATTAATTAATCACATACATACATCCTTCCTTAGCCCATAAAAATGACTTACAATTAAATTATCATTCTTAGCCACATTCTTGGGTCCATAATTGACCCATCACCCATATCACAGGACCACTTACATCAGCCATTTAATTTAACCTAAACTCCATTAATTTAAACATATACCTACACATTAGTCTTAGGCCAGAATGATCTACCATTGGGTTCATTAAAAATCAACCCCTTCTTAACCAATTCCCCATTTTCCTTGGTCTTTGGTTACATATTAGATTCATCATAAGTCCTTCCATTGAGAAAACCTAAACCATACATTGATTCATCATTCCTTAATCACATTTCCATCCCAACTAATCAACATTAAGTTCACATTGGTCTATCAACACCACCAACATTCCCCATTTATTTTTCCATAATACATAACCATTAAATCCACCATTTGATCACCATAGGGTTCGGCCATACACCATGGCCGAACCCATGGTTCATGATCCACTCCCATTTACCATTTTTAAGGTCCTTAACATCATTCATACTTCCCATGCATTCTTCATTTACAATGCCTTTAAAAATTACCCCATTCAAACATTAAAACACTAATAATGATAATACACCCTCCATAGCTTCCATTCTTTACAAAACCCTAACAATTAATCAATCACATAACCAATCACCTAATCACCCACCATGGGGTTCGGCCATGCTACATGGCCGAACCCTATGGCCCATAATTTTCTTCCAATTACATAATTCCATGCTTAATCCATTTAATTACATAACACCCTTAATCCTTTTATTTTTTCCTTCTTAACCCTAATTTAGTCATTTAGGGTTTTTCCCAATTTCATCCTTCCATTTGATAGATTTGAAATCCAAGGCCATGATTTGGCCACCTCCAAATCCAAGAAATGGATTTCATAGCCTCTTAAACCCTAAGAAAATCCAAATCTCTTGTTTTAGAAAATACTTACAATCCGTCGTCTCCTCCGACTTTCTTCGCTCCCGTCGGACTCCTTGGCCTCCTTTCTTCTTCCTCTCCTTGTCTGATCGGCTAAGATGCTTGATCAATGGTGACAACCTCCAAACTTGGGTTCGGCCATAGTATGGTTTGTCTCAGAGAAGGAGAGGAGGAGATGATGAGAAGGAAGATAGTAGACCTTGATCTTAGAGTGGTGGACTAAAAATTGCACTTATTTCTTCTCTCCTTCTCTTCTTTTCTCCTTAGCTTTCTTTTTCCTTCTCTTTAGTGTGGGACGGCCATGAGAGAGTGAAAGATGGGAAGAGAGTGAAATGGAAGAGAATGAGAGAAAACACATCTTATCCTAAGATGGCTTAACTTACACTTCACCATAAATTCGTCACCTATCAAGCATAAGATATTTTTCATGCTTTTAGACTCAACAATATTATCCAACATTTTTGCTGTCTTCCAATGGGTGGTTTTGGTCTTTCATTGACCATTTGACCACCATTTTAACTTAGCTTAATTAACTAATTAATTGGATCATTAAGTTAATTAATTTCATTCAACTTAACTCCACTTGCTTATATTCGCTTTATGCATACACCCATGGTTGACCAATTCAACCATGGTGGCCGGCCCCACCAAACCTTGGACCCACACGCCACCTCACTTGATGAGGTGGAGGTGGGCCTCATTCGGCCATGTCACTTAGGTCCAACTAACATTAACTTAGATGACTTGATTTCCAAATCAATCCATTCCTCTTATTGGATCACCATTGGGTCCATGGCCCAATTACATTTTCATCTTACCCATTCACCTTAGAGCTTACACCAACTTGATCCATTGGGTCCCAAGTGGTTATTGGGCCCAATTTGACCACCCTTGGCCCAATTGACCATCATTGACCCTTTAAATGAATTTAAATCCAATTTATAGTCAATTGGGCCATACTTGGGCCTTTGTCCTTATTTTGATTCATTCACCATTCATTCCATCAAATTTCCAATTTCCACCATTAAAAATAAATAATAACACACATATATTGATTTATAAATTCCGGGCCATTACAATACAATCCTCTTTTAAAATTTTCGTCCTGAAAATTCGAGCGAAGTAGAGGTTCACAACATCTCATACAAAGAGCTCCGGATGAGCGGCTCTCATCTCTGACTCAAGTTCCCAGGTGGTTTCTTCATTGCCATGTCGTTCCCATACTACCTTGACGAACTGAATGGCACGGTTCCGCAGCACCCTTTGCTCGCTCTCGATTATTCTGAACGGCTTCTCCACATATGTCGCATTGCTTTGTACATCGATGTCTTGAACATTCAACACATGAGAAGGATCGGGGTTGTACTTCCTTAACATGGACACATGGAATACATCATGTAAAGATGATAACTGTGGAGGAAGCGCCAACTGATAAGCTACCCCCCCCCCCACCCTTGTTAGGATCGGAAACGGCCCCACAAATCTTGGCTATAGTTTCCCCTTCTTCCCGAAACTCATGTACCCCTTCCGTGGTGAGACTTTCAAAAACACCAAGTCTCCCACCTCAAACTCGAGGAACCTTCTCCTCTTGTCGGCATAACTCTTCTGACAGCTCTGCGCGGTAACTGTTATTGTAAGAAAACTCCACCAGTGGCAAATGATCCTCCCATCCGCCCTTGAAGTCTAGCATGCATGCTCTTAGCATATCCTCCAATGTCTGTATTATCCTCTCTAACTGTCCATCAGTCTGTGGATGAAATGCTGTGCTAGTCAATATGTAGGTCCCCATAGCCGATTGCATGCCCTGCCATACTCTGCCGGTGAATCGGCCATCCCTGTCGGACACAATAGTCTGGGGAATACCATGTAGTCTGATGATATCCCGGATGTACCGTCGACCCAAAGTCTCCGATGAATCCGTCATCTTGATGGGAAGGAAATGCGCAGAATTAGTCAACCGGTCTACCACGACCCATATCGCATCGTTGCCCTTCGATGACCTTCGCAACCCTGTTACAAAGTCCATGGATATGTGCTCCCATTTCCACTCTGGCACTGGTAAGGGTGCAAGTAAACCCGGTGGTTTCTGATGTTCCGCCTTAACCTGCTGACAAGTTAGGCAACAAGCAATAAATTCTGCCACATCTTTCTTGAGTCCACACCACCAATAGTGCCTCTTAAGATCATGATACATCTTGGTACCGCCCGGATGGATAGAGAGCTTGGTTTGGTGTGCTTCAATCAACAACTCTCTTCTGCAGCGCTTAGGCATATATGTCCTACCTCGGAACACAAGACATTGTCCTGGTCGTAGTTCCCACTCCGGTACAACCTCACCGGTAGACATCTTAGCCCATATCTCCTCCACCTCTGGATCTGTCCGTTGTTCCCGTTCAATCTCGGAGACCATGTTGGATCGTATGATCAGGTTATATATGGTCCCATGATTATTGAGGTAGAGTTTAAACTCTCTAATAGTATTCAATACCTCCCATTCCGTCCTGATCAAGCTGGCTACCGTCGCATGTGACATACGGCTGAGGGCATCCGCCACTTTGTTCGCCTTGCCAGGATGATACCGAAGTGCGAACTCATAATCTGCCAGGTATTCCATCCATCTGCGTTGTCTCATGTTGAGTTCCTTCTGATCAAATAAGTACTTCAGGCTCTTGTGATCGGAGAACACCTAAAACTTCTCACCATAAAGGTAGTGTCTCCAGCTTTTGAGAGCGAAGACCACTACTGCTAGCTCCAGATCATGTGTGGGGTAATGGCGTTCATGAATTTTCAACTGTCTTGATCCGTACGCCACCACACGATTACCTTGACTGAGTGTGCACCCCAGTGCCTCACCTGAGGCATCACAGTATACCTCATAATTTCTGCCTCTTTCCGACAAGATCAAAATAGGAGCGGTTGTAAGCCTCTCCTTTAGCTCCTCAAATCTCCTGTTGCACAAATCTGACCACTCAAATTTGACTCCTTTCTGAGTGAGTCAGGTAAGTGGAGTTGCAATCTTGGAGAAGTCCATGATGAATTTCCGGTAGTAACCGGCCAATCCCAGAAAACTGCGGATCTCCATCACATTCGTCGGCGCTTTCCACTCCTTCACTGCTGCTACTTTAGCTCGGTCCACGGCTATACCTTCCTCCGATATAATGTGCCCCAAAAAGTTGACCTCAGATAGCCAGAATTCACACTTGCTGGCTTTGGCATATAACTGGTTTTTCCTCAAGGTGTCCAGGACTATCCGCAGGTGCTCGGCATGTTCCTCCTGCCTTTTGGAATAGATCAGAATATCATCAATGAATACAATCACAAACTGATCCAAGTAAGGACGGAATATCCTATTCATCAGGTCCATGAATACAGCCGGCGCATTTGTGAGTCCAAATGGCATGACTACATACTCATATAGACCATACCGTGTCCTGAAAGCTGTCTTCACTATATCCTCCTCCCTAACCCGGATTTGATGGTATCCGGACATCAGATCAATCTTGGAGAAGTGCGAGGAACCCCTAAGTTGATAAACAGATCGTCAATCCTAGGTAGGGGGTATTTGTTCGTGACCGTCAGGTGGTTCAACTTTCTATAATCCACAACACATTCGCAGGGTACCGTCTTTCTTCTTCACAAATAATACTGGGGCTCCCCATGCGGATGTGTTGTTCCGAATAAAACCCAGTCTGAGCAGTTCATCAATCTGCTTTCTTCAGCTCGGTCATCTCAGCCGGTGCCATCCTGTAATGGGGCAATGATACTGGAGCGGCGCCGGGGTATAACTTGATCTCAAAGTCTGTCTCCCTCTTGGGTGGCAAACCAGGGAGCTCTGTTGGGAATACCTCGGCATAATTTGCCTACTACAGCCGGAAGTTCAGTTATTGGTGCCATATCTAATATGAGGTTGTTCAAGGCAAGATGGTTCAATTCTTCCTGCAGCCTTCTAGGGATGCCCTGTCTGTCAGCGTGTACCACGTACCGCTTTCCCTCGGGTGACCAAAATATCACCCTACGAAGATGGCAATCAATATGGGCCTGGAATGTAGCCAACCAGTCCATACCAAATATAACATTGTACTCAGCCATATCGATTACCAAATAATTGAACTCGAATCTGAATCCCGCGAGTTCAGTGTTCAATGACGTACATATGAGTCCCAAAGATGTGTCTCCGACGGGGGATACAATGGTAAGTGATGTGGACAGGTTTTGTAGTAATGTGCCTGTAGCAGATATGAATGCAGCAGATATAAATGAATGTGAAGCTCCAGAATCAAATAATGTAACTGCATAAGAACTACCAACTACGGCCATACCTTGAATTACCGAGCGATCCACCGCTACTGGAGAAGGTATGGTAAAAAGCTGTCCAGATCCCGTAGGGTTTGTTGCTCGCCCCGCTTGGTTGTATGCTCTGCCTCCTCGAGACTGAGCTGGTCTAGCTGGAGGGTAGAAGGAACCCCTGAAGTGATAGGGTCGGCTGATCTGTGGACACTCCCTCTTGAAGTGACCCTGCTGGCCACACTGATAGCAAGTGTTCCCACCCCGTGGAACCTGGGTGACTGATGCTGATGGAGAGGGCTGATTGGGGCGAAAGCCCCCTGTAGATCCAATGGAGAGCGAGGGTCTATTAAAATTCGGGCGGAACCTCTTGTTGGGTTGAAATAGTACCCCGCCCACTTTGCCCTCGGCGGTTGTCAGGCCGTGCCAACTCATTCAACTCCCGCTCTGCCATAGTGGCCTTGCTGACCACCTCAGCTAGTGTGGCTGCCTTGAATATTGTTACCTTGGCCCTGATACTTGGTCGAAGTCCCCGTTCAAACTTACGGGCCCTCCGGTGCTCGGTATCCACCATATAAAACACATAAACAGATAGTCTCAGAAACTCCCGGTGATATTCTGCCACCGTCATATTGCCTTGCACCAATGATAGGAAGGCTTGAGTCTGGTGCTCTCTTTCCTCCTCCGAAAAATATTGCTCTAGAAAGGTGGCTGAGAACCCTTCCCATGTCATGGTAATCCTTTGTCCCTTCCAGCACAAGTGATTGTTGCTTTTTTACAACCTCCCACCAATTGTCGGCATCCTCAATCAGTTGAGACGTAGCCAAGTAAAATCCTGTCAGTATGACTAGAAATCTGGAGTAGATTCAAGATTTGATTGATCTTCTTCAACCAATGTTCTGCTCCGACAACCCCTTCTTTTCCCTGAAGTAAGGAGGGCGCTGTTGCTGGAAATCTCTAACCATATTCCATTTGTTGGAGCCGCTGGTGGTTGCATCCCCATTCAAGTGTTGTTGCAGGACAGATGTGACCACCGCTTCAACCAATTCTTTTAACTTAGGAGGCACCACAGGTAGGTTCACGTTATTTTCTCCCTCTTCCTGATGTGGTGGTTGTACTCCCTCTTGATGCGGTGGCTGTACCTCTTCTTGATGCAGTGGCTGTATCTCCTCTTGATGCGGTGGTGGCACCTCATCCTCTACCCTTGGGTTTTGTCGGGTTTTTCCTCTTCCGAGGCATTTCTTAAGTCATTGAACAATATTTATTGACTTAGTTCCTTTTCATTTTTGGGGGGGGGGGGGGGGGGGGGGGGGGGGGGGGGGGGCGGGGAAATGCTAAGTAAACGTACTTTGTTTTGGGGGAGAAAACTTCCTAATTATTATTTCTCATTTTGGGGGAAAATTACCAAATAAGCACACTTGATTTGAGGGAAAACGTCCCAAATATTAAATGTTCCCTTTTAATTCGGGGAAATCGGGGAGATTTTCGTATTTTGCTACGTTTGATAGTTCCAACTTAGATTGATTGTTCTACCCCTGCTATCATTCCTTTCCGTCAAATGTTGTTCTCAGATTGAACGTTTCAGTTTGAGTCAATCGAAGTACATTAACCCGGACCCCGTGCAGCAGGACTCCGAAGAGTCGATCAGTTGGGATTCTTATCCGTCAGTGAGACGTGAAACCATCTTAATCAAACTTCGAGAGATTCATTCTTCCGATTTTCGCTCTGATACCAACTGTAACGCCCGCCCCTTTTCACCGAAATCAGAGTCTATTTTTTTTTTTTTTTTAAATAACGAGTGACAAAGGGCGCGGACGTCACGGCTGCGAGTTAAGTCCGAGCTTCTGAAGCCCGACCCTCAACTGGCCAACCCTACGTGTACGTGGAATGAAGTCCACGGAGAATGGTTCCCACGTAGAAGTAAGCTCGAGGAATATGAAATTAAATGTGGAATGATAATAGAGACTAACCTACAAATTTTAGATAGCATGGAAGAAACATTCATTTAATTACCAAAATATCTCAAAATCATAATGTGTAAACTAACATCCAAAACATAGCATGTAATCTATAATATTACATTCCGACAAGCTAAGTTACTCAAATACATTTCCAGATAAACATTAAATAAACTAAGTAGCTCGCTTCCCAAGCTCCTAAGCTTGGCTCCCGTCGCGCCCTTCCGCTGCGCCATCTCCTGCGTCATCAGCTAGGGTAGAAGTAGGGCGTTAGACAACGCGCCCAGTAGGACTCCGAGTAGGGCTAACACATGGATTAGTGATAACAAGCATATAGATAATAATATAATGAAAACCATAAAATGAATGCTATGCCATGGGTGTCTGTGTTATGAATCCCACCCATCATGATGTCATATCCCCCTTGACGAAAAAACCTCGTCAAGATATACCCAATCATAAAATATCCCCCTTGACGGCAAGGCCTCGTCAAGGTGTCCCCATGCCTGTTCTCAATCGCCTCGACGGAGCATGGACTCCGGTTATAGCCTATTAGGCTATCCCCATGCCTGTTCTCGGTCGCCCCGACGGAGCATGGACTCCGGTTATAGCCTATCAGGCTATCCCCATGCCTGTTCTCGGTCGCCCCGACGGAACATGGACTCCGATTCCTTTATTTTCCAGCCCATGCCATGCATGAGATGTATGCATTATGCTATGTAATATATATAATCCATAGTCATAATATAGAATTCATAACTTACCATATAATTCACAACCTTGCATTATGCCATATAAGATACATAAACCATGATTTAAAACTCATCATAAAATAAACCATAAAATTCCCAAAATAAATCAACGAAACCATCACACAATCCATGGCTTACAAAAAGGTAGGAATTCTACCGAATACCGACTCGCGTTCTTCTTATTCGTTTTCGTCCGATAATCCGGCTACCGACACTCGTACCGCTCGCGATATCCAATACCTTATTACATACACATAATCAGTCCATATTTTACCTATTTCTAAGCCCATTAATCATTTCCAATTCGATATGAAAAATCGGTCACTATTTAAGTTTTGTGGGTCCCATTTCATCCATTACATATTTTAATTACATGAGTCTAAAAATCAGCCTCCTAGGCTTTATTTAACCGTACATAAACTTATTACTTAGTGCCCCTAAATCCATGGTCCTCTCCCATGGAGTTCTTGAACTTGGCCATTAATTACGGTTTTGCCACTACCCCTTCTCCATGATTAATCACTCATTCACCCTTGCCTAACTAAGTTCATAATTGATCATAAACTTGGATCCCTAACTTAGGTCCATTAATGACCCATTGAACCATGTCACATGACCATTAAAATTAGCCATTTAATTAATATAATCCCCATTAATTAATCACATACATACATCCTTCCTTAGCAAATAAAAATGACTTACAATTAAATCATCATTCTTAGCCACATTCTTGGGTCCATAATTGACCCATCACCCATATCACAAGGCCACTTACATCAGCCATTTAATTTAACCTAAAGTCCATTAATTTAAACATATACCTACACATTAGTCTTAGGCCAAAATGATCTACCATTGGGTTCATTAAAAATCAACCCCTTCTTAACCAAATCCCCATTTTCCTTGGTCTTTGGTTACATATTAGATTCATCATGAGTCCTTCCATTTAGAAAACCTAAACCATACATATGATTCATCATTCCTTAATCACATTTCCATCCCAACTATCAACATTAAGTTCACATTGGTCCATCAACACCACCAACATTCCCCATTTATTTTTCCATAATACATAACCATTAAATCCACCATTTGATCACCATAGGGTTCGGCCATACACCATGGCCGAACCCATGGTTCATGATCCACTCCCATTTACCATTTTTAAGGTCCTTAACATAATTCATACTTCCCATGCATTCTTCCTTTACAATGCCTTTAAAAATTACCCCATTCAAACATTAAAACCCTAATAATTATAATTCACCCTCCATAGCTTCCATTCTTTACAAAACCCTAACAATTAATCAATCACATAACCAATCACCTAATCACCCACCATGGGGTTCGGCCATGCTACATGGCCGAACCCTATGGCCCATAATTTTCTTCCAATTACATAATTCCATGCTTAATCCATTTAATTACATAACACCTTTAATCCTTTTATTTTTTTCTTCTTAACCCTAATTTACTCATTTAGGGTTTTTCCCATTTTCATCCTTCCATTTGATAGATTTAAGATCCAAGGCCATGATTTAGCTACCTCCAAATCCAAGAAATGGATTTCACAGCCTCTTAAACCCTAAGAAAATCCAAATCTCTTGTTTTAGAAAATACTTACAATCCGTCGTCTCCTCCGACTTTCTTCGCTCCTGTCGGACTCCTTGGCCTCCTTTCTTCTTCCTCTCCTTGTCTGATCGGCTAAGATGCTTGATCAATGGTGACAACCTCCAAACTTGGGTTCGGCCATAGTATGGTTTGTTTCAGAGAAGGAGAGGAGGAGATGATGAGAGGGAATATAGTAGACCTTGATCTTAGAGTGGTGGACTAAAAATTGCACTTATTTCTTCTCTCCTTTTCTTCTTTTCTCCTTAGCTTTCTTTTTCCTTCTCTTTAGTGTGGGACGGCCATGAGAGAGTGAAAGATGGGAAGAGAGTGAAATGGAAGAGAATGAGAGAAAACACATCTTAACCTAAGATGGCTTAACTTACACTTCACCATAAATTCCTCACCTACCAAGCATAAGATATTTTTTATGCTTTTTGTCTCAACAACATTATCTAACGTTTTTGGTGTCTTCCAATGGGTGGTTTTGGTCTTTCATTGACCATTTGACCACCATTTTAACTTAGCTTAATTAACTAATTAATTGGATCATTAAGTTAATTAATTTCATTCAACTTAACTCCACTTGCTTAAATTCCCTTTATGCATACACCCATGGTTGACCAATTCAACCATGGTGGCCGGCCCCACCAAACCTTGGGTCCACACACCACCTCACTTGATGAGGTTTAGGTGGGCCCCATTCGGCCATGTCACTTAGGTCCAACTAACATTAACTTAGATGACTTGATTTCCAAATCAATCCATTCCTCTTATTGGATCACCATTGGGCCCATGGCCCAATTACATTTTCATCTTACCCATTCACCTTAGAGCTTACACCAACTTGATCCATTGGGTCCCAAGTGGTTATTGGGCCCAATTTGACCACCCTTGGCCCAATTGACCATCATTGACCCTTTAAATGAATTTAAATCCAATTTATAGTCCATTGGGCCATACTTGGGCCTTTGTCCATATTTTGATCCATTCACCATTCATTCCATCAAATTTCCAATTTCCACCATTAAAAATAAATACTTACACACATATATTGATTTACAAATTCTGGGCCATTACATAGAGTAGGTGGAGAGACACATCTCATGAGACCCAACACAAGGCATACACGTTGGCATGGGAGTTTCATCTTATGGATGAAACCCCCATTTGGATCATTAATGGGAGGTAAGGAGTTTTGTTGTTTCAAATATCAATTCAAGTATACACGTTGGTAACATGGGAGTTTCATCTCATGGGATGAAACTCCATGTGTATCATGAATGGGAAGGTGGCTGTTTTTGTGTTGTTACACAATTCAAACAAGGATACACGTTGGAGGGGGAGTTTCACTCATGGATGAAACCCCCACATGGAGAAGTAATAAGGAGAGGAAAAGTTTTGGGAGTTACACAAGGGGTTCACACTTGGAGGTGGGAGTTTCATCTCATGGATGAAACCCCCAAATGAAAGCTAAAGGGGAGATAGACGGTTTTATGTTGTTACCCAATTCAAACAAAAGCACACCGTTGGAGCCTTGGGAGTTTCATCTCAAGGATGAAACCCCCAAATGGAACTTAAAGGAGGGAGGTAAATGGCATGGGAGTTACAAAAGGGTGTCACCAAAGGACATCACCTTTGGCCGACCATATTGATCAAGAAGACTTGAGTCTTCATCTCATTATCTCCCTCTCCCAAGAACTCAAGGCCGAACTCTCTCTCTCTCTCTCTCAAGTCTCATTCTGGGCCAAAGAAGTAAGAAGGAAGGAGGAAGAGGCTAAGGAAAGAAAGGATTGGAAGAACAAGTCGGAGAAAAGGAAAACCGGATGAGTCTCGGAATCGGTAAGTCCTCAGGGAATTTTTATTAAAAAAATAGGTGAAGGAAACATGGTCCAGCCATTGCATGGCCAAACCCTAAGATTAATATGCATGGACCACCAAAGACGAAAAGGGGATGATGAGGTTCGGCCATGATATATGGCCGAACCCCATCAAAGAATATTAATCTTGACTATATGATTTAAAAAGGAATCAATGGACCATAGGGTTCGGCCATGTTGTATGGCCGAACCCCATGGGAGTTTGTTGGTAATGGTATATGATTTTTGGAGGGATGAAAACCATGAACGACATTAGTTATTTTAATGGATTTAAAAGATGAAAATCATAGATGTAGGTTTATGATTTTAAAGGGTTTAAATGGATGAATGAATGGGAACCATCAAAAGATCAATCTTAAGTGTATGATTTTATGAAGGGAAATGATGAACCATAGGGTTCGGCCATGGTGTATGGCCGAACCCCATGGAAAGGATATTGGTGGGTAATAAAGATGTTAAAGGGTTTAAATGGAAGGTTGTTGGTGAAGAACCTTAGACCATGGGTTCGTCTGGCCGAATCCCATAAAGAATTATGGAATCATATTCATATAGTTAGATCATGGAAATGATGGTAAAGTTGTAAATATGGGCTAAAATGAAAGATCATGGGTTCGGCCATACAGGTCTTTTTATGGACTTAAGTTGTTAACAATGTTAAACAATTGTGGTATGAGTGATTACCTAAGGAAAGAAGTGATGGCCAAAAGGATGAAACTAAAGGACCATGGGTTCGGCCATGGTGTATGTAACGCCCTGCCCTTTCTCACTCTACGCTTTCCGAAAATCAGAGTCTGTTTTTTTTTTTCATAAACAAAGAGTGATAGAGAGCGGGACATCACGACGCGAGCTATGTCCGAACTTCTAAAGTCCGACCCTTAACTGGCCAACCCTATGTGTGCATGGACTAAATCCATGAAAACGGTTCACACATAACAATATAAACATGCGGATTAAAAACATAATTGCGGAATTATAATAAAACGTATGTCTAGTCCATTTAGATAGCAAAGTACTCCAAGTCTTATCCATAATTAACATAATATAATTATCCAACTAAACATCCAACCATACCAAAATATCAAAATTATTACATGCCTGAAGTCTAGTTACTCAAATTACAAATTCATAAGTAACTTAATCGAAATAAAAACTAAAAGCATCCAAGCTCCTATGCTTGTCCTTTTTTGCGTTCATCATTCCCCTCGTTTCATGTATCATCCATAGGGTAGAAGTAGGGTATTAGAACAACGCGCCCAGTAGGTATTCCAATTAGGGCTAACACATGGTTAGTACAAAACATATTTAATAATATCATAATGCCAAAAACCATATAAACCATGCCATGTCATGATGTCAAATGCAATGAGTCCCACCCATCACAAGTACATACAAGTACACCCACATAGGTCTTTCGGATGCCCAGACGAAGTGTGGCCCCTTCGGTTTCTTCTTGATGGAAAAGCACATCAAGGTATCCCACATAGGTTTTTCAGACGCCCCGACGGAATGTGCCCCTTTGGTTACTATATCCTTCACCCCATGCTATGCATGAGATGCTAATGAAACACATGTAATTTTATATTGTAAACATAGCATTAAAACTCACATTTGAAACATATCCTTTACAACATAAATTCATCAAAATAAGATAAAAGCATCGTACATAAACCCACGGTTTCAAAGAGGTGGAATCCTACCAAAGACCACTAACGTGTCCTTGCGCTTTCATCCGGTAGCCGCTCACGATTGTACACAACTTGTGAGGTCCGTTACCTTATAATATAACAATCAATTAAAACTATGTCCCATTTGATTTACAATAATGTCCAAGTCCATAAACCCAACTTGTGGAGTTCGGCCATACACCGTGGCCGAACCTCACTTCTTTGGTTTTAGTCCCTCCTTTGATTTATTCAATTAATTCCACAACCATGCCATCCTTGATTCATAAAACCAAACACTTATAGATTAGTCATCTAACCTTATCAAGTCCATAAAATCCATAAATCATTCCCCATGGGTTCGGCCATACACCATGGCCGAACCCATGGTCTATCATTTCCACCTATTTACAATTTTGCCATTGGTCTAATCCTTAGTTAACATTTCATTCATTTTAATCTACCATACATAGACCCTAAGTCCACCAATTAATTCCCATGGGGTTCAGCCATGCCACATATCCGAACCCATGGTCCAAAGTTCTTCACCATTTCCAATGTTTAAGACCATTTAAGTCATTAACCTTCATCTATTATTTTCATCCATTAAAATTATTAAAACAGTCCACTTAAATTCAATATCTACAACCCTAAGTCCATATATACTCCTTGGTGGCGTTCGGCCATACCACATGCCCGAACCTCACCCTTTGGTTTTGTGCCCTTCGTTCCTTAGGTAATCACTCATACCACAATTGTTTAACATGGTTAACAACTTAAATCCATAAAAGACTTCATGGGGTTCGGCGATACACCATGGCTGAACCCATGATCTTTCATTTTGGCCTATAATTACAACTTTGCCATCCTTTCCATGATCTAACTATACAAATATAATTCCATAATTCTTTATGGGGTCCGGCCATACCCCTTGGCCGAACCCATGATCTAAGGTTCTTTACCAACAACCTTCCATTTAAACCCTTTTAAAACATACATAATATTCCATGGTTTTCATCCCTCAAAAACCCATAAAAAGTAACCAATGTTTTTTCATGGGGTTCGGCCATACAACATGCCCGCAACTTATGGTTCATTATTCCATTAAATTATCATAATCATTCCCTCAATTTTCCTCCATGGGGTTCGGCCATACACCATGGCCGGACCCTATGGTTGCCTTCTTTAAACAAAATTATCGAAATTACTTACCGGTTCCGCGACTCCGGTTTTCCTTCGCTCCGACTTGTTCTTCCGATCCTTTTCTTCCTTAGCCTTTTCCTCCTTGATCTTTAGCTGAGACTGATCTTTGATGAAACCCCTTGAATTTTATAAAACTTCCACTCGATTTCATCTTAGAAGGTGCCGAGCGTCCCTTGCAATTTAGCAATTGCCTTAGTGTCGTTCTCAACAAGGAAAGGACTCCTTTTGGCACATGATTTTGGATATGCATATCTCCTATACACGGCCTAAGTAATCTTTATTTAATTTTAGACATCTTATTTATTTAGCATTCCCCTTTTTAAAGATATTCTAGCACATTCACGTGGATGTGCATATCTTCATACACAGCCATGCAACTCCTAAAATCTTTCCATGTTCCCTCTATGCGCATGCCACTTATTCTAGATCACTTATTTATAGATATATTGCATTACCATTTTAATTCAGCCCCATTTAATTTAAATTGAACTCACTTGGTGGTCAACCAAGTTAACCATGACCCATTGGGTCCAAATTGGGCATTTTGGCCCAAATAACAACATTGACCCAATTAAATGTGCCTTACCCATTTACTTTAAATTGAACCTTATACTATAACCGTTGGGTCCTAATTGGGCCATTGACCCAACACCTTGCCCACGTAAGGTCCATAACTGTTAATTCACAATTAAAATGGCAAATTGCGTAAATATTTATCACATGGAATTCTGAAGTGTTATAGTGTATGGCTGAACCCCATGGATAATGTTTTTGAATCTAAGTTGGCATGAAGGTTATAAATGGTGAATGAATTATGTATGGATCACTCTTGGACTTGGGGTAGTAAATGATGAAGCAATTTTATGGATATTATGTCTATGCATATTTTAAATGAATGGAGGATTAATTGGAGGATGCAAGTATAGACTTATGTTTATGGACATAAGATGGTGAACCATTTAAAGGAGAAGTTAGAAATGAAACATCAAGGGTTCGGCCATGGTGTATGGCCAAACCCCATGAACTTGTTAATGGGTCATTTGTGGGTCTTTGTATAATTTAAATGAATGGTTTACCAAACCAAGGGATGAAGGGAATTATTAGGGCTTTATTTTATGATTTATGAATCAATCATGAATCCATGTTATGGATCAGTTTTGGACCTAAACATAAGGTGTTGGAAACCATGGCAATATTGTAAATAAGTAAAATTAATGGACCATGGGTTCGGCCATGGTGTATGGCCGAACCCCATGGGGAATGTTTGGTGGACCTAGGGTTCATGTATGTTTGGTTAATGAATTAAAAACATTATGACTTAGACTTAAATTAAAGGATCAAAAGAGGGACCAAAAATCAAGGGGGGTGAGGTTCGGCCATGTTGTATGGCCAAACCCCACAAAGGTTGATTTATGGATTTACGTTTAGAATGGAAATCAAATGGAACTTTAGTTTAACTTGTTGATATGTAACAAGGTGACGGACCTCACAAGCGGTATACGATCGTGAGCGGATTGCAGATGAAAGCGTAAGGACACGTTAGTAGTCTTTGGTAGGATTCTACATTTTTGAAACCAAGGGTTATGTATGATGGTTTTGATCTTATTTTGATGA
Source organism: Chimonanthus salicifolius (assembly GCA_013350335.1). Taxonomy (NCBI): domain Eukaryota; kingdom Viridiplantae; phylum Streptophyta; class Magnoliopsida; order Laurales; family Calycanthaceae; genus Chimonanthus; species Chimonanthus salicifolius. The sequence goes on along the minus strand of CM023532.1, from coordinate 67,084,493 downwards.
ATTTTATGTTGTAAAAGAAATGTTCCAAATGTGAGTTCTCATGCTATGTTTATAAAATAAAATAGCATGTGTTTCATTAGCATCTCATGCATGACATGGGGTGAAGGATATGTAACCAAAGGGGCTACACTCCGTCGGGGCGTCCGAAAAACCTATGTGGGATACCTTGATATGCATTTCCATCAAGAAGAAACCGGAGGGGCCACACTCTGTCGGGGCATCTAAAAGACCTATGTGGGGGTACTTTGATGATCAGAATCCCATCAAGAGGTTATATGTATTTGTGATGGGTGGGACTCATTGCATTTGGCATCATGGCATAGCATGGTTTTATATGGTTTTGACATTATGTTATTATATTATGATTTGTACTAACCATGTGTAGACCCTAAATGGAATGCATACTGGACGCGTTGTTCTAACGCCCTACTTCTACCCTAGTGGATGATGCAGGACATGACGGGAACGATGAGCGTGATCGGAGCCAAGCATAGAAGCTTGAATGGATCTAAGTTATATTTTGTTAAGTTATTCATGGACTATGTATTTGAATAGCTAGCATTCGGAATTGTAATAACGTAGGTATATTTGCTATGGATTGGATGGTTAATGTTTGGATATTTAAGTTATGATAGTTATGGCTAAGTGTTGGACTACTTTGCTATTTAAATTGGAATAGGATTGTTATCATATTGTTATTCCGCATATGTGTTTTATTCTACAAGTTAACTTGAGTACGTGTGAACCAGTTTAGTGAACTTGGTCCACGCACGCGTATGGTTGGCCAGTTAAGGGTAGGGCTTTGGAAGCTCGAACTTAGCTCGCGTCGTGACGTCTCGCTCTCTATCACTCTTTGTTTATAAAAAAAAAAAAAATAGACTCTGATTTTCGGAAAGCGAGTGAAAAAAGGGTGGGGCGTTACAGTTGGTATCAGAGCGAAACGGGAAGATTGAATCTTTCGAAGTAAGATTAAGACGGTTTCATGTCTCACTGACAGATAAGAATCCCAACCGACCGACTCTTCGGAGTCCGCTGCACGGGGGCCGGATTAATTTACTTCGTTAGGCTCAGACTGAAACATTCAATCTGAGAACAACAAGGAATGATAGCAAAGGAAGTATAGTCAAAATAACTGGATTTATCAAACATAGCAAATTAGGAGATACTTCCCCGATATCCCCAAATGGAGAAAATGAATACTTGATACTTAGGAAGTTTCCCCTAAAACAGAGAAATACAAAGAGTACTTATTTGGCAATTTCCCAAGGACAAGAAACACAAGATGTTATTTGGCAATTTCCCCAAACAAGAGACATTATATGATACATAGGAAAGTTTCCCAAACAAGATACATTATGTGATACTTAGGAAACTCCCCAAAACAAGAAATACAAGATGATGATTAGGAAATTTCCCAAAACAAAGATTACTGTGATTTAAACTACGGTTATCATTGATATGCTTCTATTGTTGTGATACAGATATGTCGAGCAACATAGAGTACACCGAGTTGTGGGACAGAGGGACACCTAGCTGTCCGATAGATTTGGTTTCTTCTTCCGACGATTCCAGCGTACCAAACTTCATCAATGAAGTTGTAACCAGTCAGGACATGGAAGTAGAATCGCCCGAGTACAATGTTGGGGTTGCTCCAGGCTTTGTACCCGAATGGGACGAGGAAGATGTCCCAAACTTAAAAGAATCCGTAGGGGAGATAGGCTCGCCCGAGTATACTCCGGCTACTTTGACTTCGGATGAGTTGACAGATTATATGTGCGAATTATGCAATCAGGAGGGGCACAACTGTACTTATTGCCCCCACCCTGTTGATATTATTTGCCCTGTTTGTGGACTTCATGGGCACGGGAAGGAGAGGACTAACTGTCCTTACATTAGAGGACCGGGAATAATACCCTGTCTGACTTGTGGAGTGTTGGGGCACACGTCGACAACATGCCCTGACAACTTCTTCTATTTTGGTGATGATGCAGGGTCTTCTACGGAAGATTAGGCTAAGGAGTAAGAGAATGTTGGGGAAAGGGGAAATTTTGTAAGGATGGTGGGTACGTTTTGTTCTTTGAAGGGTTTTCCTAACCCTACCAACCCTTGTATTGTGATGGAAGTTGGAATTTTTTTAATAAAGTATGCAAACTTAAGAGTTTATGAGGACTTTGGCACTGAGATGTAGGTGACGAGGTCACTTGATTATGTTGAGATGTGGTATGGGTGAGTCCCTCACGTGATATTGATGAGATAAGTATATAGATTCCATGAGTAGGGCTTAGAGTAACTATGAGACTGTGGGAACCTAGATATGAGATACGGAGACTTGGTTCCGTAGGGTTGCCGTTGAGGAGAGGGTCCCTCACAAGCTACGAGCTGGAGGGCGCTCTCACGGCTATTTTGCACACTTGAGGTGCATGGATGGGCAGAGCTAGGTACTATTTTACCCTGTGGTGGTGGTACCAGCTTCGTCAGACGCGGTTCGACCGCCTTAGAGCTTGACTGAATCACCCTTGGGGTGAAGGGATGCAGGGCGAGGTAGACTTGATCACGTTGGACGTGGGTCTTCCGCTTAGTAAGTCATGGGCCTTAATTCTTGCTAGGGGTCGGGGTATATTTATGATTTGATATTGTTGCCACAATCATGTAATGATTCATTCGAGTGTTGTTCCTACGGATAGAATATCTCATGGTAGATGATGTGCCCTGGATTAGTTATGCCCATGAATGGATTACACCCTGAGGGGGGTTATATTCATGGATGGTTATTAACCAGGGATAGATGATACTCACTAATAGAGAGATACCAGGGATGGATGTGTTTGGCCGTGGATGATGGTTCCCATGGTGGTTTGGATTGATGTCATGTATCAGTACCATGGTAGACATGTTGGTAGTGTGATGGACCTATTGGTCCCATAGATGACGTATTGTTCTAGTGATTGGGATATGTTTCGATTTACATCCCACGTTATAAGAAAAAGGTGTTAGTCGTATTACGACTTGTATCACGGGAAAGTTAGTGTGGAGAGATACTCAGTATCATAGAAGTTTTGAACAGAAGGTGTTAGTCACATAGTGACTTATGTGCAAATGAAATTATGCTTACTTTTGGAGATGTATTTAGTGGAAAAGTTAGAGTCTAGTGAAACTTGAATGGGAAGCTATGGGCGACTGCCAAGTTAGACTGATCACCTGACTCTGTAGTTAGCTGATGGAGTTGCAGGAGAGTGCAACTAGAAACCTAGTTAAAATGGAATCAACGGAAGCCTTGAGCATAGGCTTGCATTGGCAGGCCACCTCACTAATTTCAATGAGGGGCAAGGTCATCAATAACCTCACACAGAGAGTAGACGAATGAACCTATTGAGCGAATACGTATGGAAAATATCATTTTAGCAAGTAAAGTGAAACAGAGTGCATTGATTTACATAAGGTCACAAATGGACACACGAGGAAAAGATATGACATGAGACAGAACAAAAGGGTTACGGAACCGAGTGATTCAGCTTGTCAAGGTAGTATGGGATCGACATGGTAATGAGGAAGTTTGGGAATTTGAGTCGGAAATGAGAACAGCTCATCCTGAGCTATTTATGTAAAGGTTTGAAATCCTACTTAGCTCGATTTTCGGGACGAAAATTTTAAAAAGAGGATTGTATTGTAACAACCCGGATTTCCAAGATATCAATATTTACGGAATTTGCAATTTAAATTGTGAATTAACGGATATGAACCTTAGATGGGTAAGGTGTTGGGTCAATTGGTCATTAAAGTCCCAACGGATCATGGATAAGGTTCACTTGAAATAAATGGGTAAGACTTATTTAATTGGGTCAAAATGGTTAGTTGGGTCAAAATGCCCAATTGGGACCAATGGGTCGTGATTGACTTGGTTGACCACCAAGTGAGTTCAAGCTTACTAAATTGGGGCTGAATTAAGTTAGAATGGAATCAAGTGATTGGGTTGATTTTAAAGTGATGAGTTAAGTGATTTGAGTTAAAGTCAGGAGTTAAGTGAGTTGAGTGAAAGTGATGAGTTGAGTGGAAATTAATGGTGTAACGCCCCGCCCTTTTTCACTCGCTTTTCGAAAATCAGAGTCTATTTTTTTTTTAAAAAAATAACAGAGTGAACAAGAGTGGGACGTCACGACGCGAGCTAAGTCCGAACTTCTAAAGTCCGACCCTTAACTGGCCAACCCTATGTGTGCAAGGACTAAGTCTATGAATATGGTTCACACATAAAAATATATACAAGAGGATTAAATCATAAACTGCGAATTATAATAAAACGTATGTCTAGTCCATTTTAGATAGCAAAGTACTCCAAGTCTTATCCATAATTAACATAATATAATTATCTAAATAAACATCCAACCATAGCAAATTATCTAAATTATTACATGCCCGAAGTCCAGTTACTCAAATTACAAGTCCTTAAGTAACTTAATCAAAATATAAACTTAAACACAATCAACTTCTATGTTTGGCTCCGGTCACGATCCTCGTTCCCTTCGTTTCCTGTACCATCCACTAGGGTAGAAGTAGGGCGTTAGAACAACGGGCCCAATTGGTATTCCATTTAGGGACTACACATGGTTAGTACAAATCATATATAATAACATAATGTCAAAACCATATAAAACAATACCATGTCATGATGTCAAATGCAATGAGTCCCACCCATCACAAGTACATATAACCTCTTGATGGGATTCTCATCATCAAGGTACCCCCACATAGGTCTTTCGGACGCCCCGATGGAAGGTGGCCCCTCCGGTTACTTCTTGATGTGATTCTCATCATCAAGGTACCCCCACATTTGTTTTTCGGATGCCCCAACGGAGTGTGGCCCCTCCGGTTATATATCCTTCACCCCATGCCATGCACGAGATACAAATGAAACACATGCTATTTTATCTTATAAACATAGCATTAAAACTCACATTTCGAACATATCTTTTACAACATAAATTCATCGAAATAGGATAAAAACCATCATACATAAACCATGTTTTCAAAAAGGTAGAATCCTACCAAAGACCACTAAAGTGTCCTTGCTTCTTAAACCGGCAACCGCTCACGATCGCGCATCGTTTGCGAGGTCCCATCACCTTGTTACATATCAACGAGTCAAACCAATATCCCATTTGATTTCCAACTAAATCTAAGTTCATCAACACAACCCTTATGGGGTTCGGCCATATACTATGGCTGAACCTCACCCACTTGAATTGGGTCCCTTTTTGGTTTTAACCAATCACTTTCAAGTAATCATTTTAAAAACCCTAAGTCCACCAAATATAATTTTGTGGGGTTCGGACATACACTATGGCCGAACCTCACTTATTTTGTTTTAGTCCCTCCTTTGAGTTCTTAAGTCCAATCACACAATCCATTAATCTAACCATTCATACATTAGCCATCTAACACATAACAACCTAGTCCCTTCTTCAAGTCCTTTGATTCACTAGTCTCATAAAAATATTCCCCATGGGGTTCGGCCATACACCATGGCCGAACCCATGTTCCCTTATTTTTGCCTATTTACCTCCTTGCCATTTTCCTATCATGGCTAATCATTTAGCCTAATCCTCCATTCATTTAAACATGCATAATACTCCAAATAACCCTTTCAAATGATCCATCAAATAGTTCATGGGGTTCGGCCATACACTATGGCCGAACCCATGTCCATCATTTTCACCTATTTACATTTTTTGCCATTACCTCCATCACCTTATGTTTAGGTTCCAAAACATAGGTCCATTCATTTATTTAATCATGCATAGCATAAAACCCTAATAGATCCCTCCATTCTTTAATTTGATCCTTCATTCATTTTGACATATTAGGTCCATAATTGACCCATAAAATTGGTTCATGGGGTTCGGCCATACGCCATGGTCGAACCCTATGATGTCTAACTTTCCAATTTCTCCATTGCATCCATTACCATTTTCAAGTCCATAAAATAAACCTAGTGGGGTTCGGCCATACACCATGGCCGAACCTCACTCATTTGACTTTGGTCCCCTTTTAATCCTTGATCTTCCACCTATTCCATACATGGTTCATGCTTAGCATCTTAGCCATAATAAAATTAGGGTTCGGCCATGCAATGGGTGGGACTCATTACATTGGTCATCATTGCATGTCATCGTTTTATATGGTTTTGGACATTATGATCTTATATATGTTCTGTACTAACCATGTGTTAGCCCTAATTGGAATACCTACTGGGCGCGTTGTTCTAACGCCCTACTTCTACCTTAGTGGATGACACAAGAAATCAGGGGAACGATGAACGCAAGGAGGGCTAGGCATAGGAGCTTGGATGATTTAGTTTTATTTTGAATAAAGTTACTTATGGACATGTATTTGAGTAACTAGTTTCCGGGCATGTAATAACTTAGATGGTTGGATGTTTATTTGGATAATTATGATATTTTAATTATGATTAAGGACTTGACGTACTTTGCTGTCTGAATGGAATAGAACTTGGTTCTATTATTATTCCACATGTTTATGATTCTGCATGTTTATGATTCCGCAGTTATGATGTTATTCCGCATGTTGATATTGTATGTGTGAACTGTTTTCGTGGATTTAGTCCATGCACACATAGGGTTGGCTAGTTAAGGTCGGATTTTAGAAGTTCGGACTTAGCTCGCGTCGTGACGTCCCGCTCTCTATCACTTTTCGTTTATAAAAAGAGAAAATAGACTCCGATTTTCGAAAAGGGAAAACGAGTGAAAAAGGGCGGGGCGTTACAACAAAGGGGTGTCACCAAAGGACACCACCTTTGGCTGACCATATTGATCAAGAAGAATTGAGTCTTCATCTCATTCTCTCCCTCTCACAAGAGCTCAAGGCCGAACTCTCTCTCTGTCTCAAGTCTCATTCTCGGCCAAAAAAGTAAGAAGGAAGGAGGAAGAGGCTAAGGAAAGAAAGGATCAGAAGAACAAGTCGAAGCGAAGGAAAATCGGAGGAGTCACGGAATCGGCGAGTCCTCAAGGAATTTTTATTAAAAAAATGGTGAAGGAAACATGGTCCGGCCATTGCATGGCCAAACCTTAAGATTAATATGCATGGACCACCAAGGACGAAAAGGGGAGGATGAGGTTCGGCCATGATATATGGCCGAACCCCATCAAAGAATATTAATCTTGACTATATGATTTGAAAAGGAATTAATGGACCATAGGGTTCGGCCATGTTGTATGGCCGAACGACATGGGAGTTTGTTGGTAATGGTATATGATTTTTGGAGGGATGAAAACCGTGAAGGACATTAGTTATTTTAATGGATTTGAAAGATGAAAATCATAGACATAGGTTTATGATTTTAAAGGGTTTAAATGGATGAATGAATGGGAACCATCAAAAGATCAATCTTAAATGTATGATTTTATGAAGGGAAATGATGAACCATAGGGTTTGGCCATGGTGTATGGCCGAACCCCATGGAAAGGATATTGGTGGGTAATAAAGATGTTAAAGGGTTTAAATGGAAGGTTGTTGGTGAAGAACCTTAGACCATGGGTTCGGCCAGCCGAACCCCATAAAGAATTATGGAATTATATTCATATAGTTAGATCATGGAAATGATGGCAAAGTTGTAAATATAGGTTAAAATGAAAGATCATGGGTTCGGCCATGATGCATGGCTGAACCCCATGAGGTCTTTTTATGGACTTAAGTTGTTAACAATGTTAAACAATTGTGGTATGAGTGATTATCTAAGGAAAGAAGTGATGGCCAAAGGGATGAAACTAAAGGACCATGGGTTCGGCCATGGTGTGTGGCTGAACCCCATGGATAGTGTTTTTGAATCTAAGTTGGCATGAAGGTTGTAAATGGTGAATCAATTATGTATGGATCACTCTTGGACTTGGGGTAGTAAATGATGAAGCAATTTTATGGATATTATGTCTATGCATGTTTTAAATGAATGGAGGATTAATTGGAGGATGCAAGTATAGACTTTTGTTTATGGACCTAAGATGGTGAACCATTTAAAGGAGAAGTTAGAAATGAAACATCAAGGGTTCGGCCATGGTGTATGGCCGAACCCCATGAACTTGTTAATGGGTCATTTGTGGTTCTTTGTATAATTTAAATGAATGGTTTACCAAACCAAGGGATGAAGGGAATTATTAGGGCTTTATTTTATGATTTATGAATCAATCATGAATCCATGTTATGGATCAGTTTTGGACCTAAACATAAGGTGATGGAAACAATGGCAATATTGTAAATAAGTAAAATTAATAGACCATGGTTCGGCCATGGTGTATGGACAAACCTCATGGGGAATGTTTGGTGGACCTAGGGTTTATGTTTGTTAGGTTAATGAATTAAAAACATTATGATCTTGAACTTAAATTAAAGGATCAAAAGAGGGACCAAAAATCAAGGGGGGTGAGGTTCGGCCATGTTGTATGGCCGAAACCCACAAAGGTTGATTTATGGATTTACGTTTAGAATGGAAATCAAATGGGACTTTAGTTTGACTTGTTGATATGTAGCAAGGTGACGGACCTCACAAGCGGTATACGATCGTAAGCGGTTTCCGGACGAAAGCGCAAGGACATGTTAGTGGTCTTTGGTAGGATTCTACCTTTTTGAAACCATGGGTTATGTATGATGGTTTTGATCTTATTTTGATGAATTTTATGTTGTAAAAGATATGTTCCAAATGTGAGTTCTCATGCTATGTTTATAAAATAAAATAGCATGTGTTTCATTAGTATCTCATGCATGGCATGGGGTGAAGGATATGTAACCGGAGGGGCCACACTTCGTCGGGGTGTCCGAAAAACCTATGTGGGATACCTTGATGTGCATTTCCATCAAGAAGAAACTGGAGAGGTCACACTCCTTAGGAGCGTCCGAAAGACCTATGTGGGGGTACCTTGATGATGAGAATCCCATCAAGAGGTTATATGTATTTGTGATGGGTGGGACTCATTGCATATGACATCATGACATAGCATGGTTTTATATGGTTTTGACATTATGTTATTATATTATGATTTGTACTAACCATGTGTAGACCCTAAATGGAATACCTACTGGGCGCGTTGTTCTAACGCCCTACATCTACCCTAGTGGATGATATAGGAAATGAAGGGAACGATGAGCGTGATCGGAGCCAAGTATAGAAGCTTGAATAGATTTAAGTTATATTTTGTTTAAGTTATTCATGGACTATGTATTTGAATAGCTAGCATTCGGAATTGTAATAACGTAGGTATATTTGCTATGGATTGGATGGTTAATGTTTGGATATTTAAGTTATGATAGTTATGGTTAAGTGTTGGACTACTTTGCTATCTAAATTGGAATAGGATTGTTATCCTATTGTTATTCTGTATATATGTTTTATTCCGCAAGTTAACTTGAGTACGTGTGAACCATTTTAGTGGACTTGGTCCACGCACACGTATGGTTGGCCAGTTAAGGGTCGGGCTTTGGAAGCTCGGACTTAGCTCGCGTTGTGACGTCCCGCTCTCTATCACTCTTTGTTTATAAAAAAAAAATAGACTCTGATTTTCAGAAAGCGAGTAAAAAAAGGGCGGGGCGTTACAAGAATGATGAATGGACGTCTATCCAAAATGAATTTATTGAAAATATTTGCATGTATGATTCAATGTAAGGCTTCACCTCTCGTAACAAATTGGAGAATCATGAGAGAAGTGAAAATGTAAATTTTAAATGTTTGGTTGCTTCCATTGTTCATGACCAAGAGGGATCCTCTAGTGAAGAGGAGGATGGTGATGAGGATCTTGATGAGGATGATGACCTCAAAGGCTATTACAATGCTCTGTATCTAGAAAGTGAGAAGTTGGCTAAGAAGGTAGACATGTTTAAATCTGAAAAATTTAACCTTACAAACCAACTGGAAGTCTTGAGGAAAGACTATGAGTCTCTCACTTTAGAGCTGAAATTTTCAAATGAATAAGTTTTGAAGATTAAGGAAAATGAAGTGTATCTTCAAGAGACATTAAAAAGACAAAGGGATGACATCAAGATGTTGAGTGATGTCAAGAAAGATCTTTAAGATCATGTTATGGAATTGTCTCTAGAATTACAAGATTTGAAAAATCATAAAGATAAGTTACCCAAGGGGAAGAAATATTGGAAAAACTCTTAAGTATGAGTAAAAAATCTAGCGACGGTCGGGTCTTAGTTCCTTATTTGAAACCAATGGACCTTTTGGCCAAAGGGTGTTTGTTAAGGGAGATGTTCCTAAAACCCCCAAGGATAAGTGTTTTTATTGCCATGAGGTTGGACATTACAAGATGGAATGCAACCTTAGAAAAGGGTACATGGAGGATAAAGCCCAAAACCAAGCCCCAAATCTTAATGTTAAAAGACACCCACAAAATCCTAAGGTAAAGCCTAAAAGTTACACCAAGGCCTAATAGAAGGATACTCCCAATGAAGGTGAACCCAAAGAATGACTCCTTGTTAAGACAAGTCGACCAAGTCTTGAAGGACTTGAGATATCCAATACTTAGACCTCCAAGGTATGCCCAAAGGAATGTGTATGAGAGACCTAACTCAACCATTTGGGGTCCTAGGAGATAGACCATCATCTAATCATGTGTTGCTATGGTTCTAGACTCAAATTCATATCTTAAAACCTTAGCACACTGAACTCTAGTGATATGAAGAGTTCAAATAGCCCAAGTGCTATGACATGAAAGAGAAATTTTGGTGACTACAAACTTAGACTATGTATTTCCTTGCTATTGCACTAGTATTTCTTGGAAAACCATACATGCTATGGAAATACAATTTCAAAGTGCAAAACTTCAGTCTAAATCTGCTAAACATGTTTGTTTGTTTGCATGTTTGAATGGGGGTGTGTCTCTGTAGCTTATTCTTGCATAAATTTGATCATAGTGTGCTTAACTTGATATATGTATTTCAATTTGATCAATTGCAAGAGGTTTTATAATATATATATTGTGTTTATCATGATAAATATGATGTATGTATATCATGCTGGTGTTGAAAATCAAATGGGGTTTGAAAAACAAAAAATTCAAATTGTTGAAAGAAAATTTTGTCTGTGTTTTGGAGACCGATCGCCGGATGACAATCAATCGGCTATGAGACCGATCGCCAGGATGACTAATCGTTTGTGTCGGGGAACTAGGTTAAGTTAAAACCCAGTTCGTGTTTTGGGATTATTTTATTCATCCTTTCCACTACTTTTCTCATCTTTCCTCTGAAAAGCAGCGATTGGGTTGTGCCCTATACCTCCAGAGACGATCATTCAAACGACGATTCATGGTCTTGATCCAGAAAAAGGTTTCCCCCACCTCCGGCAACCATTCCCCTCATAGATTCCAGTGTATTTTTCGTTCGGGTAAGTCCCATTCTCTGTCCATTTCATTTTTGGTATAGTATTCGTGAAGGGTAGAGAGGAAATGGCAAGAACCAAGCACCCAGAGAACTTTGAGACTACAAAAATTGAGGTTTAACCCATTGATTCCTCTCCTCTAGCCAAAAGAGCTAAACCCAAGGAGGTGCGAGCAAAGCCGAGACCCAAGCCCTCTAAAATTTCCTTTGAGGACACAGCCATCCCTCGAAGTCAACAGAGCCCTAAGGTTCGATTCAAGCAAAAGGCCAAGAAAACTTCCTCTCCACAATTTTTTTTCCAAACTAACCCCTAGAAGGCCAAGTGGAGTGACCATTAGGGAGCCTACCACTCTAGTTAGGCCTCATGTAGAAGAAGTAAGTGTAACGCCCCGCCCTCTTTCACTATGCCGAAAATCAAAGTCTATTTTTTTTGTTTTTTAAATGAAAGAGTGAGAGAGAGCAGGACGTCATGACGCGAGCTAAGTCCGAGCTTCCAAAACCCGGCCCTTAACTGGCCAACCATACGTGTGCGTGGAACTAAGTCCACGAGAACGGTTCACACGTAATAAGTTAAGCTTGCAGAATGTAAAGTTAATGCGGAATTATAATAGAGGTCTATCCTACCAATTATTAAATAGCAAGGAAGTATATCACTTTATTAATAAATACCTTAACTTAGAATGTCCAAAAGTAAAGTCCATGTAACGCCGCCCCTTTTTCACCGAAAATCAGAGTTTATTTTTTTTATTTTTTTATTTTTAAAGTGACAAAGGGCACGGACGTTACCACGCGAGTTAAGTTCCGAGCTTCTAAAGCCCGGCCCTTAACTGGCCAACCCTATGTGTGCTTGGAACCAAGTCCACGAGTACGGTTCACGCGTAGAAAGTAAGGTCGCGGATTATAAAAATAAATGCGGATGATAATAAAACTATCCTACCAGTTTTCAGATAGCAGGGAAGAAATATCCATTAAATTACTAAAATGTCCTCATACTATACTGTCCAAAATAACTTATAAAACATAGCAAGCCGTCTAAGTTATTACATTTCCGATAAGCTAAATTATACAAATACACATTTTCCAAAATAAACTTAAACACAATAATTAGTCCGCCTTTCCAAGCTCCTAAGCTTGGCTCCCATCCCGTCCTTCTGTTCCACCATCTCCTGCATCGTCAGCTAGGGTAGAAGTAGGGCGTTAGAACACGCACCCAGTAGGACTCCGAGTAGGGCTAGCACGTGGATTAGTAATAACAACATACAGATAATAACACAATGAAAACTGATAAACCATCATATAATGAAATTATAACATGATGCCATGCCATGGGTGTCTATGTTATGCATCCCACCCATCATCCAAACCATATAATATCATATCCCTCTTGACGGAACAAAACCTCATCAAGGTGTCCCCATGCCTGTTCTCGGTCGCCCCGACGGAGCATGGACTCCGGTTATCAAAATATCCTCATGCCTGCTTTTCGGTCGCCCCGACGGAGCATGGACTCCGGTTCCATTATTTTCCCGCCCATGCCGTGCATGAGATGTAATGCATTATGCTATGTAATATATATATCTCATAACTCTAGTATATCATACATAGCCTTGGCATATAATGCATCATCTTAAAATATAAATCATAGTATTAAACATAACATTCATAATCGTGAAAACCCATCATAAAATAAATCCCGTAGTCCACAAAATAAGATAAAGATACCATCACATATCCATGGCTTACAAGGAGGTAGGAATCCTACCAAATACCGACTCGCGTCCTTTTACGGTTTCGCCCAATAATCCGGCTACCGACACGCGTACTGCTCGCGATATGCAATACCCTATTACATACACATAATCAGTTCACATTTTAACTATTTCTAAGTCCATTCACATTTCTAAGTCCATATGAAAAACCGGTCCCTATTTAGGTTTTGTGGGTCCCATTTCATCTATTAAAACTTTTAATCCCATTAGTCTTAAAAATTGGCCACCTTAGGCTTTATCAATCACTTATAAGGTTATTACATTAAAGCCCCTAAGTCCATGATCAATCTCCATGGAATTCTTGAATTTGGCCATTAATTACAGTTTTGCCACTACTTCATTTTCCATGATTAATCACTCATTTATCCAAGCATGATTAAATCCCTAATTAATCATAAACTTAGATCCCTAACTTAGGTCCATTAATGACCCATTGAACCATGTCATAACATCATTAAAATTAGCCTTTTTATTAACCTAACCCTTATTCATTTAAACCCATACAAAACCCCACATTTAATCACCATTTCATCACCATAGGGTTTGGCCATATACCATGGCCGAACCCATGGTTCAAGGTTCATTCCATCCATGCATTTCAAAGCCATAAAACTCCATTACATTTTTATCATAAAACCATTTTTAAACTTACCCACACTCACTCATTTAAAACCCTAATTTTCATTAGCTACAAACCCTCATTGTCTTCCATCCATAAAACCCTAACCAATTAAACCAACCACCAAATCACCCACCATGGGGTTCGGCCATACTACATGGCCGAACCCTATGGCCCATGATTCTTATTCCAAGCACCCCATTCCATGCTCAATTCCATAAATTATACAATGCACATGCTACATTTACTTATTTCTTTTCCCTAACCCTAATTCACCCATTCGGGGTTTTCTCCATCTTCCACCCTTCCATTTGATGGATCTAAATTCCATAGCATAAAATTATCTATCCACCATTTATTTCACAAAAATAAATTCCAATTCTTAAACCCTAAAAATCCAAAATTTCTTATTTAAGAAACACTTACAATCCGTCGTCTCCTCCGATTTCCGTCACTCTCGTCGGTCTCCGTAGCCTCCTCTCTCCTTCCTCTTGATCTTTGATAGGTCAAGATTCTTGATTAATGGTGGCAATCCCCAACCCTAGAATCGGCCAAGGTAAGTTTAAATTGAAAGTGGGAAGAGGAAAGGATGATGAGAGGGGAGATAATCACCTTGACCTTAGAGTGATTTTGTGTAAATTTCCACTTCTTTCTTCTCTCCTTCTCTTCTTAGCTTCCTTTCCTTAATTTTTTTCTTCTCTTCTCCTTCCTAGTGTGGGACGGCCATGGAGAATGACAATGGAGAGAGTTGAAAAGAGGATAAGAAAATGGAAAAGAACTCAAGACTTACCCCCCATTTGGTGACTTAAACTTACCCTTTACATTAACTACTCTCACCAACCAAAGCAAGATATTTTAAAGATCTTTTATTTGCTTTATGGTGGTGGTTATCTAAACCACCACCAAGCCCAACGTGTTTAACCTTGGAGGTGGGGTAGCTTGGTCTCCATTTGACTAATTTTAACCCATTTAGCCACCAATTTAATAATTTAATTATTTAATTAATTTGATAATTTCCTTAGGTTAATTCATTTGTACTTAACCTAATTCCCATTATTCCACCCATGGTTGATCAAATCAACCATGGTGGCCGGCCTCACCAATCATTGGCCCACACGCCACCTCACTTGATGAGGTGGAGGTGGGTCCCACTTGGCCACATCAACTTAGTTTAATTCCAAATAACTTAGGTGATTTAAATTTCATTCCATTCATTCTAAATGGATCACCATTAGGCCCATGGCCCATTTACATTTCCATCTTACCCATTTAACCCTCATTGACCATTTAAATAAACTTAAATCCAAACCATAGTCTATTGGACCATACTTGGGCCTTTGTCTAAATTTTGGCCCATTTACCATTCATTCCACCAATTTTCTAATTTCCATCCTTAAAATAAATAATATTCACAAATATATTAATTTAAAAATTTCGGGCCATTACAGTCCAAACCATAGCAAATAGTCTAAATTATTACGGTCCAACGAGCTAATTACTCAAATTACATTCCCATAAATAAAACTTAAATAAATCAATCTAGCTCTTCCAAACTCCTAAGCTTGGCTCCGATCACGTCCTTCGCTTTGTCCATTTCCTGTGTCATCATCTAAGGTAGAAGTAGGGCGTTAGACAACGCACCCAGTAGGTACTCCGAGTCGGGTCAACACATGGATTAGTATAACAAAAATACATAGATATAATTAATATCAAAACCATGCAGTAAATGCCATGCCATGGGTGTCATATGCCATGAGTCCCACCCATCATCCATATCACAATCACATAGTATCCCCCTTGATGGAAATTCCTCATCAAGATATCCCAATCACATAGTATCCCTCTTGATGGATGATGCACATCAAGGTATCCCCAAGAATGCCTTACGGACGCCCCGAAGGAGCATGGAACTCCGTTTACAATTCAATCATACATCCCTCTTGATGGATAATGCACATCAAGGTATCCCCACGAATGCCTTACGGACGTCTCGACAGAGCGTGGATCTCTGGTTACATTTCAAACATACATCCCTCTTGATGGATAATGCACATCAAGGTATCCCCACGAATGCCTTACGGACGCCACAACGGAGCATGGATCTCCTGTTACATTTCATCCCTCCCATGCCATGCATGAGATGCAAGTGCAAACATGCTATGTAATAATACAAATCATAGCATTAAAATCCCATTATTATGACATATCATTTGATACAAAAATAATTCAAGTAAAACTTTCACATATACATATTCCATGGTTTTCAATAAGGTAGGAATCCTACCAATGACCAACTAATGTGTCTTTACGTTTTCGTCCGAAAGCCGCTCACCGATCATACACCGCTTGTGAGATCTCGTTACCTTACTACATATCAACAAATCAAACCAACGCTCCATTTGATTTCCAACCATGTTCAAGTCCACCAACATGCCTTAGTGGGGTTCGGCCAAACAACATGGCCGAACCTCACTCACTTGGTTTTGGGTCCCTCTTTTTAGTCCTTGATCTTTTAATTAAATGTGGGTCCAAGATCATGCCATCCTTTGATTCATTAATCCAAACATACATAAACTAATCATTTACCATTAATAAAACCCTAAGTCCACAAAAACATTCTCCATGGGGTTCGGCCATACACCATGGCCGAACCCATGGTCTTTCATTTTAAGCATATTTACCATGGCCGAACCCATGGTCTTTCATTTGAACCATATTTACCTCTTAGCCATTATTCTTTCCATAGCTACTCACTTAGCTTATTTATACATGACTTAGGTCCATAAATCAGTCATTAACATAACATAGATCCATGACTAAATCCCTCCATTTCATAGCTTGATGATTCATCTCTTAATCATGCATGGATCTACCAAATGATCCATCATTGGTCCATAAATGGTTCATGGGGTTCGGCCATACAACATGGCCGAACCCATGATGTCATTTTTCATCATCTTTCTTAAATCATTTACAACATTAGATCCATAACGATGGTCCCTCCATGGGGGGGTTTAATCATACACATAGGTTCATCATTTTAGATCATCATTTACCACATTTAAAACCTATTAAAATTACCAACATTCCCCCATCATTTTCATGGTCCAAATACATCTAAGTCCATCAATATCCCTCCATGGGGTTCGGCCATACAACATGGCCGAACCCATGGTGCATGGTTCTTCACCATTTACAACATTAGAGACCATTTAAAATCATTAACATTCCTCCATTATTTCCCTCCTTTAAAACCCCTTAAAATCACTAACATACATCCATTTAAAGCCTTTTAAAATTACTAACATACATCTATGATTTTCATCCTTTAAAACTCAGTGCAAATCACCAATATCCTTCCATGGGGTTCGGCCATACAACATGACGGAACCCTATCGTTCATTATTTTCTCTTATCCATCAAATACCAATGGTTAGATCACTTGATAGGGTTCGGCCATGCACCATGGCCGAACCTCATCCAATCCCTTTCTAGTCCTCAATGGTCCATGCATAACAATCTAGGGTTTGGCCATGTAAGGGCCAAACCATGATCCTTGATCATATACCTTATCTTAGACATGGATGAGGTCCTTTCCATATATACATAATAATTAGGGTTCGGCCCTTGGTGATTCTTGACCATTCTTCATGTTTAAGCCATGCATGCATACATAAACCATATATACATAGTGTCCTTAGTAATCCATCTTACCCATTAGGGTTTTGTCCATCTTCTCCATCTTATTTCTTGGATGGATTTTAAATCCATGGCCCATAATATTTTGGCCATCACTCCAATCCAAAAATGGGATGTTCCTTTAACCTATTTTCTTAATTAATGAAATCTTATTAAGTACTTACCGATTCCGCGACTCCTCCGGTTTCTTTCACTCCTTCTTGCTCCTCCAATCTTTTCCTTCCTTAGCGTCTTCTTCCTTCCTTCTTGATCTTCGGCCAAAGTGTGCTTGAGAGGGAGAGGGTTTAAGATGAAGATCCCAAGGAGATGGTTCGGCCTTGTGAATGTTTGAGAGAGGGAGAGGAGGAGAGAATGTAAAATCCCTTAGTCTTTTCTTGTTCAATGAGAGGGTCGGCTTTGAGTGAGAGGGAGAGAAGCTTGAGATGAAAAATACTCTAAGTGTTTCTCATCTTGAGAGGGGGATCGGCCAAGAGAGAGAGGGAGAGAGTGAGATGGGATGAATGAGATCAAAAGCCCTATTTCCAACTTGTCTAGGGTTTTCTTGGGTTAGACTCCACCCTCATCAATGTGGAGTCTTCCCCGTGAGTCCATTGACCAAACAAGGGAGTGCATGCCCTCCACATGGCACATACCACTCCCATCCCCAACGGTTTTGGCTTGGTTTCCTCTTGGTGGTTTGGTGGTTTCCATGAGATGGAATCACCACCTCTCCTTTGACCAATGCATGCCCTCCACCTAAGCTCTTTGTCTAGCCAAGGGGGTGCATGCCCTCCACATGGCACACACCACCCCCATCTCCAACAGGTTTGGCTTGGTTGTTTCCTTTGGTGGTTTGGTGGTTTCCATGAGATGGAACAACCACCTCTCCTTTGACCAATGTATGCCCTCCACCTAAGCTCTTTGTCTAGCCAAGGGGGTGCATGCCCTCCACATGGCACACACCACCCTCATCCCAACGGTTTTGGTGGAGTGGTTTCCATGAGATGAAACCACCCTCTTGACTCACTCCATCTTTTGATCTTTTATGTGACTCACTCCCCATTTGACTCACTTTATTTTAATGTAACTCAACTGCCAACTCATGCATTGATTTTATTTCCATCTAACTTAGGTGATTCAATTAAATAATTTAATTCCACTTATTTCACTTGATTCATTTTAATTCATCTATAACTCACCCATGGTTGACCAAGTCAACCATGTGGTCGGCCCCACATGTGCCTTAGCCCACACGCCACCTCACTTGATGAGGTGGAGTAGGGTCCCACTTGGCTATGTCACTTGGATTTCCACTCCTACACTTGCCACCTCACTTGATGAGGTGGACCCCATGCCTTTGATCACAATTGGGTCCATGACCCAATTAAATCCATTTCTTACCCATTTACCCTAATGCTCAATCCATCTTGACCCATTGGGTCCCAATTGACCATCATTGACCTAATTAATTGGAAATAATCCACTCCATGGTCCATTACCCCAACTTTTATCCATCTAACATCCATTTCATCAAAAATTCTTAATTTCAAAAATTAAAATAAATAATAGCCAATATATTTCTTGATTTAAAAATCTGGGCTATTACAGTAAGTGGTAAAGGGAAATCTCAAAAGGAACCCACTCCTCTAGTAGAATCAAGCAGTGATGAGGATACACCTATTAAGAGACTTGCTACTGGTGAGGGAAGTCGAAGAGAAGAAAAAGAAGTACACGAGGAATAAGGAGTTCATGCTAAAAAAGATATTGGGGCTGAAATTGTCAGCATGGGTGACCAAGATGAGGAATTTGATGACAGTGAAGAAGAAGATGAGGTAAATCCAAGGGATCAAGGTGTTAGGTCTGAATATGAAGATGTAAATGAAGAAGAGGAAGATGAAGCTGATTATGATGCCCCCTCTTATTGCCACTCAAGCGTTATTCCTCCTTCACG
Source organism: Chimonanthus salicifolius (assembly GCA_013350335.1). Classification (NCBI taxonomy): domain Eukaryota; kingdom Viridiplantae; phylum Streptophyta; class Magnoliopsida; order Laurales; family Calycanthaceae; genus Chimonanthus; species Chimonanthus salicifolius. The sequence goes on along the minus strand of CM023532.1, from coordinate 67,065,097 downwards.
AAACTTAACATAGAAATGGCAGCTAATGCAGAGCTGTTTGATAAACTTAGTGTTCTCAAACACCTCAGAAAGGTAGGATGGGAAAACCTTCTGAAGTTGGGTGGAAAATTGTATCCCAGGATGGCCAAGAGGATGTACTGCTCAATCGAAGCTCATAAAGAAAAACAAATTGGTTTTGGCTCTACTTCCAAAACCAGGAGAATGTAGAATTTGGTCCCCCATTGGTGGCTCAACTGATTGGAATACCAATGGCTAAGAATCCCATCGTACCAATCATCCATTGCAAGTTTGAGACAAGGATGAGAGACAAACAGAAATATGTAAACAAGTTCTACGAGAAAGAATAGACAATTGTCTAGAGGAAAAGGATTTGGCTCATGAAAGCTGATATGCTTCCAGAATATAGGTTGCTGCACCTATTTTTCTATTCCAATCTCTATCCCAGGCATGGGAACAAGGGTGATTTGAATCAATCCATGCTGGCTCACATGCACGCAATTGTGAGTGGGAAGAAGCTATGTCTACCCACCTTCATGTGCCAGACCGTTCTAAAGTACATCAATACTTCCATGGCCAGTTATCCTCCACTTTTCTACCTCATGTATAGGATAACACTACATTTTGGAGTAATCCCATCTAGGGAGGATAAGCTCCAGTCAATTCGGCCTCTGGATGCCATTGCAATCAGTAAGTCTTTGGGAAAGACTTTATATGAGCAGTTTCAAGGTGCTGCTTCTATACCCTCCCCCATTCCTGGCCTATACTCTTCCATAGCCCCTGCAAGAGAAACTGAAGCAGAAGAGGACACAGATGAAGAACCTAGAGTCGACATTGTCAATCGAAGGTTCATCGAGGATCGCTTTCAAGCTCTTGAAGATAGGCAGTCTACAAGGCATAATGTCTTGGAAGCCAGATTGGAAGCCAAGTTTGATGCCTTGGCAACTTATGTAAAGGTATCCATCCAGAGCTTCATCTCAACCATGTCGTGTAGCAAGGATGACAGTACTCCCAGTTGCTCCTCCTCCCCACCAAGTAACCCTACTTAGGATAGTTTTTCTTATATGTTTTTGAAAAACTAAGTGTTTCGCTTATACTTATTAAAATCTTTTTGCATGGAATGATTTTGTGAATCAATACAATGATTTGTTTAACCTCTCTCTCCTTGTTATGTGATGCCATGGTTATTACCTGCAGCTATCATGTGTATTGAATGGTTTGTTTTCAATATGAATGCATGAGTGCTTTGATGGTTTAATGGCATGTATTTTTGTCAATTGTTGACAAAATGGGGGTGAAAGTGGTAGAAGCTAGAGGCTTATGGGGGAGTAGGATGATGGAGAAACTATTGCAAGCTTGGGAAGCTTGATGTATGGGGGAAATGCATTGTATTGAATTGAAGTTTGGACTTCAAACTCAAGGAGATTGGGGAAGAGAAAGTGAAAAGAAAAGGATGAGTTATGAATAAAATATTTAATCCATGGATACATGTTTTTGTTTGGACTAACACCACTAATGATTTTCAAATCCTTGTAGCTTGCTTGTGTATTTACAGGTACAAGAATATGAAGCGAAGACATATTCCTTGTGTCATTTGAATGTAATCGAAAAATTTGTATAATTTTTGTGTCAAATGATGTATATTTGGGAATTGATGATTATTGAGTCTGTATTTGTTTAGTTTCTAGTTTTTGTCACGAATAGACAAATGGGGAGACTGTTAGTGCCCCGGCTTGCCGAGTCACGTGTTTGTCAAGTTCGTGACTTAGGAGAAGGCTTGCCTTGAAGAGAGAAGCTCAAGACTCAAAACTCAAGTGTTGGTTGAAGTATGGAGACTCAATGGATCAACACATGTATGGCAATCATGGAAGGTAATTGGCCATAGATGACCTTAGGTGGAACCCAAACCTTAGGTGGACCATCCCTAGGCTTAGACATCATATCTGGAAAAGTAACCAAGCCTAAAAAGTATTTGACATGAAGAGGAACCCATCTTGGAAATCTGTAAACAAACTGTCAGGGATAACACATTGTCTAGGCGACCAGCCGCCATTGACAGAGTACGATTGATGGTGGTCATATGACTCCTCGGCGACATGTCCAATGACCCATCGGTCACAACGACCTGTCGGCGGGACTCAGCCATGATCTGGACTGTCATTCACAGTCAGGTTCAGGACGATCAAATCGTCTAGCGGCGACCCTTCGTGTGGTCTCACGAGCCGTCGGTCATATGACCAATCGCTAGGACAGAGAAATATCACATCAGGCACACGACCTGTCGGCCTGGGTTTGGGTGAGGTCTGTCTTGACAAAGAACTGTCATGATGGGATAGCCACAGGCCGATTCGACCACAAACCCACGATTTGTTACCTGAAACTCGGACTATCAATCGTGTACACGACCGATTGCGTGGTTACAGTTATTGTGTCATTGAAGTGCATTTAATGTGCAACGGTCGGGTTGGTGAACATGAATTTAAACACTGATGATCAATTGTATGGTTTTGCTTCTCAAAAATTCTGCATTTGCCTATAAATACTTCATTTGTTGGTGAGTTTAGGTGATACCTTTAGCGCATAAAAGTAACACATTCTCAAGATAAAACTCCCAATGATCAAAGGAAATTCATCCAGGCTTATTCTCTCTTGGTAAATCATAAGTAAATCATTCAAGTATCCAATCTATTTGAGATTGAGATTAAGAGAAAAGGATTAAGCACATTTAACTAGGATAGATATTGGACGGCCCAATTTCCTAGTCACTCAAGGACTGTGATTGCTCTACACGACTAGTCTACAAGGCGGAATGTCGGGATTGTGCAAGTACACATTAGGTGGATCTTCAAGAAGCCTACTTCATCGGAATAGAGCTTCAAGGCAAGTGTTTATTGGTTTTTAATTTTTTTTAAAAAAACCATATCAGTGTAAAGTGGATTAAGGAGGCTTGGCTCCAGAACCACTATAAAAAATCTAGAGCGTAGTCTCTGGCACACGTGGTGGGTGGAATTCCTAGCCAATCGAGTAAGTTAGAATTCCTACTCTACATGTGGTGGGTGAAATTCCCGACCAATTGAGTACGGTGGAAGTCCTGCTCTAATAGAGAGGGTGCAAGTCCCCACTTAGTGGATTTGGGGATAGCTCAAGGTTGAGCTCATCCTAACAGTGGATGTAGGTTGACTAACCGAACCACTATACATCGTGTGCATTGTCTCTTTGTGTGATTGATTGATTATTATCTTGCACACCCCCAAAATCACACACTTGATTAACTAAGATTTAATTTCGTATAATTTCTCATTAATGAAGAAAATTTTGAAAAGACCATTAACATTGGGATTGATTTATTCAACACCTCTCCAACCCACATCTAGTCAATCCTTTCTAGGACACTGGGACTTTTAGTATGTGATATATACAAAATTAAAGGCTGATTAGTCCAAATAACATAGGTAAAAATGTCAATTTTCATGTGTCAACAAATACCCCCAAAATTAGATTTTTCTAATCCTCGAGCAAAACTACCTAAAAACTAAGGATGGAAATTTAAAACCCTAATCTATTATGGAAACTACAACACTTTCGCTGGTTCTCTCTCGTGCATTTAACATATGCAACAAGCCTTTAAACCCCTAGTGGATGAGTTATAGTCTCGTGAGGATTTGGAGTGATGATACCCACAAACATCAGCATCTTTAATAAAAACGCATAGATAAAATATCGAAGCATCATATAACTCTAAAATTCATTTTGCAAAACTTATACCGAGAGTGTAGTGTATGATAACCAACATTAAGATAGGTTTCATTTTCCAAATACGAACAAGCCTTGTAACCACCTTTGAAAAATGCGCTTTGACTTCAAACCTCACTAATATAATTCTCAGAAAGACTAACACTCAGAGGTTTGGGTTTATTTTCTCTCAAAGGTATATGTGAGTAGAGTTTATATATTCAAATAAAATTATCTCACATATGTATTTAGAAAAGACGACACAGATCAAAGAAAACAAATAGATCTCATGAATGGATGCTATTTTCCTAAGAACGTTGAGTCAAACATTATCATTTTCCTTCCTCTATTCTCCACATGAAATACTGAAAGTTCCCAAACTTCAATGTGCTAGAACAACATGATTGATCCTAGAAAGGGGGGAAGGGGGGAGGGGGGGGGGGGGGGGGGGGGGGGGGGGGGTTGGTTTTTGAATAGGTGAATCCTATTTTTAATGGTGTTTACAAATTTCTTGATTACTTAAAATGCAACGGAAAGTTCATCAAGAGATTTGTTTTAGTGTTATAATTTTATTGAGCGATCACACTAAGGTTATAACCCTTTACATATATTTTGATTATCGATGCTTGTGCACAATGTGCAAAATAAAATAATCAATATGCAAAGTGATGTGTGCTAAGAAGAGTACTTAAATACTTGTAATACCCCGGATTTTCATTACTGATAATTATATTAGATTGGTCCATTTGAATTGCAAATTAATTGAATTTAACATTAAATAGTTTAAATGGACCTTAGATGGGTAAGGAATCGGACCAATTACACAATTAAGACTCAATCGGTCATAGATGAGCTAAATTTAAAGTAATTGGGTAAGATTAAAGTAAATGGGTAAAAGGTAATTGGGTCATCTACCCAATTAGGATCCAAGGCATTAAGCCTACCTCATCAAGTGAGGTGGCATATATGTGATGTGGCATGCATGGAAGCCAACTAGACAAGGAGGCCACATCATCGAGTGATATGGCCAAGGTGGGGCCATGTGGTGACCAAGTCACCACATGCATGGGCCGGCCATGTCATGGTTGACTTGGTCAACCATGAGTGTCCAATTGAGTTTAGTTAATATATGAGTTAAGATGGGAAGTTGTTGAAGTCAAGAGTCTCCTTGGTTAAGCCAAGGGACACATTAGTTAAGATGAAACCATTATGATGAAGTGAAGGGGTTTGAGTTCTTACTTAAAAGACACCAACCAAGGGGCATTCCACACCCCTTGGCCGATCATTTATCCTTTAGTACACAAGTGTTCTCCTCCTTCATCTTCTCTCTCTCTACACCACTACACTTGGAGAATTGCTGAAGAACAAAGAAAGGAACGAAGGATTAAGGATGGAATGCAGATAAAAAAAAAAAAAAGGAAACAAAGGAGACGGGAAAGAAGGTATGTTCTAACTTGGAAAACAATATGGGACTAAGACTAAGGGAAACCATAGTTTTGGCCATGGTGTGGCCGAACCTATGGGTTCCACAATTGGTTGGAATGGATGGCCAGATTATGTTAGGGCCATGGAATTAGTAATCCATTCAAGGAATGGATATGTGTTGAAAACAAACAACCAAATGATTGAATACAAAACCATGTTATAATGGTACAAGATTGAATGGATTAGAGAAAAGATTCTAGCTTTGGCTAGTGGATATAGTAAGTACACTAAGACCAATATGGAAGATGAAATCTATGTTTAAATTGTATTAGGAGTGGATTTCATGAAGACGGTATTTACATCATAAGCAAATAGAGAAGACTGACATACAGTCAGTTGACTGAATCTAGGATTCAGTCGATTGAACTGGTGCTGGCCGAAACAGACAGGGTTTCTGGGAGTTTCAGCAGACTGAATCTTATGATTCAGTCGACTGAACATAGACTGGATTAAAATATATGGGGTTTATTAGTGTTTCAGCCGACTGAATCTACGATTCAGTCGACTAAACATAGACGTTTCAAATAAGAAAGGGATCCGGTGAGTTTCAGCCGATTGAATCTATGATTCAGTCGATTGAAGGTATGATTATCGAACACGTAAAGGGTTGGTTGATAATTCAGTCGACTGAATCTTTGATTCAGTTGACTCAATGTATACTGGCCTAAGACACAACTGATCTAATCCAAAGTCAGCGGACTGAAATGGTATTGACCGAGAACACAGAAGGGTTTGACCCAAAGTCAGCCGACTGAATCCATGATTCAGCCGACTAAAAGGATACGGGTCAAGTATATACAGTGATTAGTTGTGTTTCAGCCGACTGAATATGTATTTCAGTCGACAGAAAGTCTGCGAGTAAGGCATAGAACAGTAACTGGGCATGATTTAGTCGACTGAATTGAAAAGTTTTAATTTTAAATAATTTACCAGATGTTTCAGTCTATCTAGAAGAATGTAAGGGATGATGAAAATTAAATGGATAATCAATTGATATATATATATATATATATATATATATATATATATATATATATATATATATATATATGGTTGAACTTGTTAAGGTAAGGAGGTTCGATTCGTTTTCACACGATTGTTAGCGTTGTTTGTGTGAAATAAGAAAACAACAGTAAATCGGACATTGGTAGGATTCTTACCTCATTGAGATACATATGGATCTAATATATATGTTACTGCCTTTTATTTCTAAACACGATGATTTACTTTGGTTAAACAAATGGTATAAGTTTTATGAACTAATTTTCAATGATAACATGTGATTTGAAATGAAATGACATATTTGCATACATTATCTCATGCATGACATGGGAGGGAATACATGGGACAGCAAGCCAAGTTATGAGCTGTCCGGACATGACTTGGGGCTTGAGACTAGCTTGTATGAAGCTATGTGAACTATTGATATTTTGGCCTTGTCCGGGATTGCTAGGAATGGGTACGACGTAATCTAAGCCAAATAACTCCTAGGTATATAGTCTTGAAACCCTGCGCAGAGGGAGGAGTCCACACTCCATCAGTAATTCCGATTAACATATGTAGGGAGGTATAACAGTGACCTGGTGGTGCCATCACAAAGCACTGTGGACGTAATTGGCCAAGGGAACACCTTGATAAGATGATTTATCAAGGAAACTATTTATATATGATGTGATTGGATATGGATTTGGGTGAGTGATCATTTGGCATTGGCACCCATGACATGTTACATAAGTAAGCATGATTTGATATGGATATCATGCATGGTTTATTTTACTACTTATGGGATGTTTTACAAACATGATTTGATGTTTCTATATTGATTTTATATTGATCCTATGTGTACATAACCCTACTTGGAATTCCTAGTGGGCGTGTTGACTAACACCCTACTTCTACCCTATAGATGATAGAACAGGGTGTGACAAAGATATGGGACATGAAGGGAGCCAACCGTAGGAGCTTGGGCAGATTTATGCTTATATTACTTAGCTTGATTTTGGAATGACGTATTGAGAGAATTGGTATTTTTTTGGGGATTACAATAACTTAGAATTATTTTGCTATGGTTTGATATTAATTAAGTCTCAGTTAATTATATGGTGTTGGCTTCCTTGCTTATTGATGTCATGTAGATGAATGGTATCATATTCATATGTCAATTCCGCAATTATTTGTAAAGCATGTGGAATGTTTAAATGGACTTAGTCCACGCACACATAAGGGTGGCTAGTTAAGGGTCAGATTTTGGAAACTCGAACTTAGGTCGCGTTGTGACGTGTAACGCCCCGCCCTTTTTCACTAGCTTTCTTTTCCGAAAATTAGAGTCTATTTTTTTTTTATAAACAAAGAGTGATAGAGAGAGAGGAACGTCACGACGCGAGCTAAGTCCGAACTTCTAAAGTTCGACCCTTAACTGGCCAACCCTATGTGTGCATGGACTAAGTCCATGGAAACGGTTCACACATAACAATATAAGGATGCGGAATTAAAATCATAACATGCAGAATTATAATAGAACCTAGTTCTATCCCATTTCAGATAGCAAAGTACGTCAAGTCTTTAATCATAATTAAAGTTAACTCAATTATCCAAATAAACATCCAACCATAGGAAATCATCTAAGTATCTACATGTCCAAAGTCTAGTAACTCAAATACAAGTCCATAAGTAACTTAATCAAAATATAATTCCACCTCTTTATATTGTTATGTGTGTACGGAGGCCGGATTAATTTACTCCGAAAGATTCAATCTTTCTGGTTCTCTCTGATACCAACTATAACGTCCCGCCCTTTTTCACTCGCTTTCTTTTCCGAAAATCAGAGTCTATTTTTTTTTTTTTATAAACAAAGAGTGATAGAGAGCGGGACTTCACGAAGCGAGTTAGTCCGAACTTCTAAAGTCCGACCCTTAATTGGCCAACCCTATGTGTGCATGGACTAAGGCCATGGAAACGGTTCACACATAACAATATAAAGATGCGGAATTATATTTTGATTAAGTTACTTATGGACTTGTATTTGAGTAACTAGACTTTGGACATGTAAATACTTGGATGATTTCCTATGGTTGGATGTTTATTTGGATAATTGAGTTAACTTTAGTTATGATTAAAGACTTGACGTACTTTGCTATCTGAAATGGGATAGAACTAGGTTCTATTATAATTCCGCATGTTATGATTTTAATTCTGCATCTTTATATTGTTATGTGTGAACCGTTTCCATGGACTTAGTCCATGCACATAAGGGTTGGCCAGTTAAGGGTCGGACTTTAGAAGTTTAGACTTAGCTAGCGTCGTGACGTCCCGCTCTCTATCACTCCTTGTTGATAAAAAAAAAAAATAGACTCTGATTTTCGGAAAAGAAAGCGAGTGAAAAAAGGTGGGGCGTTACATGACGTTCCCACTCTCTCTCACTCTTATATGTAAAAAAATATACTCTGATTTGTGGCGATGAAAAAGGGTGGGGCATTACAATACTAAATACAAACACACATAGATCAAACACCATAAAACCAATTTAAAGTGGTTCGGTTAGCCAACCTACATCCATTGTTAGGACTTGCTGAACCTTGAGCTATCCCCAAAATCCACTAAGTGAGGACTTACACCCTCACAATTAGAGTAGGAATTCCACCTCACTCAATCGGATGGGAATTTCACCCACCACTGTCGAATAGGAATTCCGATTATCCATTTGGCTGGGAATTCCACCCCCCATTGTGCCAAAGACATCCCTCTAGAGTTTTTTATAGTGGTTCTGGGTACCTCCCCTTAATCCATTTTCGGAACAAAGGTTTTAAAGAAAATTAAAACCAATAAGCACTTGCCTTTGAAGCTCTGTCTCTTGATGTGTGATTTTTCAAGATCCTACCCATGTATGCCAGCGCTCTGCCTCGTAGCCGTCGTTTTAGCAATCACAGTCCAGGGTGTCAAGGAAACTGGTTCTACCAATGGTTTCCTGGTTTAGGGTTCTCTCCTTCTCAGTTTCTAACTCAATCCTCAGATTGGTTGTTTATGACCTTTCTATCCTCTCTCTCTCTCACAACTCAATACCTCTGATTAGTTGTATTTGATTCCCTAGTGTCAGCACGAGAGAGAGAGTGATCTTTCTGTTTGCCCTTGTTTAAGTTCACTGGTGAAGATGAGGGTCCAACTGATCCTACCGAATGATGCCAACTGGTTGCATAAAGATTGGTTTATATAGCAAAGGCAACCAGTTGTAGTCACGGTAATGTACCGACAGGTCGGTCGCATCGAGGGTTCGGTGACTAGAAATGTTACTGTTACAATTCTAACTGTTGTGCATTAAGTGCACTCCCAACAGTAATATTCTTTCCTGGTCGACATGTCGTTATCGCCGATGGGTCGACACTTATGGTACCGAGAGGTCGGTCCATACTAGAGACTCGTTCTAGTGTAAAACATGCTTGACAGTAGTTTCTGTAACGCCCCGCCCTTTCCGAGAATTTCAGAGTCTATTTTTTTTTAAAGTAATAATAAAACATCGGAAGAGAGCGGGCGGCGTCACGACGCGAGTTAAGTTCAGACTACTCAAGTCTGAACCTTAACTGGCCACCCATGTGTACATGGACTAGACCATGATAATGAATCACACATGGAACTAACATCATCATGCGGAATAACTTAGATTAACTGCAGAATAGAAAGACTAGATAGCAAGTAACAGTCTCAAACATTAATTAACATAAATCATCCATCCAACGTTATTAACCTAATCAAACCATAGCAAGTAATAACTTATTACATGTCCAACAAAATATAGTTCGAATGACAGTAATATAAAGAAGTCCCGTCCAACATTCAAGCGCTTAGGCTTGGCTCCCCTCCCGGTCAACGACCTTTCCTTTCCCTTTACTTGTACCTGCATTCTCCTCTGAGGATAGAATTAGGGCGTTAGATCAACGCGCCCTGTAGGTTCCCGAATCAGGGCTACCACATGTTAGCATATAAAACATGCATATATATATCATATTACATGATCATCAAAAACAGGTAAAACAATGCTATGAAGTATGCACATGCAATGAGCCTCCCCCATCATGTACCTTCATAGCCATCACTTGACGTGCCTTGCACCGTCAAGGTAAATTCCAATACAACTTCCATCTCTTCATCATTGACTGATTCATATCACGTATTAGTCCTCCTGGCGGGACTCTCATCGCCTAAGGAGACCAATGTGACTATGATCATCATGTTACTCTTCTTGGCGTGACTTGCACCACCGAGGCAGGACGTAACCTATAAATTGAAACACTGTAGAACCTCATTCATAATCCCATGTCTATGCATGAGATGCCAATGCCTGTATGCCATTTGTTAATGCATAATATATCATTTTGAAACACATAACATAAAACAAGAATCTCATAAGAAAACTGGGTAAAACTGTGGTTACAAGTAGGTAGGAAACCTACTGAAGAATCACTTCAGCGTCCATTCTTTCTTAGGCTTTAACCGGTCACGGCTCGTTCGTCGTTCAACTTTCGGTACCTTATTATGCAACAATAAGTAAATCATACTCTTATTTACATGTTCATTCACATATGAGACCTAAAACATCTTATAAGTCCTTTTGATCAATCTCTTCATTTGGCTTGTATTCACAGATTTGCCATTGGTTTGTCCAATCTTTAATCCACCAAACTTACTCCATGGGGTTCGGCCATACCTTTGGCCGAAGCCAATGGTTCATTTATCCATTACTACATGGTTCTCCATTAGGGTATTTTAAACCTTTTAAATCAACATAGAACCATTACCAACTACTACTCATAAGCTTAGGCTATTTAACCCATTCATTATGAATTAGCATAAAGTCCAATTCTCCTAATGACCTTTCATCATTTATCATACATCTTAGCCATAAAAACAACAACCATAATTCTATTTAAAATCCCATAGAAATCTCCCAAAAACAGTCTACAAAGGTCTATGGTTTCCATGTTTTCCAACATGAAAACCAACATTCTTTTACATGGGGTTCGGCCCTCCATAGTGGCCGAACCCAATGGTTATGTTTACTGTTTTTAAACCTCAGATAATCATATATAAACAGTATATTAATATCAGGTTTTAACTTTCAAAGAAACCATCCAAAACAGTCTACAAAGGTCTATGGTTTCCATGTTTTCCAACATGAAAACCAACATTCTTTTACATAGGGTTCGGCCCTCCATAGTGGCCGAACCCAATGGTTATGTTTACTGTTTTTAAACCTCAGATAATCATATATAAACAGTATATTAATATCAGGTTTTAACTTTCAAAGAAACCATCCAAAACAGTCCATAAAAAGTCTATGGTTTACATGTTTTTCCAACATGAAAACCAACATTTTCTTACATGGGGTTCGGCCCTCCATGGTGGCCGAATCCAATGGTTATGTTTACTGTTTTTAAACCTCAGATAATCATGTAATAACAGTATATTAAAATCAGGTTTTACCTTTCAAACAAACATCCAAAAATTAGCCCAATTTCATAGGGTTCGGCCATGCTCATTGGCCGAACACCATGACCTTTGGTTTTGAACATTTAACCCTTAATCTTGGGTCTGAAACCAACACCCAAATCCATGTTTTAACCTCCTTAAAACATGCATTTTAAATCCAACAATAACATCTAATATCAGTCCCAAATCATATGGTTTTAATTTCCAAAAACTATCAAAAACAACCACTTGTTTCCATGGGGTTCGGCCATGCTAAGTGGCCGAACCCAATGGTCCATTTCCATCTTTTAATCCACTGATTTTAGACCATATAAACTTCAATCCCTATGTCATTCAGATCCATGTTTTTAACCATTCTAAAACATGTATTTAAATCTTAAATCAAAATCCAAAAACAGTCCACAAAATCCATGGTTTTCATGTTTCAAAACATGAAAACCAAGCCATCTCTTACATGGGGTTCGGCCCTTCATGGTGGCCGAACCCAATGGTTATTTTCACCATTTTAAATCCTCTATAATCAAGGCTAAACATTGGTGTATTCGGCCATGACCATGGCCCAATACATACCCTACTTGTTTTATGTTTTTAAACCAAAATATCATAAAGATACTTACCAAATTTTCCAAACTTCCTCCTTGTCTTTGATCCTTGTTTTCTCCCTTTTATTTCTTCTTTTCTTTTGCTGTTTTGTGCTTGATCTACTAGTGTAAAATCCTCTGATGTTCCAGCTTGGAAGAACAACGAATTGGAGAGAGGAGAGAGGGAGAGAGAGATGAGGAAAATCTTAGGCTTTGCAATGATAAATCGGCCAAGTGATGGTATTCATTGGTTTTGTATTTCAGCCACCATAACCCCTCTACTTCCTCATCAATCCATGCACAAAAAGATGGGCATTGGGTGCCCTCCAAGGCACCCCTTGGCAGCTACCCATGCAGCCATTCAGATCCCCAAGCAACTCATCTCAAAACCATGTTTTTCCATTAATCATACACCATTGAACTCACCAAAACAAGTCCCCAACGTGTGGGACTTGTTTCGGTTGGTTTGAGACCAGCCAACCTCTTCAAATTCCCATTAAACTCACTGATTTACAGTCCCATGGATTTCCATTTTGACTCACCCAACTCAAGATATTTTTATTCCAAGTCACTCCAGTCCCACTCAACTGATTTAACTCGTGTTTTAGCTCCCTTGAGGGTCCAAATGGTCAACCATAGTCAACTCGACCCGTTGGGTCCACCTTTAGCTCCTTGACCCTTTTTTTTTACTCCATGACCCCATTATGGGTATTTTGGTCATTTGTAATTGGTTTTTACATGGGGATCAGGCCTACCCATTTTTCCTCCACTTGATTTCCAATCAAATCAGCCTAACCCCATTTAATTTAAATTCACAAAACGGTCAAATAATCTAGTAAGACCCGATGGGTCCCATTTGGGCCCTTTGACCCATTTAGCCATTTTTGACCCAATTGATGTAAATTACCCATCCAATCAAACTTAACATTCATAATATGCTCATATGATTTTAATTTGAACAATGGGCCCCACCATTTCCTTATTTGACATCACAAAATAATTAATTAAACAACTCAAGGGCATTTTCGTGATTTTCCACTTCATTGAGAAATTGGGGTGTTACAGTTTCAACTCTTGAAACCTGTTAACCAGAACGACCTATCACCCTTTACCGAGGGGTCGGTCCTGGTACTCTCTATCGGTCTTTGATTACCGATATGTCTGTTTGTTCGAGAGTCCACATGAGTTCAAGTTTTTAGAACTCAAGATCATGATCGGGGAGTCGCTGACCAAGAGGGTCGTTTTAGCCTTTCGCCGAGGGATCGGTGCATACAAGACTCTTGATCAGAGGCATACACAGAATGACAGTTCAATGTTCTAGAACCTATGTCAATCTAGCCGACCAATCCTTTACCACGATGGGTCGATCCTGTCTCTTCCGAGGGGTCGGTGAGAACGACTGGTCGAGCTCACAGTGAAACCAAATACATATTTCCAAGTTGGGTTCCAATTCACTGTCAACCTTCCTCTCTAGGCTTTTTATGGTTTAACCATTTGTTCCACTAATCCTATGGATAGTCCTCTCTAAGGTGTGGGTACCTCCTAAAGTCATCTATGGCCATTTTACATGTTTTATGATTGCCATAACGATGAGCTTCAATCCGGTGGAACATGATCTTTTCTATTGATCATATTGGGTCTTCAAACTTCTAGCAAGTGCTTCTTTCCAAGTTATGGAATTGACGAACATAGGGACTTGGCCAAGCCGAGGTACTAACAAACACCATATTGCAACTTAAGATCAATATGACTTTTTTATAGGACGAAACATGTCTTGGGATCAGGTCATATCAAAGAAAGGTATTAAGACTCTAAAAATTAAATACTTTGAATCCGAAAAGTTTAGAGGTCTTCATGATGTTGAATGAGATATTTTCCTCTATTATTTTTAAAATATTCTTCGTTTTCTGTTCTTTTCTTTTTCTCATCCTTCTTTGTTTTCTGGATGTTCCCTTTATCTTTTTCTTTTTCTTTTTCTGATGTTATATATTTTTCTTTTTGTCTTTCTACACCATTCATTTTTCCTTCTTTTTCAAGTGCCAGTATTTTTCAGAGTACCATCCCAATTTTTCATTTCTAACTTTTCCTGAGCCCTAGAATAGGTCACAAATTTTTAATGAGGCTCAAACTCCACAACCGGAGTTGGGTATGGTAAACATGAGTAATCAATAAAATAAATTATATAAGGCTTAATTGGAGAACTATCAAGATAGACTGACCAAAATAAGTAGGCTTGAAGGCTCAAATGATTTAAAAATGGCCTATATCATATTTTAAGCTTCAGACGGTGATTTCATTTCCTCAAATAAATTCAGAAAAATTTCAAGTGTAAACCAAAATTTGATGGCGTTCTCAGTAATATGACCAAGACAAGAATAATGAGATCAACAACGACTTAATGCGTTTATCAAAGAAAATTGGAATGACTTATAACCCTCAGAAGGATAGAATGGCTCTAAAGCTTACTGTGTTTAAGTCTCTACTGGTATTCCTCTAGTGATGACTCGACTCGTGAACATTTTTTTTTCTCAGACTAATCTTAACTAATGACACTGTGTTGCTCTTCTTCTAGAACACAACGACGAATGACTTGATCCGCACAATGTTTGAACAAATGTGGGTCATCCTAGATAAATTTTCGGACCTCTATCAGAAATTTTGACTTACCTTGCTTAGTCCAATGTGGAGGCATTTGACTAGTGACAAGATAATTCACAATGTCTGCAAACCATGGTACTTGGGAGATTGACATGAGTTTCTCATCAGGGAATGACTCAGTAATAGGAGTGTCATGATCAACTACTACATTTTTTGAACCTTTCTTGTCCCGGATTTCTATGTCAAATTCTTGTAGTAAGAGTATCCATCTGATCAAGCGTGACTTAGCATCTTTCTTGGAAAGACGATATTTAAGTGTTGCATGATCAGAATAGATAATGATTTTCGAACCTATGAGGTAATTACGAAACTTTTCTAGGGCAAAGACTACAGTCAGCAGTTCATTTTTCATAGTGAAATAATGGAGTTGCGCATCGTTCAAGGTTTTATTGGCATAGTAGATAACATGGGGTAATTTATTCACTTGTTGACCTAAAATTGCTCCTACGGCATAGTATAAGGCATAACACATGATTTCTAAGGGCACAAACCAATCAGGTGGATGTATGACTAGAGCGGAGGTCAAAGCAATTTTCAATTTTTCAAAGGCTGTAACACACTTCTCATCAAAATTGAATACAAGGTCCTTGGTCAGGAGTCTACAAAGAAGTCTAGATATTTCACTGAAATCTTTAATAAATCTTCTGTAAAATCCAGCATGACTTAGGAAAGACCTGATCTCTTTCACAGATAGAGGTTTAGGCAGATTAGAGATCAAGTTGACCTTAGCTTTATCTACTTCGATTCCCTTTTTAGATATGATGTGCCCCAGGACTATTCCCTGTTTTACCATGAAATGATATTTTTCTCAATTTAACACTAGGTTCTTTTCTTTGCATCTGACTAAGACAAGAGTCAGATGATGCAGGCATTGGTCAAAGGTAGATCCAAATAGGGAGAAGTCATCCATGAAAACTTCCAGGAAACATTCGACCATGTCAGCAAAGATGCTGATTATGCACCGTTGAAAGGTGACAGGTGCATTACATAGCCCAAAAGGCATACGACGATCGGCAAATGTACTGAATGGACATGTTAATGTGATCTTCTCCTGATCCTCATGAGTGACATAGATTTGGTTATAGCTGGAGTAACCATTAAGAAAGAAATAAATATGACCGACTAAACGCTCAGGCATCTGATCAGTGAAAGGGAGAGGGAAGTGATCCTTTCGAGTAACAATATTTAGCTTTCGGTAGTCAATACAGACTCTCCAACCCATTTGGACGTGTGTTGACACCAACTCATTATCCTCATTCTTGACTACCGTCACACCGACTTCTTAGGTGTAACCTGTATCATACTCACCCATGCACTGTTAGAGATAGGGCAGATTATACTCGCCTCAAGAAGTTTTAAAATTTGGTTCTCACCACTTCCTGCATCGCCGGATTTAGTCGTCTTTGTGGTTCTCTAGTTGTCTTGGAGTTTTCTTCCAAGTGAATCTTATGCATGACCACAGAGGGGCTAATTCCTTTAAGATCGGCGATGGACCATCCTATATCTTCTCGGTGTTCTTTAAAAATAGAGAGGAGTCTAGACTCCTGCTCAGAAGTTAAATCAGAAGCTATAATAACCGGTAAGGTATTGGATGATCCTAGATAAGAACATTTCAAGTTCTCGGATTTGTCGCTCTTTCAAGATATGGGGATTTTTCAAGTAGAGTGCTCACCATTTGCTCACCATTTTCATTGAAATTCGTACCAAAAGTGGACAAAGATTTCTCAAATAGATCGTCACAAATAAAGTGAAGAAAAGATTCTTCAATAGAACTATGAATAGAGTTAATCTCGTACAGGTCATCTCTACATGGAGGTTGCTTACACAGGTTAAAAGCATAGAGTTCTGTGGTCAGATTTCTGAATGACAATCTAAGCATACCATTTCGGCAATTAATAACAGCTTTAGCGGTGGCCAAAAATGGTCGTCCAAGAATAACTGGGATTGTCCCTCTCGTTCTCCATCGGCTGGGTATCCATCACAACAAAATCTACCGGGAAGTATTATTTGTTGACTTCGACAAGAACGTCTTCTATCACACCTCTGAGGATTTTCACAGAGTGATCAGCTAACTGAAGGGGTCTTTGGTTTGACTAATTTATATGTAATAAGGTAACGAGGTCTCGCAAGGAGTGTACGATCGGCTAGACGCGATCGGTGAGCGGTTTCGGACAAAAACGCAAATGACATACTAGTTGATCATAGTAGGTTTCCTACATCATTGATACCATGGAATATGTATGATAGTTTTAATTCCTGTTTTGGATGAGTTATTTTGTATAAATGATATGTTTCAGATATGAGATTTTAAATGCTATGATTTGTATAATTGCATAGTATGTGGACATTTGCTTCACATGCATGGCATGGGAGGGATGATATGTAACCGGAGGCCACACTCGGACGGGGCGTCCGTAAGACCATTGTGGGGATACCTTGATGTGCATTATCCCATCAAGAGGTAACCGGAGGCCACACTCCGACGGGGCGTCCGTAAGACCACTGTGGGGATATCTTGATGCGCATTATCCCATCAAGAGGTAACCGGAGGCCACACTCCAACGGGGCGTCCGTAAGACCACTGTGGGGATACCTTGATGAGGAGTTTTCCATCAAGAGGATATCATGTGTTTGTGATGGGTGGGACTCATTGCATATGATAGCATGGCATGGCATTGAATCGGCATGATTATGATCTTTATTATCATGCAAGGTTTCTGTTTTTTATCTGTATGATTGGATCTCTATTATCATACATTGTTTTGGATACGATGCTTTACAAGTATGGTATGATATATTATATTTGGATTTTTTGGTACTAACCCATGTGTTAACCCTAATTGGAATACCTACTGGGCGCATTGTCTAACGCCCTACTTCTACCCTAGATGGTGACATAGGAAATGGACAGAACGAAGGATGTGATCGGAGCCAAGCTTAGGAGCTTGGATGATTAAGTTCCATTTTGTTTAAGTTACTCATGGATAATGTATTTGAGTAATTAGTTCAGTCGGGAATGTAATAACGTAGATATATTTGCTATGGTTTGGATGGTTGATTTTGGATATTTAATTTAAAGTAATTATTATTAAGTGTTGGACTACTTTGCTATCTAAAATGGAATAGGATTGTTATCCTATTGTAATTCCACAATTATGATTTATTCTGCATGTTAACTTGAGTACGTGTGAACCATTTTAATGGACTTGGTCCATGCACACGTATGGTTGGGCATTTAAGGGTCGGGCTTTGGAAGCTCGGACTTATCTTGCGTCGTGATGTCCCGCTCTCTTTCACTCTTCTATTTGCAAAAAAAAATAGACTCTGATTTTCGGAAAGCAAGTGAAAAAGGGCGGGGCGTTACAGTTGGTATCAGAGCGAAACGGGAAGGTTGAATCTTCCGAAGTAAGATTAAGACGGTTTCATGTCTCACTGACAGATAAGAATCCCAACTGACCGACTCTTCGGAGTCCGCTGCACGGGGGCTGGATTAATTTACTTCGTTAGACTCAGACTGAAACACTCAATCTGAGAACAACAAGGAATGATAGCAAAGGAAGGACAGTCACTATAAATTGGATTATCAAACATAGCAAATTAGGAGATACTTCCCCGATATCCCAAGATTGAAAAACAAACACTTGATACATAGGAAGTTTCCCAACTATAAAGAAATACAAAGAGTGCTTATTTGGCAATTTTCCTAAACAAGAGACATTATGTGATACATAGGGAAATTCCCCAAAACAAAGATTAGTTCATTAGAACTGCGGTTGTCATTGATATATTTCGGTTGTTATGATACAGATATGTCGAGCAACAAAGAGTATATAGAGTTGTGGGACAAAGGAACTCCTAGCTGTGCTATAGATCTGATTTCTTCTTCCAACAACTTCAACAGACCTAACTGTGTAACGCCCAGCCCTTTTTCACTCGCTTTCTCTTCCGAAAATCAGAGTCTACTTTTTTTTTTTTATAAACGAAGAGTGATAGAGAGTGGGACATCACGACGCGAGCTAAGTTCGAACTTCTAAAGTCCGACCCTTAACTGGCCAACCCTATGTGTGCATGGACTAAGTCCATGAAAACAGTTCACATATAACAATATCAACATGCGGAATAACATCATAACTACGGAATCATAACATGCAGAATAATAATAGAACCAAGTTCTATTCCATTCAGATAGTAAAGTACGTCAAGTTCTTAATCATAATTAAAATATCATAATTATCCAAATAAACATCCGACCATCTAAGTTATTACATGCCCGGAAACTAGTTACTCAAATACATGTCCATAAGTAACTTTATTCAAAATATAAACTAAATCATCCAAGCTCCTATGCTTGGCCCTCCTTGCGTTCATCGTTCCCCTAATTTCCTGTGTCATCCACTAGGGCAGAAGTAGGACGTTAGAACAACACGTCCAGTAGGTATTCCAATTAGGGCTAACACATGGTTAGTACAAAACATATATAATATCATAATGTCCAAAACCATATAAAACGATGTCATGAAATGATGACAAATGCAATGAGTCCCACCCATCACATGTACATAAATGTGATGGCCCGGAATTTTTAAATCAATAAAAATGTGGCTATTATTTATTTTAATGATGGAAATTGGAAGTTGATGGAATAAATGGCGAATGGATCAAAATATGGACAAAGGCCCAAGTATGTCCCAATGGACTATGGATTGGATTTAAATTCATTTAAAGGGTCAATGATGGTCAATTGGGCCAAGGATGGTCAAATTGGGCCCAATGCACATCCGGGACCCAATGGGTCAAAGTGATTTAAGCTCTAAGGTAAATGGGTAGGAGGTGAATGTAATTGGGCCATGGGCCCAATGGCGATCGAAGTAGTTGAAAATGGATTAAATTAAATTACCTAAGTTAGTGATGAGTTAACCAAGGTGACATGGCCGATTGGGACCCACCTCCACCTCACCAAGTGAGGTGGCGTGGTGTAACGCCCGCCCCTTTTCACCGAAATCAGAGTCTATTTTTTTTTTTTTTAAAAGGAAAAGTGACAAAGGGCGCGGACGTCACGACGCGAGTTAAGTCCGAGCTTCTAAAGCCCGGCTCTTAATTGGCCAACCTACGTGTGCGTGGAGTGAAGTCCACGGAGAACGGTTCACACGTAGAAGTAAGCATTGGGGAACATTTAAACCAATTGCGGAAAATTATAAAAGAGTCTAACCTACAAATTCTTAGATAGCAGGGAAGTTACATTCATTCAATCACCAAACATCCTTAAAATCTAATGTCCAAAGTAATTTCCAAAACACGGCAAGTAATCTAAATTATTACATTTCCGACAGGCTAAGTTACTTCAAATACATATTTCCCAAAATAAACTTAAATAAAATAATTAGTCCGCCTTCCCAAGCTCCTAAGCTTGGCTCCCGTCCCGTCCTTCTGCTCCGTCATCAGCTAGGGTAGAAGTAGGGCGTTAGACCATGCACCCAGTAGGACTCCGAGTAGGGCTAGCACATGGATTAGTAATAACAGCATGCAGATAATATTATAGTAAAACCATGCACTTTGGGAAATGTCATGCAATGGTGTTCTATGTCATGAATCCCACCCATCAATCTCATCCTCATTGTACAATGTCCCTTTTTCAACCATACATAGTGTTCCAAATAAAATCCATACCATCATCGTGCCATGACCCTCTTGATGGAAAAGCCTCATCAAGATGCGATCCACACTAGGCATTCCCCTTGATGGAAGAACCATCATCAAGGTATCATAATTACAAAGGTCCCCCTTGATGGCAAAGCCTCATCAAGCTATGATAATACATACATGAAATGTCCCCATGCTTGTTTATCAGTCGCCCCGACGTAGCATGGACTCCGGTTTCATTTCATTCTTCCCCTGTCATATCCCTCCCATGCCATGCATGAGATGTAGATGCCATATTCATGTAATATATGTAATTCAATAGTAATAAAACCCATCTTAAAACAATTACATGCTTACCAAATAAATCAAAGGGAAACCATCCCATAATACCAAATCCAAAACCCATCTTAAAACATTCACATGATTTCCAAAATAATTTAAACGAAAACATCATCACATAATACATAATCCCAAAACTCATCTTAAATACGACCACATAATTTCCAAAATAAATTAAAGAAAACATCACTCAATCCATGGCTTACAAAAAGGTAGGAATCCTACCGAATACCGACTAGCGTCTTCATTTCGTTTTCGTCCGATAGTCCGGCTACCGTCACGCGTACTGTCCGCGATATCCAATACCTTATTAAATTTCCAAATCAGTTCAAGTTTTAACCATTCCTAAGCCCATATGAAAAACCGGTCACTATTTAGGTTTTGTGGGTCCCATGTCATCTATTAAACCTTTTAATCCCATAAGTCTTAAAATTTGGCCACCCTAGGCTTTATTAATCACTTATAAGGTTATTACATTAGATCCCCTAAGTCCATGATCAATTTCCATGGAATTCTTGAATTTGGCCACTAATTATGGTTTGCCACTACCTCATTTTCCATGATTAAACACTCGTTTATCCATGCATGATTTAATCCATAATTGATCATAGACTTAGATCCCTAACTTAGGTCCATTAATGACCCATTGAACCATGTCATAACATCATTAAAATTAGTTTTTTTATTAATTTCACCATTATTCATTTAAACCCATCCATAACCCCATACTTAACCCTTTAAATGGTTCACCAATGGCCATGGGTTCAAAATACTTAATTCATCAACACTTCCCATGGGATTTACCTCATGTATTTAACTTCAATGAGTCCATTACTCATTCATTTCCTTTGGAGGCCACACACCATTCATCATCCAATTTAACCCACCAAAATGGATCACAATTGGGCCATGGGTTCGGCCATCCACCATGGCCAAACCCATGGTGTCATTTCCCCATTTTTCTTGGATCTATTTACACCATTTAGATCCAAAATAAATCCTTCCTCGAGGTGGTTTAAATCACACTTTTAAACCACCACTCTTAGCCCCATTTGGATCACTACATTTGTTCATTTGAAACCCTAACTCATTAACACATTAATCCATCTTTTCCATCCTTTAAACCCATCATTTGATCACCATTACATCACCATAGGGTTCGGCCATTTACCGTGGCCAAACCCATGGTTCATGATCCACCATTCATTGCTCCAAAATACCTACATTCACCAAAATATTAATTTCATCAATCTCCCCATTTTTCCATGGCTTCATATCCTAAAACCATAATTAACTTCACACACAACAACCTAGGGTTCGGCCATACACCATGGCCGAACCCATGGTTCATAATTCATTCTCTTTTATACCTTCCAATTCCATAAAATCCATTTGCATTTTCATCATAAAACCATTTTAAAAACTTACCCAATGCACATAATCCATTTATTTATTTTCTTACCCTAACCCTAATTTACCCATTTAGGGTTTCCTCCATCTTCCACCCTCTCATTTGATGGGTTTAACATCCATGGCATAAATTTATGTAACCACCATTAAATTCTACAAAAATAAATCCTAAATCTTAAACCCTAAAAATCCAAAATTTCTTGTTTAAGAAATACTCACAATCCGTCGTCTCCTCCGACTTCCGCCGCTCCCGTCGGTTCCCTTAGCCTCCTCTCTCCTTTTTCTTGATCTTTGATAGGTCAAGATGCTTGAACAATGGTGACAACCCCCAACCTTAGGATTGGCCAAGGTAGGGTTTGAATTGAGAGAGGGAAGAGGATGGAGATGGGAAAAATGTCTCAAGATCTTTACCTTGAGATGGTGGTCCAACCTTTTCTTCCTCTCCTTGAGCTCTTCTCTTTTCTTTCTTAATTTTCTTCTCCTCTTTTCCTTGCTAATGTGGGACAGCAATGGAAGAATGGGAGAGATGGAGAGAGTGAGTTGAGGGTAAAATGAAAAGGATAAGGTGTAAACCCATCTTTATCTCTTTGGTTATTTAACCTTCACTTTACATTAACTCTCTCCACCCACCCACAAGATATTTATTTTGCTTTATGGCTTATGACTCCACCCCCCTAAGTCCCAACGTGTTTTATTTTTTTGAGTTTGGGATGAGGTGATTTGGCTTTCACCTTTTGACCCCACTTTGACCACCTCATTTGGATAATTTTAATCATTTAATATTTAGATATTTTGGTTACTTTAATTCTCATTTACTTAAATTACCTTATACATCCACCCATGGTTGACCAATTCAACCATGGTGGTCGGCCCCACCAAACCTTGGGTCCACACGCCACCTCACTTGGTGAGGTGGAGGTGGGTCCCACTTGGCCACATCACCTTGGTTTAATTCCAAATAACTTAGGTAATTTAAATTTCATTACATTCATTCTAAATGAATCACCATTGGGCCCATGGCCCAATTACACTTCCATCTTACCCATTTACCTTAGAGCGTAACCATCTTGACCCATTGGGTCCCAAATGGGTATTTGGCCCAATTTGACCATTCTTGACCCATTTAACCCTCATTGCCCCTTTAAATGAATTTAAATCAACTCCATAATCCATTGGGCCATACTTGGGCCCATTTACCATCTAATCCACAAATTTTCTAATTTCCATCACTAAAATAAATATTATCCACATTTATATTAATTTAAAAATTCTGGGCCATTACACGTGGGGACCAACGATTGGTGGGGCCGGCCAAGTCAACCATGGTTGGAATAATGGAATTAATTTAAGTGGGAATTGATTAACCTAAGGTAATTAATTAATTAATTAAATGATTAAATTATTCAAAAGGTGGTCAAATGGTCAAATGGGAAGACCAAACCACCTTATCTTAGCACCAAAAACGTTGGCTAGGGTGGTGGTTTGTTACAACCACCACCATAAAGCATGAAAAATATCTCATATGGGTTGGTGGAGGAATTAAATGGTGGAGTAAAGTTTAAGAAACCAAAAGGTGTTGGTTTTTATCTTATCTCTCAAATTCCATTCTTATCTCATTTTTTTCCTCTTTGCTCTCCACCACCGTCCCACACCAAGGAAAGAAAGAAGAAAAAACTAAGGAGAAAAGAATAAGAAGACTTAGAGAAGAGGAGTGCAAGCAAAAGCTACCACTTCAAGACCAAGATCTAGGGCTTTCTTTCTCACCATCCTCTCTCACTCTCTCAAACACACCCCATCTTAGCCGACCCAAGCCTTGATGTTTTTCATTGGGTCAAGCACATCTTGACCGACCAATCAAGGAGAAGAAGAGAAGAGAAGGCCAAGGAACCCGAGAGGAGAAAGAAAAGCCGGAGGAGTCGTCGGATTGTAAGTATTTCTAAAACAAGAAGTTATTTTTTTTAGGGTTAAGGAGAGAGCATGGAATCCATTTCTTGGATTGGTTAGTGGCCAAAATATTATGGGCCTTGGATCTCAAATCCATCCCATGGAAGGATGAAAAATGGACAAAACCCTAATGGGTAAATTATGGTTAAGAAAAATAAATGGATTAAGGACATTATGTAATTAAATTATTTAAGCAATGGATGTATGGAATTTTTGGAAGGAATCATGGTGAGTAATTAAGTAAATTGGAATGGGGTTTTTAAGGTCAAAACCCCATGGTGGGTGTTTAAGTGATTTTATTAGGGTTGTAAAGAATGAAAGCCATGGAAAGATGATTATGATTTTTAGAGTTTTTATGATCAAATGTAGTGATTTTTGAAAGGGTTTTAAATGAAGAAATTCATAAAAATGTAAATGGTTTTATGGCCTTGAAAGGCATAGATGGGAGTGAACCATGAACCCTAGGGTTATGTGTTTGTAAATTTGAAGGGTGTAAAAATAGGGAAAAATGGTTGAGAATGGTGATAGTTTAAAATGGATTTTAAGTGTGGGAAATAATGTTCTAAAAATAAAACCATGGGGAGATTTTAGGGATGGAATGTTTTTTTTTAAATCCTATGGTGATGTAATGGTGGTTTTTAAATGGGTTTAGAAGGATGGAAGATATGGAGTAATGCATTAATAATTTGGAGGTTTAAAAAGGGTCAAATGTTTGTAAATTTTAAAGGGAGCTTAATGAAGAAAACCATGGTAGGTAATTAAGGATTTTTAATGGAGTTTTAGGGTTAGAATCATGAAGGGATGATTAATGATTTTAGTTTTTTTTTTTTAATGATTGAATGTAATAATTTTAAAGGGATTGTAAATGAGGAAATGCATGGTGTGAACCTTCTCATAGTGTTAGAATTTTAATGGATTTAGAGAATGGAGGCTATGAAAAGGGGTTAATGATTTATAAAGGTTTTAAATGAATGGGTATTAGTGATTTTTAAAAGGGGTGGAAACAATGATAAAAACCATGGAGAGTGATTGGTGAATTTAGAAGTACTTAGACCATAGTAAGGATGAAGGAATGTTGGCAACTTCAATGGATTTTAAATGTATTTAATAATGATCAAAATTGATGATTTAAATGCATGATGTAAACCTCCTCATGGGAGGGCTTATTGTGGATCTAAATGTGGTAAGAAAGACCCAAGGAAAAATGGGGATTAGGTTGAATTAAAGGGGCTGATTTTAATAAAACACATGACCCAATTTATGAGCCATTTGATGGGCTAAACTTGGGATTATGTGTGTGGTTAGATGAATGGAAAAATTAGGCTAAGTTAAGGACTAATTTGTTAATGTGCATATCATGGTTGATGGAACATTAATGGATCTAGTGTATCGATCAATTATGAACAAAAATGTACATGGATTAAGTGAATGAGTAACCATGTAAGTATAGTGGCAAAACCGTAAATATTGGCCAAAATGAAGAACCCCATGGGAGGTGACCATGGACTTAGGTGTTTTTAAGATGACCTTATGTATGATTAAATAAAGCCTAGGGTGGCTGGTTCTTAGACTCATGTAATTAAAATAATTAATATGGTTAAGGGATTAAATGGGACCCACGAACCAAACTAGTAGGGTTCGGCCATGGTGTATGGCCGAACCCCACTAAGGATTAGATAATGGACTTAGACGTGATTTAAAACATGAATCTAATTGATAATATATAATAAGGTACTGGACATCGCAAAGCGGTGAGCGATCGGCGACCGGATTCGTGAACGGAAGCGTAAAGGGACGCTAGTCGGTATTCGGTAGGATTCCTACCTTTTTGTAAGCCATGGATTATGTGTTATGTATGGGTTTTTCCTTGATTTATTTTGGTAAGCATATAATTGTTTTAAGATGGATTTTAAGGCTATGATGTGTATATTGATGCTTTGCTTGATCTATTTGTTGATAATCAAATTACATGTTTTATTGATGGGGCTTTAAATGCCATGGTTTGTGCTATCATATATATTACATGGCATATGGCATCTACATCTCATGCATGACATGGGAGGGATATGGCATGGGAAGGATGGAATGAAACCGGAGTCCATGCTCCGTCGGGGCGACCGAGAAGTAAGCATGGGGATATCTTGATGTATTTCATCCATCAAAAGGGATATTATGAGCTATAACCGGAGTCCATGCCCCGTCGGGGTGGCCGAGAAACAAACATGGGGACACCTTGACGAGGTTTTGCTGTCAAGGGGGATGATTTGTGATTGTTTATATCTTGACGAGGTTTTACCATCAAGAGGGATGATTTGTGATTGTTTACACCTTGACGAGGGTTTGCCGTCAAGGGGGATGATTTGTGATTGTTTATATCTTGACGAGGCTTTGCTGTCAAGGGAGTTGATTTGTGATTGTTTATATCTTGACGAGGTTTTTCCGTCAAGGGGGATATGGCAGTATGATGGTATGGATGATGGGTGGGACTCATTCATTTATGGTTTTCATTATATTATTATCTGTATGCTTGTTATCACAAATCCATGTGTTAGCCCTACTCGGAGTCCTACTGGGAGCATTGTCTAACGCCCTACTTCTACCCTAGCTGATGACGCAGGAGATGGCAGACACGAAGGACGAGACGGAGGCCAAGCTTAGGAGTTTGGGAAGACGGACTACGTAGTTTATTTAATTTATTTTGGAAATGTAATTCGAATAGCTTAACTCGTCGGAATGTAATAATGTAGATTTCTTACTATGATTTGATCTTTACTTTGGACATTATCAATTTGAGATATAATTATAAATTTAGGGGTATTTTAGTAATTTAAGCACCGTACTTTCTTGCTATCTAAAACTGGTAGGATAGTCTCTATTATAATGTTCCGCATTAAGTTATATTCCGCGAGCTTACGTCTACATGTGAACCGTTCTCGTGGACTTCGTTCCATGCGCACGTAGGGTTGGCCAGTTAAGGGCTGGGCTTTAGAAGCTTGGACTTAACTCGCGTCGTGCCGTCCGCGCCCTTTGTCACTCTGCATTTCAAAAAAAAAAAAAATAGACTCTGATTTCGGTGAAAAGGGGCGGGCGTTACAATAAAAGTACCCACCACATAGGTCTTTCGGATGCCCCGACGGAGTGTGGACCCTCCGGCTTCTTCTGTAAGGACTCGGAATTTTTAAATTAATAAAAATGTGGATATAAGTTAATTTAATGATGAAAATTGGGAAATTGGTGGGATAAAAGGTAATGGGCCAAAATTTGGACAAAGGCCCATGTATGGCCCAATAGACTAATGTTTGGATTTAAATTTATTTAAATGGTTAATGAGGGTTAAATGGGTCAAGAATGGTCAAATTGGGTCAAATACCCATTTGGGACCCAATGGGTCAAGATGGTTAAGCTCTAAGGTAAATGGGCTAGATGGAAATGTAATTGGGCCATGGGCCCAATGGGGATCCATTTAGAATGAATGGAATGAAATTTAAATCATCTAAGTTATTTGGAAGTAAACCAAGGTAATGTGGCCAAGTGGGACCCGCCTTCACCTCATCAAGTGAGGTGGCGTGTGGGTCAATGTTTGGTGGGGCCGACCACCATGGTTGATTTGGTCAACCATGGGTGGAATAATGGAATTAGGTTAAGTATAATGAGTTAACCTAAGGTGATTAAATAAATAAATGGGAATTAAAGTAACTAAATTATCTAAATATTAAATGATTAAAATTATAAAAATAAAGTGGTCAAATAGGAGACCAAGCTAGCCCCACTTCAAATGAGAAAAAACGTTGGGCTTGGGTGGTGGTTTGGATAACCACCACTATAAAGCAAATAAAATATCTAAAGAAAAAATATCTTAAGGTTGGTGGGATCATTAAATTAAAGTGAAAAAATGGAGATAAGCCTTATTGGTTATCTCATTCTCATTTTTTCTTCACAAACTCCATCCCTCCCATTTCCCATTGACGTCCCATGCTCTAAGGAAGGAGAGGAAAAGAGTTAAGGACAAGAGAAGAGAATGAGAGAAGAAAAAAGTGGAAATTGGAGGGAAATCACTCTAAGGTTGGGGTTTAACATCTCTCCTCTCATGATTTTTCCCTCTCTCTCTCTCACACAAACCCCACCATGGCCGATTCTAGGGTTGGGTATTGCCACCATTGATTAAAGATCTTGAACTATCAAAGATCAAGAGGAAGGAGAGAGGAGGCTAAGGAAACCGACGGGAGCGGCGGAAGTCGGAGGAGACGACGGATGGTGAGTAGTTTCTTAAAGAAGAAATTTTGGATTTTTAGGGTTTAAGAATTGGAATTTATTTTTGTGAATTTAATGGTGGTTAGATAATTCTATGCTATGGAATGTAAATCCATCAAATGGGAGCGTGGAAGATGGAGAAAACCCTAAATGGGTGAATTAGGGTTAGGGAAAAGAAATAAGTAAAAGTATTAAATGTATGATGTAATTTATTAAATTGAACATGGAAGTGGGTAATTGGAATAAAATCATGGGCCATAGGGTTCGGCCATGTAGTATGGCCGAACCCCATGGTGGGTGATTTGGTATTGGATTTAATTGGTTAAGGTTTTAAGGGATGGAAGATAATGAAGGTAGCTAATGAATTTTTAGGGTTGTAAATGGTAAATGTTGGAAAAAATTAAAGGGGTTTAAATAAGGAAAAATCATGGAGTGTGGGAATAAATTTTGCGGCCTCAAGAGGCATAGAAAATGATGGGTTTAAAGGATAGAAAAGATGGGTTAATATTTTGGTGAATGTAGGTATTTTGGAGCAATGAAATGAATAAGAGAATATGGTTTAGATGCATGATTTAAACCCCTCAAGAAAGGATTATTGGTGGATCTAAAATGTTATGAATGGATCCAAGAAAAATGGAGAAAGAAACATCATGGGTTCGGCCATGGTGTATGGCCGAACCCTTGACCCAAATTTTAGATCATTAATGGGTCTAAAGTTAAATGTGTATGTATAAGTTTAAATTAATGGAATTAGGTCAATAAGATGGTTGAGGTAAGTGATCTTGTAATGTGGTAGAGGAATCAATTATGGACTCAAGGTATGACTAAGAGTAATGATTTAATGGAAGGTCAATTTTTATGGGCTAATGAAGGATGTAGGTATGTGATTAGTTAATGGAGGGTTGGATTAATTAAATGGTTAATTTTAATGGCTATGTGACATGGTTCAATGGGTCATTAATGGACCTAAGTTGGGGATCTAAGTTTATGATCAATTATGGACTTAATCATGCATGGATAAATGAGTGATTAAGCATGAAAAATGAGGTAGTGGCAAAACCGTAATTAGTGGCCAAATTCAAGAATTCCATGGAAATTGATCATGGACTTAGGGGAACTAGTGTAATAACCTTATAAGTGATTAATAAAGCCTAGGGTGGCCGAATTTTAAGATTTATAGGATTAAAAGGTTTAATAGATGACATGGGTCCCACAAAACCTAAATAGTGACCGGTTTTTCATATGGGCTTAGAAATGGGTAAAACATGGACTAATGATTAATGTGTAATAAGGTACTGGACATCGCAGGCGGTGCGCGATCGGCGACCGGGTTTATCGAACGGAAAACGTAAAAGGACGCGAGTCGGTATTCGGTAGGATTCCTACATTTTTGTAGGCCATGGATTGGGTAATGTTTTCTTTAATTTATTTTGGAAAGCATGTGGTTGTCTTTAAGATGAGTTTTGGATTATGCATCTTGTGATGTTTTCCTTTAAATTATTTTGGAAATTATGTGAATGCTTATGATGGGTTTTGGATTAAATATTGTGGGATGGTTTCCCTTTGATTTAGTTGGTAATCTTGTAATTGTTTTAAGATGGGTTTTATTACTATTGAATTTCATATATTACATGGCATATGGCATCTACATCTCATGCATGGCATGGGAGGCATATGACAGGGGAAGGATGAAATGAAACCGGAGTCCATGCTCCGTCGGGGCGACCGATAAACAAGCATGGGGACATTTCACATATGTATTATTGTACCTTGACGAGGCCTTACCGTCAAGGGGGATGTTGTATTTATTGTTATACCTTGATGATGGTTCTTCCATCAAGGGGGATATTGTATTTGTGGTTACACCTTGACGAGGCATTACCGTCAAGGGGGATATGGCATCGGGATAGTAAGGATGATGGGTGGGATTCATAACACAGACATCCATGGCATGACATTCATTCTATGAATTTTCGTTATGTATTAGCTATCTGTTTTGTTATCACTAATCCATGTGTTAGCCCTACTCGGAGTCCTACTGGGCGCGTGGTCTAACGCCGTACTTCTACCCTAGCTGATGACGCAGGAAATGCCGGAGCAGAAGGACGGGACGGGAGCCAAGCTTAAGAGCTTGG
Source organism: Chimonanthus salicifolius (assembly GCA_013350335.1). Classification (NCBI taxonomy): domain Eukaryota; kingdom Viridiplantae; phylum Streptophyta; class Magnoliopsida; order Laurales; family Calycanthaceae; genus Chimonanthus; species Chimonanthus salicifolius. The sequence continues at coordinate 67,034,445 of CM023532.1, read as the reverse complement.
GAAGGAGGACTAATTATTTTATTTAAGTTATTTCGAGAAATGTGTATTTGAAGTAGTTTAACTTGTCAGAAATGTAATAATTTAGATTACTTACCATATTTTGGACATTACTTTGGACATTATGATCTTAAGGATGTTTGGTGATTGAATGAATGTAACTTCCCTGTTATCTAAGAATTTGTAGGTTAGGCTCTTTTATAATTTTCCGCAATTGGTTTAAATGTTCCCCAATGCTTACTTCTACGTGTGAACCATTCTCCGTGTACTTCATTCCACTCACACGTAGGGTTGGCCAGTTAAGGGCCGGGCTTTAGAAGCTCGGACTTAATTCGCGTCGTGACGTCCGCGCCCTTTGTCACTTTTATTAAAAAAAAAAATGTACTCTGATTTTACGGTGAAAAGGGGCGGGCGTTACATCTTCCTGATGGAAAAGCACATCAAGGTATCCCACATAGGTTTTTCGAACGCCCCGACGGAGTGTGGTCCCCTCCGGTTAGAAATCCTTCACCCCATGCCATGCATGAGATGCCAATGAAACACATGCTATTTTATAACATAAATATAGCATTTAAAATCACCTTTTGAAACATATCCAACACATGCTATTTTATACAGATAAACATAGCATTTAAAATTCACATTTTAAAACATATCATTTGCAATATAAATTCATCAAAATAAGATAAAACATTGTACATTCAACCCATGGTTTCAAAGAGGTGGAATCCTACCAAAGATCACTAACGTGTCCTTGCGCTTTCGTCCTGTAACCTCTCACAATCGTACATACCTTGTGAGGTCCGTTACCTTATAATATAGTAATCAAGTAAAACCAATTCCCACTTGATTTTCAATATTTTAAGTCCATAAACACAATTCTCATGGGGTTCGGCCATACACCATGGCCGAACCCATGATCTTTCAGTTTTGACCATATTTACAATAATGCCATTCTTACCATTTTTATGCATTAATCTGATGATAACCCAATTAATCATCTAAGATACATCAAACATTAAGTTCAGCAAACATTCCCCATGGGGTTCGGCCATACACCATGGCCGAACCCATGGTCCCTTATTTTCACTTAATTACCAAAATGCCATTACCTCTATCATTGTCTCTCCATTAATCCAATCACTAACTTAAGTTCATAAAATCCATTCAACTTGATTCATGGGGTTCGGCCACATACCATGGCCGAACCCTATGATATCTTAATTCCATTTAAATTACAATATTGCCATTCATGGCTAACCTTCCATTTTAGCATGTATTTACAACTTTGCCATTACCTTAGGTTTATGTCCAAAACCCATCCATAATATTAATACATAAACTTAATAGATCCATAATTGGTTCATGGGGTTAGGCCAAGCACCATGGCCGAACCCTATGATGTCTAAGTTTCCAAATTTAGCATCCATCGTTCCATAATTAGAAAGTTTCCAAATTTAGCATCCATCCTTCCATAATTAGAAATTTTCTAAATTAATAAACATCTTCAACTTAATCAATTGTCCATAATTAGAAACTTTCTAACTTAATATCCATCGTTCTTAAACTAAACCCTAGTGGGGTTCGGCCATACACCATGGCCGAACTTCACTCATAAAGACAATCATTAAGCCATGAACTTCCATCTATATTTTTCCATTTAAACCCTTTAAAATCATAAACCTACATCTATGATTTTCATCTTTCAATTCCATTAAAATAACTAATGTCCTTCATGGTTTTCACCCCTCCTAAAAATCATATAACATTATCAACAAACTCCCATGGGGTTCGGCCATCCAACTTGGCCGAACCCTATGGTCCATTAATTCCTTTTTAAATCACGTATCTAAGATTTCATCATTCAAACTTCCATAAAAATTCACCAAAGTCCTTCCATGGTTTCGAACCCAAAAACCCATAATTTAAACCATGTCTTTCCATGGTTTTCATCCCTTAAAATATAACCAATAACCTTCCATTAAAAATCACCAAAAAATCCATTAAAACCATATAATTTATTAACCAACTCCCATGGTTTTTTCCTCATTAAAAATCCATACATTAACCATGTCTTTCCATGGGGTTAGGCCATGCACCATGGCCAAACCCTATGGTCCATTCTTTCCATTAAACTTAACCATAATCATCCCTTAATTTTTCTTCCATGGGGTTCGGCCATGGTGTATGGCCGAACCCTATGGTTCCTTATCTTAAAATAAATTTATAAAATACTAACCGGTTCCGCGACTCCTCCAGTTTTCCTTTGCTCCGATTGGTTCTTGCTCTTCCAATCTTTCTCTTCCTTGGTCTTTTCCTCTTGTTGGCTGCCTCCTCTTCCTCTTTGTTTTACCGAGAATGAGAATTGAGATAGAGAGAGAATTCGGCTATGGTGGTATTGCCGTGCGCCCCTCCCTCTTTCTTTTTAATACCTCCCTCTTGATCCCAACTTAGAAGGTACTAAGATACAATTTCCTTATGCCGTGCGCCCCTTTGTGTTTAACTTAGAAGGTGACATGCGCATAACCCTAGACATAGCCTAAGCAATCTTTTAATTTAGACAATTCCCTAATGCCTTGCGCCCCTCTTGTTGCCTTAATTAGATGTTGCGGACCTTCCAATCTACCAATATCACACACGGCCATACAATCTTTATTTAATTAGTTATCTTCTTTATTTAATTTTAGACAATTTGCATACCCTTTTTAAATGATCTTATGCACCTAACCTTGGATTTGGAAATC